>JABACO010000004.1:6583985-6843134 GCA_013339895.1 Ephydatia muelleri | reverse complement strand
AGAGACATGACTGGTGAGGGGGAGTGGGGGAAGACATGACTGGTGAGGGGGAGTGTGGGGGAGACATGGCTGGTGAGGGGAGTGTCTTTGTTTATCTTAATAATGGGTGTGGCTATAAGTTGAATGTCCATATTATGTGTGGAAGAAAAAGAAAAGATAATTGGGTCATGTAATGCTCAGCTATCTAATAGAGTGGGTGAGGGAGATGATTTCAAGTAATGGCACCCCTCTTCTACTACAACATATACATACACCAGAAAGGTAAATGTGGCAGTACACCTGCACACAACAGCATACGAGGGAGGGAGATAAATTTCAACCCATTGCAGGTACCACTCTCATACTCACATGAACAGATGCCAACGTTGTACTTGAGACCTCCACACATCTTCACAGAGAAGATGGTGCTCTGATCAAACACCTTGCATGTCTGTTCCACAGTACATTGCGTGACACATTCTGGAACAGTAAGTAGAGATGTAATGCAAGGGGGAAGAGGAGGTGGGAGGGATATGGGGAGAGGGGAGGGGCATGAATCATAACGGGAAAGGCAGCAAAATGGAGGGAGGAGGATATTGTGCCAATCCAGGGGTGTGTTTAGCGAGGCACTTGGGTGCTCGTGAACCCCCACCCTCTGTCACATAAGTAAGCTGGAAAATGGTGGCTATTGTCTTCCCTGTTTCCTTTTTGGAGGCAGTCGTATGACCACATTTCAAAAGGCATTAGAGTTGATTAGGAAGCATGCAGACATGCTCAGTGGAAAGGTCATTCAGTGAGCTAATGCTGATAAAGACTGCTTTGTGTTCGTGCATGACAACTGAAAGTATCACTTCTCCATATACACTGCGACATCCCTATTAGTATATACCGGAAGCAATAGATGAATTCTTTCCACTTCTTGCTAATTGACCATGCACACTTTGCATGGATCTTAGTATTGCGATAAACCCTCCTCCCTCAAATCCTGGATACGCGCCTGCACCCGATCCATCGTAACGAATAGAGTGTAGTCGCGTCACGCTGGTACGTGCATATCTTATGGTACATGTGAGAGGGAACCTTATCTCTATGCATCGTGTGTCCCCCTCCCTCGTCATCCGGGGGTGTTGGGTGTACATGTACGTGATGCAATGATCAAAACGACGATGATCAAAATGCACCGCCTAAGAATGACAACAACACAACCAGAACAAGCCATGAACAGTACGTGTTTAACCCTTACAATGCAACTGAAATACACACGCCTCTACATGTGAGAAACACTAGGCCAAAATACTCACACCAATTGTTCCACACTGATCTTTGGCTCCAACGTTGAAAGTGGACTTCAATCACGTGACTATTGTTAATTTGACGAATTTATTCAATGACCCAATATGTGATTTCACAATAATCAGAAATATTCCAATGTCATTTCCTGTACTCCCTCCCTATTCCACCATATAGCGTCTCACCCCACGTCAGATTGGTTAAAAGTTTCACACAGCCACACAAACACATTATCCAGCAGGGCACAATAAGAAAGCATTCTGTAACCACAAAACCACACTATTAGAAAATGCTTGTTGGGTCTCTTGGAGACAGACTGATGGCAGTGATGACGATTTTGGACCTGTTCAGGATGAAAGAGGACACAAGTGCTTCCACAGAACAAAAGAGGAAGCCATTTACCATCCAGTCTTGTGGGTCAGTATGACATGTAAAAGGAGGAAAAAAGGTTTGGTTACTACATTGGTGACATGACAGACAGTGAAATGGGTGAGTATACACCAAGTGTACACACACAGGTGTGCAGTCATGGGATGGTGGGTGAACAAAAGCCTGAACCTGAAAGAGATGGGTCTCGGGGGTGGTGGGGTTGCCAAAGTTACGTGCCACACTTACCCACAGTTGCATGAGCGTCACGTCACCATCATGTCTACTGCGAAAATGACTTCATGTCTGCTACACTCATCAGAAGCTCTTGAGCTGGGCCCTTGTGGGTGAACTCTTCATAGAAGAACAATATGCAAGCTGAGTTTAGTTTTGCATCTTCAGTTGTACCTTACTCAACTATCATGTGTGTGTGTGTGGGGGGGAAGGGGGGTGTGTGTGTGTGGGGGGGGAGGGGGGGTGGGGAGGGGGAGGGGGTGGGGGGGAGGGGGGTGGGTATACACAAAAAGCTCCAAGTGTACACCCACATACCCCCCCCCCCCCCCCCCCCCCAAAAAAAAAAATATTTAAACAAGATGGGGGCAGATGATGTCATGGTGATGCAATCAATGCCATGACAATGGACAACCGCAATGCAAGATCAATCTATGCAGATGGTGCTTCAAGCTGTACCACCATGTACTACATATGTCTGCTGTAATGAAGTTCAATGAAATACAAACACACCATACAGAAGGGACAAGAGACACACTCCATGCAGAAGCACAAGAGATACACACAATCTCATATTCATTCTCATAAATACACACCTCCAACCTTATAGCCTCCATTGCCCTCCATTATAACCTCTCCCCATGGCAAAGCTCAAGCTACATCCCGCTATTTAAGAATCTCAAGATGTTCTCCCACATAGCTCTCACAAGTTCTGCCACATCTCCCCTAGAATTCAGATTCCATCTCTCTGTGTCACAGCGTCCGTGTCAACTGGAGCGTCTCTGTGGAACATGTGGATCCAAGCACTCCACACGTTTCCAATGTCATACTAAGGATCAGTTCACATGAAAGTAGTGGGACAGTAGCCGATAGCAATTCTGTTAGCCAGGGTTAAGGTTATACACCCATATACATGTATACTACATCACACACAGGCACACACATACCTGCAAGTCATGTACTTCCACATTCTCATAATGTGCTAGCTGTTAGAAACTGCACACACCCACTGGGGCTTGCAACCCGAGGGAAGGGGCTGGAGACACCACCATTAATTAATAGACTTGAATTGGATATTGTTTAAAGTACTTAGCCCTAGTTAACCGATGAACTGGGCTGCTATAGCATGCAAGACATTCCTGTAGTGCACATGAGCAAGCCTGAGACAAGAGAGTAGTGACACTGGTGAGATTTTATTTCCTTTTAAAGCCCATTTCCTATACTAGTAACTCAACCAAAATGGGGCAACTGACTAACCAATTTTAACTTTATCTTCTCTATGTTTAATGCTTTGTTGCTCCATGTATTCATTATTCACGTCCATGTACATTTGTAATGTAATCATTTTGGCTAATCAGTATATCGGCAGAATGGTAGATACATAGTATGTGATCAAATGTATGGGTTGTTTGAATATGTGTGTCTGGCATTCAAAACCCTTGGACTTTGTTTAGCATTTTTAACCTCTATCACTTCAGGATTATCCAAAATTACGATCCCTAATCCCATGTGGCATTGGCATGAGTCTGGGGGTGTGTCCGGTACGTATGTACAACATTGTGTGTGGTAATATGGCACCGCCCACTCACACCACCCAGAGTTTTGCATTGTCCTTATACCAAGGAATGAAGGACGAGATATTTATTTAATACTGGCATATAGAGAACTGTACATTTCTCAACACAGTTGACCATATAAACTTTAACTTCAATCATGTTCAAATATTTACACAATACTTCAATACAGTGTTAGCACCATAGTTAGCAATGAACACACTGCCATCTCTGGGATCTAGTGCAGTACCATGGGGATTCTTCAGATTCCCCACTGTGTGGATCTTGTTTCCCTCAGGATCATAGATGGAGAGACAATGGCCACTAACCTCACTGACAAGGCTGTAACCTTCATCATCAATGGCTAGTCCTATGGGACCATTAGGATCACCATACATTCTGACATACACACCTTCTTTGCTAAACACTTTGATAATGTTAGAATGTTCGGCTGCAACATGAATGTTTCCCTGAGGGTCCAAGGCAAGACCCCATGGAAAATGAAAACTATGATTGCCTGAGACATTACCATCTATGGTTAATAACCAACCACCATTCTCATTGAATATTTGTATCCTATGGTTACAATAATCAGAGACAATCAGTTTGTTGTTGGAGTCAATGATGACAGCCACTGGGCAATTGAACTGTCCCCTGACCTGATCCCTGCTGACCAAACTTATGAAGGAACTTTCCACTTGATGTCAGCTTCTGTACACGACAGTTGCCACTATCAGCAACATACAACACATCTCCCTTGATGGATACACCATATGGATAAGAGAACTGACCATCACCACTTCCACTACAACCTATGGTATTCTTCAGTTGACCTGTTTGATCAAACACATAAATGCAGTGATCATAGCTCCCTACATAGATGTCTCCATTGTCATGGATGGCTACACATAATGGCCTATTACACTGGATCACTTGTTGGGCATTACATAAGGTATGGTAGTCACGTTTAGGCCTCACATCAAGGTCATTAGGACTATTCTGTACATGCTGACCATCCATTGTGATGAGGAGCTGGTGAGGACCAGGAGTTTGAGGGGTGAGGGTGATGGTGTAGGTACCATCCCTGTGGTCCTCCACCTCTCCATACACAACTGCTCCATTATGGGTCGACCTCATCTCACCCTTCACCTCTACACCACCATGTGGGTACTCCTCCCCCTTTGAGGTGTTGCTTTGTACCTTAACATGGTACCTGGTTCGTACCCTGGCTGCTGATGTGGACATCCATTTGCATGAAGATGGAGAAGGGAAGAATACACTAATTTCACCTAATTTGGATAGCTGCCTGACAAAATCATCTGTTTTCACAGACACAGATATGTTGCTGTGTTGGTTTGGAGTGAGGGAAATGGTCTGGACCCTTTTGAGGGTGGCCTGCAGTTCAGTGGGTATGAGTCCTCCCAATGCTACAATCTCATGGTCAGTGTGGGTCTGCAGGATCTGGGAGGCCATATCAGTGTAGTGACCAATGTCTCCAACCATCTTCTCAAACTGTTCCTTCTGGAGGGTCAGAGCTGTTGTCTTGGACAGTGAATTGGCCTCCAACTCTGAAAATACAGTCTTTTTCCTTTCTTCCAATGTTTGTTGGAGTATTTCAAAGGCTTGGTTGATGGCCAAGAAAGCATTTCTTTTGGATATCTCAACTTGTTCTATCATCCTTTTATTTTCATCAATGGCTCCAGTCAGCTTTGTCACTACCTTTTTTTGCATTTTCAAGTGCTCCTGAGATTTTTATTTGATGGGTCTTTGCTACTGTGGATATTTCCTTCACAGAGTGGCCTTTGTGGGTACCTGTAGTGCAGTGAAGGCATACCAGCAAGCTACAAGTCTCACAATAAAAATTCAATTTATTGTCCTCATGGTTAGGCTGAGAGCAGTAATGATCTCCTGGCTTCATGGTGGTGTGCAGTTGTCTGGCTCCCTCCTGGTCCAGTCCAACAATTTTGTGTTTGGACCATATTCGATTGCGCTTGTGGTGTTCAAGGCAGAAGGCACACAAGAAGTGATGGCAAGCACAACAGAACACCACTGCAGGATCACTGCTTCCTTCAGCACATTGGTCACATGCTACATCACTGTTACTGGTCATCTTGGACATGTACCCTGCTACCTCTACTTCAAATCCAAGATGGAGTTTCTGAGGGAGAACACTGGCCCCTCCCACTGGGATGCTGGTGTTTTGTTGAAAGATGGGACATTGGAACATTTGTTGGGAACCACTTTTCTCTATCTCATGATGGAGACATTGTAGACAGAAGGAGTGCAAACATGACAGAATTCTTGGATCATTGTAGGGCTTGGAGCACACACCACAGGTCATGTGTGGAAAAGGTTTCTCCATAACCACACTGTTGGTAGTAAAGGATAAAATAGTGCAGTTGATACAAACGCACTTGAATTTATGGACCTAGGCAATTCAAAATCAATTAAACTACTGTACATGTGTTACAGGTTCAGGGCTAGTATTGTAGCATAAGAATCCAAACACCTGATGAATGCTTAGCTATAGATATGCATAACAGCATATAAATGACCACCAGACAATAGCTAAAATATTATGGTTTCTCCATAACTACACTGTTGGTAGTGAAGAATACAATAACTAAATACAATAACTAAATTTAGTAAGTCTATCCAGTCCTTACGCAGCACTTGAATTATTTAGCCCATTCAAATCAACATTAAAATGGGTATGCTGCAAACAGTGCAACACAGGGTTAGTATTGCAGTATAAGAATCCAGACACCTGGTTAATTCTTAGCTAGTTATGCAACATGGAACATAAAAGAACACAGGAGTGTGGTCCTCAATCACAGAAATAAAAGGAGTATATACTGTAGCAGCCGAAGAGTTAACAACCGTTGTTGTCTCTATGTCTTAGACAATTCTGTTAGTGGTTACCTAAACCTGGTCGTGTCCATAACGAGGTCTAATGGTCAAAACATAATCAATTTGCTGAATTTGTTAAACCAGTGGTTAAGGTAATTGAATTTCAATATCAAACGGATACCGATTAACAGTACATGTTTCTAGCCATACCTAAGTGAAAGAAATACTATTACAAAACAAATTTAAAAAAACATCAAGTATAAAAAGCCCATTCGTGTTCATGTAGGTTAACAATAGTGATTAGGAAGGTAGTTTGGAAGCAGATTTTGAGGGTTATTTTGATTGTTTGATGACGATAGACAGTTTCTGAAAAACACAATACATACTGTGTACAAATTTTAAAACAGAAAATATTCCATCGATGCAATTTGACAAATTTTTCAATGTATAAATTGACCATCGATGCAAAGTCCGTATCAATTGAAGCCTGTCTTCAGAAATTTCAATCACAATTATTGACAAGCATGCTATGCCAACAAACATAATTTCTTGATTTGAAATATTAAATTGCTGGCTTATAAATTCCACTACCAGCAGATGACTTATGGGATGTGGTTGTTGCTAATTGTGTCCAGATACTGCTCTTGATCCTCTTGATCACCATGCCATGACCTGCAGGCATGAGGGAGATGTGGCCAACCCTAACTGCATGTGGGATATGGTCGTTGACCTCTGTTGTCATGCCAACATGATGAACAGTTAGTGTGGAGAAGGGTCATGGCATAACAAGAGACCACACCACACCTGCTGACATTCTCGTTGCTGGAAGGGACAGAGGCAAACCTGCTACATTAGATATCACCATTACATCACCACTGCTCTGCCATCTTGCCAGGAGTTAGGTTGGTCCTGCATGCCATTGGCTGTGGGGGAGTATGGCAATTGAGGCAAAGAGGCCACAACACCATCTGCAGGCTAGTGTAGTGTACACGCTCTTCCAAATCTAGGTGCGCTATGGAAAGCAAATTTTGCCTTGCCGCCGTTGTAAATGCGCGGAATGCAGCAAGGGTGGTGCTCTAAGTCTGGTGGTGTCTCTTCCGTGGCAAGCGCTGGTGATTCATGTGTCTTCAGGGCTTTCAGTAGTCTCCCCGATCAAAGATAATGCCCCGACTGCCTGTCCCAGCACTTCCAGGACTAGTGATTGCAACTCATCAGAATTGTTCAATGCCATAGTTTCCTTTCCCCTTTCTGCTTTCACATATGGCACGTTGTTAACATTAGAGCTTCTTGGTGCTCGTCTGTTGAAGATAACTATCCCTTCACCATGGGTTATAGCTTCCATCAAACCCGCTTACATTATTGTTGACCCGTGGGTTTGCATCCGAGGTTTCTCACAAGCCACAGCATGGATAGAAAGATACAAATCAGCGCAAAAGAAGAACCTGCAGAAGACCAAGGTACTGAGAAAAAAAACTGAATACTTAGATCCAGAAGTGTATGTATGTCTTAATTTGTATGGATTCTATACTCTAGCTAGGATTGCCCGTGTTGATTTATCTACCTTCCAATCCCTATCTCTGGCATTACCTAGAGCATGTACTAATGTGTGTCAAACTGATGTACAGGATGGTATATTTTCATAGGTAAACCATCAAAGGATGAAAACAATGTTGACTATGTTCCGTCTGTGTTTTGGAGAGGCAAAACTAAATCCCCCACGGGAACACATGTATTGATCCTCAGTCACAAAAGTGGGTGTGTGTTGTGAGACATTGGGTGAAGAGAGTAATGGAAGCACTATCAATGGTCAAGTTCATCTGGATAATGCTAATGGTGTAATCAGTAGACCAAGTGAAGCTTTGTGAAGCATTATACCTCGTGAAATAATCATGGGCTTCAAGACTCTTGAAAGATTTTAGTTTTTTCCCTAGTGTATCCTCCTGGTGTATCAATCAGATGCGTATATATGGCTGGGAAGTCGACTACCAGCCATTGTCTAATATCATCTATCCAGTGGCGATCGCTAAAACAATAAGGATCCATGGTTTCATCAAATGCATCTCCAACAGTCCGTGAAAACATTGGAGCTTCTGACGTAGCGCGCCTTGTCGTTAGCCAATAAGCCGGTGATATCGTCAAAGTTCATGTTGAATTACATCATAAACTTCGAATTAACGCACATTTTGTCCCCCAGTAAACATTGCTTTGAACGTTCCCGGGATGTCACTGCAAAAGGTCTATAGGCATATTTGATGTGCCCGATGATTACGTTTGCAGTGAAGAGAGCACATTGTACGAATACATTGTGCACATGTGTTGTTGTCTGATGTATTATTAACCTTGAATTGGGGGTATGGCGAGACAGGCAAAGGAGCATGAGTAGACCTGCAGCTAATACACTATGTGTATTCATCGCCTACTACATCCAGAGATTATACCGTATTTTCTCCGCTACTTCTACAGCTCAAAGTGTGATAGCGTCGCCCGATCGATCTTACGCGAATACAGTGTCGACAACCACGCAGCCCTGCATGTAGATGGTATGTCGCGTCACGCTGGTACATGCATATCTATGGTACATGTAAGAGGGAACCGTAGCACGATGCATCTTGTGTCGCTCTATCGTTGGGTGTACACGACACGACACAAGCCATGAACAGTATGTGTTTAACCCTTACAACGCACACTCGCCTCTACTGCACTGTGAGAAACACTAGCTAGGACAGTATACTTCACACCATTTTCCCCACCCAGTTAAAACAATAATAGTTTACCTATTCTTTGGCTCCAACGTTTCCATGTGTCGAGCAATTTACTTGTGCACAACTTCGAGGTCACGCGAGCACTTCTATCACGTGAATGTGTAAACATGACCCAAATAGTATCTGTTTTTTACTATAATTGATGTCATTATTTATCGTAAACTAAAAATGCAGCAACAATTTTTAACGCCTCTCTCACCAGTGTATTTGTGTTACATATACAAATGACCTCTGTTTTTCACTGTTATTATTTCTCATTTCCTGTTAAAAACTAAAAATGCAGCAAAATTACCTCTCTCACCAGTGTACTTCAACTGTACTTGTGTTAGAGATCATCATTCTCTGCTTGTGTTCCGTACTATACTGCACTGCACCAAAGAGGTACCAGTATTAACAAGTAAACTGATTGTACAATAATTAGAAATGTTCCAATGTCATTTCCTGTTCCCTCCCTATTCCACCATAGCATATCACACACCCTCACCCCACGTCAGATTGCTTCAAGGTTCATTGTGCACACTGCCACACAAACACAAAACCACACACAAACACAGAAAAGCACAGCAATTACAAAACATACACACCCACATACACATAGACACACATACACACTTTGACAGGGAGTGGGGCCATCTTCTAGGGTAAAACCCAAAGCAGGACTTAAAACATCACTCCCATACCAGATTACAACAGTTGCACCCAACCCACAAAGTTCTATGTCCATCATTTGCTCTCCAGCCAATCTTCATGGTCTATGTCATTGTCAAGGAACCTTCCACTCTCCAGACCTGCCAACAATACATATCAAAACACAATGAGAAAATGTTGTATCATTACAAATCTGGTGCATGTAGCGTACACTGTAAAAAAAAAGACTGGTGGATTGGCTAGACACATGGCCCATCCTAACAACATACCTGTACAGTCCAGATCTATTTTGAATAGTTCACAGTGCACATTTGTCACACACACATTTTGCAGCATGTTAACAGACACTTAGACTGACACCCAAAGGTGTATAACCCTATTTAAACCACCAAACACATGATCATATGTACACACATGAACCATGACGGCCGCAAATGTGGGCGTGTCTAACATATTGAAGGAAATGTGAATCAGCCAAAGATGGTCCCAGCTGGGCACATAACACTATGTGATTGTGTATGTGTACATCATTAACTAATTCAACAGACAATGACACTGTGCCAATTAGATGTTTTCCGACCGTGTAGAATAGACCTTATTCGACCGCAATATGAATATATAAATGTCACGCGCTTGTAGCAATACTGACCAATTAAGTCACGTGACATCGACGAGAGAAAGTCGTTTGTGCAACAGTTTTTGTTGTAAGTAAAGCTTTATATCTTTGCTATGCCTTTATGTCATAAAAATGGTTGTAACCATTACAAAATTCCCAGTAGTCGATGTTGTTTGACTTTTGAACTCTGTTACGCGGGAAAAATTATTATAAATGGCGCACAAAAGCTTTGTGTAAGGCTACGTTGCTTCGTGTACACATTAGAGGTACTGTGTTACTGAATTTGTACGTAGCGCACCATTACGCACTGGGAGATGTGTTTTTGCTGAATGGCCTGTAAGAACTTAGTGACTTATCGTTCAAACACTTAATTTAATATAGTATGGTTTGTGTAAGGCTGGCTAGCTTCATTCCTTTAGACATGTGTGTTCTTTAAATTCGCTCGGTGTATTCTACGACGGTTTCTGCACTGGGAGATTATGTTTTGAACCCTTCGTATACCCGTCTTCGTATGTCATGAACTCGCAAAGCCTTGCATTTATTAATGTTCGTCAGGCCAACGAGAGGGGTTGTAGTCCCAAGCATCTTTTGGAGTCATGTACGGATCTGTTGTTATGCCTAGCATACCAAGTTTCTCATTATAGCGCGACTTCCCGACTGCATCAAGCTGCTAAAACGCATCCGATTGTTCAGCCATACTCAATAACGGCGACGCCTTTCTCAATAAACAATCAATCATGTCACATGCAAGTCACGCAATAATTTATTCATAATTGCGGTCGAATAAGGTCTATGCGTGTATCCACTTTGCTTACACGTGTTTAACACTTGCGGTAAACACGGTGTATACAGCAGTGGATAACTAGTGGAAGGAGACTGTCTTACACTCTAGTGTATAACTGATGGATAACAACTGTGTATAACGCCGTGTATGGAGATGATAACAAGCGTACAACAAGCGTTATTAGAGTGAATGCAAAACGAAACTATCTGTATAACTCTGCATATTTATGACGCGTTGTGACGATCGCATTATCTTATTTATTTTTATAATAGTAGGAAAAGAAAATTAATCACATCAAAACGTATAATTCAGGTACATGTAAATGCATTGCATGCACAAGATCTGAGAACAAATTAAAGGCTCAGTGTTCGCGGCTAGGATTTCACCATCCAGGCATGTAAACCAGCCGGGGCCTGTAACTGGAGAAGAGGTCCATCAATCCTTTCTTTTCTGGCCACTTTCCATGTGTCTGTTCCCCGTCTATCCAGCTCGTCCATCCAATTATTAATTCTTTCCGATCTCCAGCTAGGCCGTCTTCTTTCTATTTTCCCATCACCCGTAGTTTCTTCCTCCGACATCATGCCAGTTGCAATGCACTTCCATGCCTCCATTTCTTCATTTGTAAGGACTTTACTGCGGCGCTCCCAAAGCTAGTTAATGACACTACATTCGTAACGCTATGATTATATCACACACGTACCCTTTGCTGCCTTGCTCGAACGCTTATTCGTTTTTGGCGGTCGTCAGTAACTACTCGCTTTAGAGACTTCATGTAAGTTCTTAGTGCAGCTAGAGAATAGAATAGATATTGAATAAATCGAACAAATGAACGAATTGGAACAAAACACATGTGACTTACACTGTACTTCAATGTATTGAAATTCACTTAGTTCCTGATGAAGTTTCTTACAAACTCCTTCGTTGTGGGGACTTTCCAAACTATATGCATGTGAATCAAAATTTTTAGCAGAACTGACAAAAGCATGCTTGCTTACGGTTCTTCGGTTCTGAGTTGTGAACCTTCATTGAAAGATTTTAAAAGTTTGTGTACACTGCTCTACTCGATTGAAAGCATACATGCATTGAGCAAATGAATGGCTGCTAATTTAGCTTGGCAAACCTGAAGACACAACGGAGTACGTCTTTTCCTTTTTGCAGGCTCTGCTGGGGCCTCTGATGTACAAGTCCCTTTATCAGCCTCTAACGCCTGCACTTTGATTTCAAGGGTACTCAATTTCTGACAGATTCCCTCCATTTTTTCATTCACTTTGGCCATCTCATTGGCGACAAGTGATTTGACGTCATGCCACATAGCAGAAACCGCATCTACTGGAGCTGGTGTTCTACTACCGCGAGAGATTACAGATCTTGGTGACGCGATGTCATCATTGTAAGGAAGTGCTTTATTTAAAAGAAAAACTATATAAATTGTTGCATATAGAACCCTAAATTGTCGAAGTGCATGTACTGGTACACACACACACACACACACACACACACACACACACACACACACACACACACACACGCGCGCACACACACCACACACCGGCACGCACACACACACATACACACCACACACCGGCACGCACACACGCACACAGACACACACACACATCCACACACACAGACACACGCACGCACACACACACATACACACCACACACCGGCACGCACACACGCACACATGCAGACACACACACACACACACACACTACCTGCGGAGGGTATTCTTGCCGGAGGTGTTACTTGACTCGTTCCTATTAATATTTAGATGTAGAACACATGCAAAATTGTATTCCATAATGTGTAACATACAAATTCGAGACGAAGATCTTCCAGCTGATCCGTAAAACGATTCAGCATTTTGCAGGCCTATCTCCGGTGAAACTTCGTGAGAGTCAACGAAACTGTTAGGACCAGAATATAATGATCTTCTTGGTGAATACGTGTACCTGTCCATCAAAAGACTCAAGCAGTCGATTTCAATGAATCATACTCCGCAGCTGCCCATGCGCACGTGCATTTCGTCATAATTGTAAAATTTCGAATTTCACATCAGCTTTTTTTTTTACCCTCGTACAAAGCATGGAAGGGCCAAATAAGCGATACAGATGCTGGATTTGTCAACAAGACTTATCACGATCTGTCTATTACAGGCATATGCGACGAAATGGATGTCCCGCTTTGGTCAGAATGCAGACAAAGGAATGTCATACGACAAAGGGTACTAATACACGTACGTCACAAGAAACAAGTAACCTCAGCGTTGATATGGAAGAAGAGAGCAGCGATATGGATAACGTGAACGACAGGTACACGCTGTGCACCGAAGAGGCGGAAGAGCAGCCAACTTCCGCGGCTGATGACTTGCATTTCGAAGACAGAAATGTTAATGTAATGGAAAACGCAGATGCTTATCAGGAAACAGAAGTCGTCCTCGATTCAGATTATGATGACTTAGCCTTTGATTGCACAGGCTGTAGCACTCCTGAAGGTTCTAAGAGCGGTTGGTTCGCATCCGACGATAAACAGTTTCCTTTTGGTGCCATATGTCTGTTCCTCAATTATTATCAACTCAAATTTCATGTACCAGACAGAGGAATGCAACTTCTTCTTTCTTTCCTAAAAGTCATGATTGCTCTAATCTAGTTCCATCCAACTCATCATTAAAGCTCCTAATGAATCAATTTCCTTCTTCACTGAATGCAATGAGAACAAGACTGAGTGTTGAACAAAGAGAACTTCTGCAGTATGTTATGTGTCTGAAGTGTGATACTCTATGTGGTGAAGCAAAGGTCGTGATATTTTCCAATCAAAATAGGTGCTCACATGTACCATTTCCAAAACACCCTCATAAGAGCCGTAGAGTTGCTTGCCAGTCCTTAATTTGCAAAGTAGTCAAGTTTACAAAAATGTCGAAGACTTTACCTCAAAAAACATACATTTATAGTAGTATACTAAAAACAATTAAAAGCCTAATAACCAGAAAGAGCATTTATTCTAATTTGGATGGATGGATGTCTAGAAGTTTCAATGGAAAATATGTTGACATTTATGATGGTGCAATATGGAATGAGTTTACTGTTGTAAATGGAAGACCCTTTTTGGATGTACCATACAATTTAGGTTTAATCCTTAACGTGGATTGGTTTCAACCTTATGAACACACGCAATACAGTATAGGTGTAATTTATCTTGCTATTCTAAATTTACCAAGATCAGAACGATATAAGTTGGAGAATGTCATTATTGTGGGTTGTATACCTGGTCCAAAGGAACCCAGCAATATCAATCCTTACTTAAAGCCACTTGTGGATGAACTCTTAGTCTTATGGGAAGGAATAACAATAGATTCTCCTTCATGTGATTTACCAATATGTATTCGTGGTGCATTACTTGCAGTGTCCTGTGATGTACCTGCAACTAGAAAGGTGTGCGGATTTTCTGGTCATTCAGCTACCATGGGGTGTTCTAAATGTTTAAAATCTTTTACCTGCCTGTCCTTTGGAGAGAAGCTAGATTATTCAGGCTTTGATAGAGATGCTTGGATTCCACGAAGTATGGAACAACATCTACTTGCAATTCATGAATTGGAATCTGCAAGGACCCCAACAGAAGTACAGCAAGTAATTAAAAAGAATGGTGTCAGATACAGTGAACTTTTACGTCTTCCTTACTTTGATATCATAAGACAGCATGTGACAGATGCCATGCACAATATGTATTTAGGAACAGCAAAGCATGTTGTAAGCATATGGAAGGATAGGGGAATTTTAGGAAATGCTGACTTTGATATTATACAAACTAGAATTGATAGTATGCTTGTTCCAATTGAGATAGGACGCATACCGTATAAAATAAGTTCTAAATTTAGTGAACTCACTGCAGACCAGTGGCGTAATTGGACAAATATTTATTCATTATATGCACTGAAAGGTATTCTACCAGAAAGGGATTATGCATGTTGGACAATATTTGTTGAGGCATCAATCATTTTGTCCCAGTCATCACTGTCACCTGATGATGTTTCATTAGCAGACACCAAAATAATTGGATTTTGTAAAACATTTGAAGAGCTGTATGGAAAGACAGCATGCACACCAAACATGCATCTTCATGCACATCTTAAAGATTGCATAATAGACTTTGGGCCAATTTCATCCTTTTGGGTATTTCCATTTGAGCGCTATAATGGAGTGATGGGATCGTTCATTAATAATTGGAGGAGTCCTGAGATGCAGATAATGAGAAAATTTACATCCTATCATATCATGTGCAAGTGACTCATCACTCGATTGTCCCCTTCATGATTTCATCCAATCTTGCATAATTTCTGAATGTCATGTTGGATCTCTTCAGTCAACCATTGCGGATGTTTATAAGCAAGACATGTATGCCAGAAATATATATGGTGACAACATTAATGCTATATTTTCATCAAACCATCATGCAATTCTTTCAAAGTGTTATGAAAGATATTTAAATGACATAGAACTTACTGCTTTGTCGGCTGTGTATCACAAACTATATCCCAATATAAACCAATTTGAGCAGCCAGTTTCTCGTCGACATTTGATTTGCAGTGATATTGAAATACACGGAGAACGTTTTTTGTCAGCAAAATCAAAATCTCAACGTTCTGCAGTGGTTATGGCATCCTGGTATGATTCTGATGGGCAAGTCAACCTACACACTGCTGCATCATACAGATTTGGAATTGTGCAGTATTTCTTGAAGCATGCATATCATATTGATGTTTCGGACGAACCCAGCATGAATAATACAGACCACCTGTTTGCCAAAGTTACTTGGTATGGAAAGCATCCTAGGGAGAATCACTTCCCTGACCCAATTAGAGTTGTGACAACCTTGTTTGAAAGTGAGGGTCCAGCATCATTTATACCTGTGAGCCGTATAGCAAATAGGTGTGCTATTGCAAACAATCAGTACATTCAATTTGATTACGGAGAAGATTGTGTTTGTGTTGTGTCTCCATTGGTAAAGCACGGCTATTAAAACCATTATTAAATGTGCTTTCATTTGCTATTATTATATAAAATTTTCAGCTGATTTACATATTGCGTTGACAGATAAAAATCATTCATCATTCGCCTCAGGCATCACGCAGCAGCAGCAGGCTTATGTTGTGACCACTCTAAGACAGGTATTAATCAGGCTAATTATGTGAAAACAGATACATTTTTCAGTAGCAAATTCATCATACTGTATTATTGAAGCGGTAAACTGGGTAGCTAAATGTTGATATTGCTTTGTACATGTAAAGAAAGAAATTGACATCATATGGCAATATGCATGCATAAATTATTCTGCATATCATTGCAACCAGTTATACAACACTATTCAGTAGAACATTGCATTTAGAGTTCAGAGTTGGATGAGTGGGACTGGATGACCAGGAGCCTAGCAATTCTTGAGAATGTTTCATTAGCAGTGATTTCCCAGTCTCCATACGCCTCTACTCACATTTAGCCTCTTTTGAGACAACCCAAAGCACCTCTTCACTCACTGCAGCTGAGGCACCTGAGGTCTGACAAGCATCTGAAATCTTAGAATTTTTGAGGGTATGTGTAACCTTGATGTCTAATGCTGCAGACCGAGACTGTGACCAGTTTGGTATCACAATGTCACCGGGGCTTTGGCTGGACCAATACCACAACCTTGCTCCAAAAGAGGGGAATGATGAGTACGACGGCAAAAGTCAGCAATACAATCACGTTTGCAGTTGTGTCGTGTCACCATGCACATCCCCGGCATAACGACAAATTAAATTCCCGGTTATATGCCTTAGGATATACAAAGCTTATCCAGGTTGAATGCGGTCGTTGTATACAAAGTGTAAACACGCAATCCACACCTCGGTGTATAACATGCGTAAGTAGACTGAAACGCTTGTTATACATCTAGAGTAACGCGCGTTAAACGATAGAGTGGATAACACGTGTACTACGAGCGAAAACACAAGTTATACATCAAATGCATATGCAGCATGTACACACACTCATAAAACACATGTAAAACGGGCGGATACACCTTGTGGATAATTTCAATTTGGCATGGTGCAGTACAGCACTACCTCACAATACCAAATACGTTTAGTGCCATTGTGCACACCTGCAACAAACTTATAACTCGACCTTTTCTTTGTACATCTATGTGGTTGGCTCTTTGTAAACAAACAACCACATAGATGTACAAAGAAAAGGTCGAGTTATATGCTAAACCTTTTGAGACCTCCAGCCGTGGATGCTTCGGTACTTGACATTGTAGCAAATGTTTGCAGCACGTGCACATGCACTTAGACTGCACTTAGACTGCACTAAACTTCCGAGCAAACCTCTTCCGAGCAAACCTATTTAAACCTTCCCTCACGTGGCCATCACATGCTGTACAACCAACCACATACAGAGGGAGCATAGTTTCTGACTAATTCACTGTGTTCAACAGACAGAAACGTATATCTGCCCCCAGTACAGAGCTACCCCTAAACCAATACCAAATAGGTTTAGCAACATTGAGCACGCATGCAACACACAAACACACAACCACATATATATATAGATGTACATGTACAAAGAAAGGGTCGAGTTATATGTCTAGGCCTCCAACCATCTCTGAACTGAATCCTTCACATACCCATCTTTGGCAGATTCTGATTTCCAGCGGCCATGCCGCTTAAACAGCCTATCCTGCACATCAGCATTGGCTCCACCATGGCCTTCAACATATCGGCTATCACAGATTTCTTTTGAACCTTGGGCTTTGCTTCAATCTTTCCAAGGTCTGGGTCCTCCAAATTACTCAGTAGAGGCCAAACCCCTGAAGCAAATACATTTTCAGCGATCATATTTACACACATTTACCATGACAGCTGCAAATGTGGCATATACAACATGTGAAGCAGCCAAAGATGGTCACAGCTGGGCACATAACATTATGTGATTGTGTATGTGTACTTCATTAACTAATTCAACAGACAATGACTTAGGAAATTATTTCCTCACTATATACTGTAACTGCCCCACCTATCCTCTTGTCACAACACCAGATTGGTTAAAGGTGCATTTGCACCCTGCCACACACACGCACACACACACACACACACACACACACACACACACACACACACACACGCACACACGCACACACACACACATACCACACAACACACACACACACAACACACACACACACAACACACACACACACACACAATGAGAGGCAGGGAGGGAGGGAGGGCGCAACCAATGGTACCACTCTTATACTACAACATGTACCTGTCCTGGTTTGCCTGTTCCTGACCTTGATCCTGTCCTGTGTGGAGGTAGAGGATGTCCTCATCCCCCTTGGATCATCCTGAAGTTTCACTATACATTTGTTGTGTGTACTCTCTTCATACTGTCAGTGGCGGACACACGAGAGGGAATGTATTTGCATGGATACCTTCATGGAACACATAACAATTCGCAAACACATACATGCATACAAAACATGAACTTTGTTGTGACAATATGCCACCTTCACTAGAACATGAAGGGAGTGGGTGAGGGAGTAAAGCAGTGAGGAAGGAAGGGAGCGAGATGGTTTCAAGCAATGGCACCCCTCTTCTACTACAACATGTACATACACCAATAGGTAAATGTGGCAGTACACCTGCACACTACAGCATACGAGAGAGGGAGATAAATTTCAACCCATTGCAAGTACCACTCTCATACTCACATGAACAGATGCCAACATTGTACTAGAGACCTCCACACATCTTCA
Organism: Ephydatia muelleri; assembly: GCA_013339895.1. Classification (NCBI taxonomy): domain Eukaryota; kingdom Metazoa; phylum Porifera; class Demospongiae; order Spongillida; family Spongillidae; genus Ephydatia; species Ephydatia muelleri. The sequence goes on along the minus strand of JABACO010000004.1, from coordinate 6,824,267 downwards.
CAGAGAAGATGGTGCCCTGATCAAATACCTTGCGTGTCTGTTCCACAGTACATTGCGTGACACAATCTGGAACAGTAAGTAGAGATGTAATGCAAGGGGGAAGAGGAGGTAGGAGGGGCATGGGGAGAGGGGAGGGGAAAGAATCATAATGGGAAAGGCACCAATATGGAGGGGGAGGAGGATATGGTGCCAATCCAGGGGTGTGTTTAGCGAGGCTCTTCGGTGCTCGAGCACACACACACACACACCCCTCCCTCCCCCTCTAACACATAAGTTGCTCCAACCTTATTCCTTGGCTTGTATACCATAAGCTGGAGAATGGTGGCTATTGTCTTCCCTGTTTCCTTTTTGCAGCATTGGCCTCCTGGAGGCAGTCCTGTGACCACATTTCAAAAGGCATTAGAGTTGATTAGGAAGCATGCAGACATGGGTCACCACAAAGAAGCTGTGGTTAGGTGCACATTACCCGTCACAACATGCTCAGCGGAATGGACATTCAGTGAGCTAATGCTGATAAAGGTTAAGACTGCTTTGTGTTCGTGCATGACAACTGAATAAGTATCACTTCTCCTTATTAATATATACCGGAAGCAATAGATGAATTCTTTCCCCGCAATCCTTTCTTGCTAATTGACCACACTATGCGTACTTGCGATAAACCCTCCTCCCTCAAATCCTGGATACGTGCTGCACCCGATCGATCGTAAGCGAATACAGTGTCGTCGCGTCACGCTGGTACGTGCATATCTTATGGTACATGTGAGAGGGAACCATATCTCTATGCATCGTGTGTCCCCCTCCCTCGTCATCCGGAGGGCGTTGGGTGTACATGTACGTGGTGCAATGATCAAAACTACGTCCATGATTGAAATGCACCGCCTAAGAATGACAATGACACAACCAGAACAAGCCATGAACAGTACGTGTTTAACCCTTACAATGCAACTGAAATACACACGCCTCTACATGTGGGCCAAAATACTCACACCAATTGTTCCACACTGATCTTGGCTCCAACGTTGAGGGTTACAACTTCAATCACGTGACTATTGTTGTCAATTTGACGAATTTATAAAATGACCTCACAATAAAAATGTTCCAATGTCAAATTCCTGTATTCCCTCCCTATTCCCTCCCTGTTCTGGTTAAAAGTTCACACAGCCACTCAAACACAACCGCACACCACACGAAAGTATGCTGTAACCACAAAACTACACTATTAGAAAACAATGCTTGTTGGGTGTCTTGGAGACGGACTGATGGCAGTGAGGATGATTTTGATGACCTGTTGGATAGGATGAAAGACAACACAGTGCTTCAACAGAACAATAGAGGAAGCCACTTACCATCCAGTCTTGTGGGAAATGTAAAAGGAAGAATAAAGGTTTGGTTACATTTGGTGACATGCAGAAAGTGAAAATGGGTGGGTATACACAACAGCTCCAAGTGTACACACACAGGTGTGCAGTCATGGGATGGTGGGTGAACAAAAGCCTGAAACCTGAAAGAGATGGGTCTCGGGGTGGTGGGTTGCCAAAGTTACGTGCCACACTTACCCAACAGTTGCATGAGCGTCACGTCACCATCATGTCTACTGCGACAATGACTTCATGTCAGCTACACTCATCCTGAAGCTCTTGAGCTGGGCCCTTGTGGGTGAACTCTTCATAGAAGAACAATATGCAAGCTGAGTTTAGTTTTGCATCTTCAGTTGTACCTTATCAGCTATCATGTGTGTGTGTGGGTGGGGGAGGGAGGGGGGTGAGGGTGGGTGGGTGGGGGAGGGTGGGTGGGGGGTGGGGGTGGGAGGGGTGATAACTGGCAGTACTGCCACATATGCATGAAAAGTCAGACATGCTACCACCAAATGTTGTGGTTGTACAGTATGCAAATCCAACACATTCATCCTATGCATGCAATATTGGAATGGAGACTTGATAGGTGGAGTTGGCCTAACAACTCCTTGGCAACTGGTACTCAGCAGCCCAGCACTCTAACACACACATAAAACCCCCAAAATCAAACAAGATGGGGGCAGATGATGTCATGATGATGCAATCAATGCCATGACAATGGACACCACATGGTGGTGTCCCCAATGCAAGATCAATCTATGCAGATGGTGTTTCAAGCTGTACCACCATGCACTAAATATGTCTGCTGTAATGAAGTTCGATGAAACACAAACACACCATGCAGACGGACAAGAGACACACTCCATGCAGAAGCACAAGAGATACACACATCCCATATTCATTCTCATAAATACACACCTCCAACCTTATAGCCTCCATTATAACCTCTCACCCCTGGCAAAGCTCAAGCTACATCCCGCTATTTAAGAATCTCAAGATGTTTCCCACATAGCTCTCACAAGTTCTGCCACATCTCCCCTAGCATTCAGATTCCATCTCTCTGTGTCACAGCGTCTGTGTCAACTGTCAATTCTGTTAGCCAGGGTTAGGGTTATACACCCATATACATGTATACTACATTTACACACAACACAAAGGCACATACACATACCTGCAAGTCATGTACTTCCACATTCTCATCATGTGCTAGCTGTTAGGACTGCACACACCCACTGGGGCATGCAACCCGAGGGAATGGGCTGGGGACACCACCATTAATTAATAGACTCGGATTGGATATTGTTTAAAGTACTTAGCCCTAGTTAACCGATGAACTGGGCTGCTATGGCATGCAAGACATTCCTGTAGTGCACATGAGCAAGCCTGAGACAAGCGAGTAGTGACACTGGTGAGATTTTCTTTTCCTTTTAAAGCCCATTTCCTATACAAGGACAATGCAAAACTCTGGGTGGTGTGAGTGGGCGGTGTCATATCACCACACACAATGTTGTACATACGTACCGGACACACCCCCAGACTCATTTTGGTTGAGTTATTAATACCATGTATGAAGGACGAGATAAATATAATACATTTATTTAATACTGGTAATTGACTGGCATATAGAGAACTGCACATTTCTCAACACAGTTGACCATATAAACTTTAATTTCAATCATGTTCAAATATTTACACAATACTTCAATACACTATTGTTAGCAATGAACACACTGCCATCTCTGGGATCTAGTGCAGTACCATGGGGATGCTTCAGATTCCCCACTGTGTGGATCTTGTTTCCCTCAGGATCATAGATGGAGAGACAATCGCCCCAACACTCACTGACAAGGCTGTAACCTTCACCATCAATGGCTAGTCCTCTGGGACCATTAGGATCACCATACATTCTGACATGCACACCTTCTTTGCTAAACACTTTGATAGTGTTTGAACCATGGGTTGCAACATGAATGTTTCCCTGAGGGTCCAAGTCAAGACCCCATGGAGACTGAAAACTATGATTGCCTGAGCCATTACCATCTATGGTTAATAACCAACCACCATTTCATTGAATATTTGTATCCTATGGTTATTATAGTCAGACACAATCAGTTTGTTGTTGGAGTCAATGATGACAGCCACTGGCAAAATGAACTGTCCCTGACCTGATCCCTGCTGACCAAACTTATGAAGGAACTTTCCACTTGATGTCAGCTTCTGTACACGATGGTTGCAACTATCAGCAACATACAACACATCTCCCTTGATGGATATACCACTTGGATAAGAGAACTGACCATTACCACTTCCTCTACTACCTATGGTATTCTTCCGTTGACCTGTTTGATCAAACACATAAATGCAGCTATCATCACTCCCTACATAGATGTCTCCATTGTCATGGATGGCTACACATCTAGGCTCATTACACTGGATCACTTGTTGGGCATTACATAAGGTATGGTAGTCACGTTTAGGCCTCACATCAAGGTCATTAGGACTATTCTGTACATGCTGACCATCCATTGTGATGAGGAGCTGGTGAGGACCAGCAGTTTGAAGGGTGAGGGTGATGGTGTAGGTACCATCCCTGTGGTCCTCCACCTCTCCATACACAACTGCTCCATTATGGGTCTTGGACCTCATCTCACCCTTCACCTCTACACCGCCATGTGGGTACTCCTTCCCCTTTGAGGTCTTGCTTTGTACCTTAACATGGTACCTGGTCCCCACCCTGGCTACTGATGTGGACATCCACGTGCATGAAGATGGAGAAGGATAAAAGTCAAAAATGTTTCCTAATTTGGACAGTTGTCTTATAAGATCATCTGTTTTCACAGACACAGATATGTTGCTGTGTTGGTTTGGAGTGAGGGAAATGGTCTGGACCCTCTTGAGGGTGGCCTGCAGTTCAGTGGGTATGAGTCCTCCCAATGCTACAATCTCATGGTCAGTGTGGGTCTGCAGGATCTGGGAGGCCATATCAGTGTAGTGACCAATGTCTCCAACCATCTTCTCAAACTGTTCCTTCTGGAGGGTCAGAGCTGTTGTCTTGGACAGTGAAATGGCCTCCAACTCTGACAATAGTGTCTTTTTCCTTTCTTCCAATGTTAGTTGGAGTGTTTCAAAGGCTTGGTTGACGGCCAAGAAAGCATTTCTTGTGGATATCTCCACTTGTTCTATCATCCTTTTATTTTCATCAATGGCTCCAGTCAATTGTGTCACTACCTCTTTTGCTTCTTCAAGTGCTCCTGTCATTTCCATTCGTTGAGCCTTTGCTAGTGTTGATATGTCTGTCATAGTGTGGCCATTGTGGGTAACTGCATGAAGGCATACCAGCAAGCTACAAGTCTCACAATAAAAATTCAATTTATTGTCCTCATGGTTAGGCTGAGAGCAGTAATGATCTCCTGGCTTCATGGTAGTGTGCAGTTGTCTGGCTCCCTCCTGGTCTAGTCCAACAATTTTGTGCTTTGAAAGTTTTCGGCTGCTACTATGGTGGTCACGACAATGCTTGCACAGGAACTGGCGACACATACAACAGAACACCACTGCAAGGCCATTGCGTCCATCTACACATTCATCACAACACACCTCACTGTTACTGACCATCTTGGACATGTACCCTGCTACCTCTACTTCAAATCCAAGATGGAGGTTCTGAGGGAGAACACTGGCCCCTCCCACTGGGATACTGGTGTTTTGTTCACAGATGGGACATTGGAACATTTGTTGGGAACCACTTTTCTCTATCTCATGATGGAGACATTGTAGACAGAAGGAGTGCAAACATGGCAGAATTCTTGGATCATTGTAGGGCTTGGAGCACACACCACAGGTCATGTGTGGAAAGGGTTTCTCCATAACCACACTGTTGGTAGTAAAGGATAAAATAACTAAATTTAGTAATTTATGCAGTCCTTACACAGCACTTGAAGATGGAATATAAAAGACCAATGGAATGTGGTCCTCAATCACAGAAACAAAAGGATCGAGTAACAATTGATTTATAGCAGCCAAAGAGTTAACTACCACTGTAGTCTATGTCTTAGACAATTCTGTTAGTGCTTGCATGAGGTTACCTAAACCTGGTCGTGTCTATAACGAGTTATAATCAATTTGCTGAATTAGTTAAACCAGTGGTTAAGGTAATTGAATTTTAGTATCAAATGGATACCGATTAACAGTACAAGTTTCTAACCATACCTAAGTGAAAGAAATACATGTACTATACATATAAATAAAAACATCAAGTATAAAAAGCTAACACTTTGCCCACACATGTTCATGTAGGTTAACAATAGTGATTAGGAAGGTAGTTTGGAAGCAGATTTTGAGGGTTATTTTGATTGTTTGATGACGATAGACAGTTTCTGAAAAACACAATACATACTGTGTACAAATTAAAAAATAGAAAATATTCCATCGATGCAATTTTACCTCAATGCCTAAATTGACCATCGACGCAAAGTCCATATCAATTGAAACCAGTCTTGAGAAATTTCAATCACAATTATTGACAAGCATGCTATGCCAACAAACATAATTTCTTGATTTGAAATATCCTTCTTAAATTGATGGCTTATAAACTCCACAGATGACTTATGGGATGTGGTTGTTGCTAATTGTGTGCTCTTGATCCTCTTGGTCAGCCATGACCTGCAGGCATGAGGGAGATGTGGCCATATACCCTAACTGCATGTGGGATGTGGTCGTTGACCTCTGTTGTCATGCCAACATGATGAACAGTTAGTGTGGAGAAGGGTCATGGCATAACAAGAGACCACACCACACCTGCTGACATTCTCGTTGCTGGAAGGGACAGAGGCAAACCTGCCCCATTAGATATCACCATTACATCACCACTGCTTTGCCATCTTGGGTGAGTCATGTCAACAGGATAGGGAAGCCTATGCAGATGAGGACCACAAGCTCCACTCCAATGGACCCTAATGCCAGGAGTTGGGTTGGTCCTGCATGTCATTGGGTGTGTGGGGAAGTATGGCAATTGAGGCAAAGAGGCCACAACACCATCTGCAGGCTAGTGTTCCACCTGCCCCTTCACCTGTCCTCCTCCAAGCCAGTACTTGTGGCTTACACTATGGCCAGCTGAAAAGCCACATAGGATCGTATTATGTCTGTACCAGCTAACAATACTGGCAAAAAGCGAGATTGGACAGAGTCTGACTCCTTGAGATGGAGTCAATGGATTGGAAGTGTAATTGTGATGTGAAAACACAAGAACTAAAAACGCTCCTCTATTCCATTACGTAGTTTAGTTGATTGCTTACACTTTAGTGAATACATTCTGCAGTCCCCGTCATTACACAGGATTACAATCGATTTTTTGCAGTAACATCACGGGAACGTTCAAAACATTGCCGTCAATGTTTACTGGAGGACAAATTGTGCGTTTATTCGAATTTTATGACGCAATTATCGATAACGTCATCAAAATGCGTAGCGTATGCTGTGCTTTGGGATGTAAAGGTAGACTAAGAGAACGTATAAACTTGAGTTTTTTTTAGAATTCGAACTGACCAGAGGCGGCACGTAATGTGGATCAATGCACTAGGCTTTGTTCCATCCTAGAATGCTCGAGTTTGTGGCAAACATTTCATTTCAGGTAAAGCATTACCTAGAGCATGTACTAATGTGTGTCAAACTGATGTAAAGGATGGTATATTTTCATAGGTAAACCATCAAAGGAACAACGTTGACTATGTTCCATCTGTGTTTTGGAGAGGCAAAACTAAATCCCCCACTAGAACACATGTATCGATCCTCAGTCACGAAAGGGTGTGTGTGTGTGTTGTGAGACATTGGGTGAAGAGAGTAATGGAAGCACTATCAATGGTCAAGTTCATCTGGATAATGCTAATGGTGTAATCAGTAAACCAAGTGAAGCTTTGTGAAGCATTATACCTCGTGAAATAATTATGGGCTTCAAGACTCTTGAAAGCTTTTAGTTTTTCCCTAGTGTACCCTCCTGGTGTATCAATCAGATGCGTATATATGGCTGGGAAGTCGACTGCCAGCCATTGTCTAATATCATCTATCCAGTGGCGATCGCTAAAACAATAAGGATCCATGGTTTCATCAAATGCATCTCCAACAGTCCGTGAAAACACTGGAGCTTTCTGACGTAGCGCGCCTTGTCGTTAGCCAATAAGCCGATATATTTCTTGTTGGTTGAAGGTACTGAATTAGACGGGAAATAAGCTCCCGCCGGAATGTCGTAATGACATGGCGATTGGTTAAATAGGGTGCCACGTGGTTGGTAAGGATAAAGGGGCCTGAGGTTGCTGAGTGAGTCAGTCTAAGGCGTCAATACCACGTGCAAGCAGTCATATCTGTTCTTTTCAGAGTGCTACTATTACTACTACTACTATGGAAGGAGGCTCGTCATCACGGGAAAGAACGGAAACCAGCGGCAGTACTAGCTCGGCGCGAGACCCGTTGGCCACGGTTCTGAGTGCCATTAACAGCTCCCAGGTTGAGATGAGGAAACTTCGTGAAGAAATGAGGGCGGCACAAGAGGAGACAGCGGCGAGACAGCCATCGAAGAAAAAGGAAAGGCCATACCAGTTTAACAAGAAGGGCCACGAGGACCAGTTTCAGTTTAACGATGGCGTGGTGGACAGAATGGATGAGGCGGAGAGTCATTTGGCGCGGGCTGCGCGAAACTTGGCGGACGGTCCGGCGAAGGATGCTGTCGAGAAGGCTCGGGAAGCGGTGAGAGAAGGTAAGAACCAGTTAGCGCATCGTCAGAAACTCATAAAACTCGCGGATCGGTCGGAATTGGGTTGGCACGTCGTTAACGAATATGAAACAGACGTGCTGGCGGATAATCCCGAGGATGAGCGGCGTTTGGAGAACGCCGAAAAAGCGGCTGAAAGAAAAGTGTTGGCTAAGGCGCGTAAGCTGGATGCAGCGGCGAAGTTGAAAAAGGGCTTTGGCGGGCGAGAGAAGCCAGAACCAGGGCAAGGAGTTGTGACAGCAGTGCCTGTTCCAAAGCCCCAGGTGGCCCCAGTGGCGAGACCAAGCGGTCCGCTAGTATGCTACAGCTGCGGAGAAGTAGGGCATTTCAGACGCAGCTGCCCAAAGCGTCCACTCATCACTGGAGTGTATCCTGTATCTGCATGTACGGAGGTTGTATTTGGTGTGCATGGGGAGAGTGAGGGAGAGGCACGTGTTCAGTCTGGTGTACTTTTGTCACCTAAGATGTGGGGAGCACATGCTGTGTTACCTCGTGGGGTGTTGTCACAGGATGCAGATGTGCTATTGTCACGTAAGGGGTTATCTCATGATGAGGTGTGTTTTGATGGGGTGTGGTCAAGGGAAATGGATGAAGGAAGGAATTGGGAGTTTCAAGCTGGAGATGGGGAGCTTCTTGAGGTAGATGGCATCAGAGGTAGACTTAAACAGCATGTACATTTTTGGGTTAAAGAGCTGTGTGCCTCTCAGTGTATTGTTGATACAATTAGGAATGGATATGTTTTACCCCTGTTTGCGGAACCAACTGCATATAAAAGAGCTAACAGTGTTCAGCATATACTAATTCCGATTTTGTGCATAAGGCGGTCAGTGAGTTGGTCAATGGGCATTTTGTGGAGGAAGTTCAGGAGCCAACGTATATTTGCAGTCCATTGTCGGTTGTGGAAAATAGCTCTGGCAAGAAGCGGCTGGTGGTGAATCTCAGGCATGTCAACCAGTTCTTGTGCAAGAGGCGGTTTAAGTATGAGGACCTACGTATAGCAATGATGCTATTCAGTCCAGGTGAGCTCATGTTTAATTTTGATCTCAAGTCGAGGTATCATCATGTGGAGATTGCTGGGCATCATCGTAAGTACTTGGGTTTTGAATGGGATCAGCATTTCTATGTGTTCGCGGTGCTGCCTTTTGGCCTGGCATCAGCACCATATTTGTTTACAAAGTTGTTACGTCCTCTTGTTAGATTATGGAGATCTAAGGGTTTGAAGGCTGTTATGTATTTGGATGATGGTATTGTGGCTGTACAAGGGGAAAAGGAGGCTGAAAAAGCCAGTGGGTGGGTGAGAAACACCTTGCATAAGTCAGGTTTGGTAGTTAATGATAAAAAGTCAGTTTGGAGACCATCACACAGTATAGCATGGTTGGGGTTTGAAATAGACTTGCTGAAAGGACAAATAGCTGTTCCTCAGGCAAAAGTGCAAGCTTTACAGTCCATGTTGAAGGGTGCATTATGTTCCCAGAGACTCCAGGCCAGGTGTATTGCTAGCATTGTTGGGAAAATTATATCTATGGGAATAGCTGTGGGGCCTGTTTCAAGATTTATGACTAGAAACTTGTATGCATTGCTGGACTGTCGGAAGGCATGGTGTGAGATGTTGGAACTTACCCCGCCGGTTCGCATGGAGTTAGATTTTTGGGCAAATTGTCTCCCAAAATATAATGCTCAGCCTTTATGGCATACTCCTTCTGCTGTTAGGGTGGTGTACTCTGATGCTAGTGATACAGGTTATGGTGGGTACACAGTGGAGCATGGCACACATGTAGCTCAGGGTGTTTGGACAGCGGAGGAGGCCTCACAGAGCTCCACTTGGAGGGAGCTTGTGGCTGTAAGCAGGGTGCTTAATTCCATTGCCACTAAGCTGTGCAATACACGTGTTAGATGGTTTTCAGACAATCAGAATGTCATACGCATTCTTCAGGTTGGTAGTAGGAAGCCTAACTTGCAGGAGCAAGCCTTGAAAGTGTTTGAAACATGCATTATTCATCAGATTCGTCTGGAGCCTGAGTGGATACCTAGAGCCCAGAATGAGTTAGCTGATTTTATTAGTCGAATTGTTGATTACGATGACTGGCAGATCAGTCCAGAGTTGTTTTATTATTTGGAAGAAGCATGGGGTCCATATTCTTTAGACCGGTTTGCAGACAATTTTAACACGCAGTTATCGAGGTTTAATTCACGTTTTGCTTGCCCTGGGAGTGAAGCAGTGGACACTTTCACAGTGCACTGGGGTGGTGGGGAGAACAATTGGTGGTGTCCCCCACCTAGCTTGGTGGCAAGGGTGGTCCGGCATGCGGAGACGTGTAAAGCTAATGGTACACTTGTAGTTCCTCACTGGGAGTCTGCACCATATTGGCCCTTGTTGTGCCCGGATGGCATGATGTTTGCCTCTTTTGTTGGGGCATCAGAGGTGTTGCCAGGAGAGATTATTCCGGGGAGGTCAGGAGGTGCACTGCCTGACACCTCGTTGTTGGCATTGAAGATATGCTTTAGCATGTGATCGGTATTACCCGTGTAACCGGGAGGTGGTATTGTGTGTTGAGCGGCACATCATGTATGGGGGCAGGGGTCGTATATGGGGCCAGTGGGTCATGATTTGTTGACCAGTGGCCATGAGTTGCTGACCAGGGGTCAGGATTGGTTGACCAGTAGGTCATGATTTGTTGACCAGTGGGTCATGATTTGTTGACTGGTGGGTCATGATTTGTTGACCAGGGGTCATGATTTGTTGACTGGTGGGTCATGATTTGTTGACCAGGGGTCATGATTTGTTGACCAGGGGTCATGATTTTGTCGACCAGGGGTCATGATTTGTTGATCAGTGGGTCAGGTATGGTGACCAGTGTAGGTCATGTCATACTGCCATTGTGCATGCTGGTCTATGTGGGACCAGCGTTTGACCTTTGAGTCAAACAGAAACCCAGGGGGCCAGGTCAACGAGGTTGGACCGTGTGGCCCAGGAGGGTTTGCGGTCAACTGGAGGTTGACCGGAGGAGTCCAGCCACGTTTGGTTGGGCTATTTGGAGCAGTTATCATTTTTTGTTCTTTGTTTTACCCCCATAGGCATCCTGGCAGCGGGCGTATGGCCTCTAATGAGTAACTTAGAAGACCCCAAGTTGCAGCGGCTGGCAGCGGCTCTACCTGACACAGTTCTAATGGGAAAGGCAGACAGCACCACAAAGAAGTACCTGGGCACATTCAGGAGATGGAAACTATGGGCAGAGGCACGTCAAGGGGTTCCAAGCTTCCCTGCCCAGGACACACACATTGCACTCTATCTGCAACACTTGAGTGAGTCTGTCGAATCTACGTCAGCTATCGAGGAGGCAGTGAATGCATTGTCTTGGCTGCACCAGGCGGCAGGATTGCAGCCTGTGAGTGGTGCACCGCTGGTGCAGGCGGCGTTGGCTGGGTTTAGGCGCATATTGGCGAAGCCAAGGGTGCGGAAGGAGCCTGAGACAGCTGAGATGTTGAAGTCCATGGTGGACTCTGCAGGACCTGACCCTTCTTTGTCAGAGGTCAGGTTGCTGGCGGTGTGTTTGTTGGCTTTCGCAGGTTTTTTACGTTGTGAGGAGGTATTAAAATTAGAGTGTGCAGATGTAGAGTTTAATACAGAAGGGCTGGTGTTAAAAATCGTCTCTAGTAAGACAGATCAGTTCCGGGAAGGGGCAGCATTAGTTATTGCACGAACAGGTTTGTGTACTTGCCCTGTAGCAATGTTGGAGCGCTATTTTCATATGGGAGGTCTTTGCAGTGGTTCGCATGATAAGGTGTTCAGGGCTATTGTTAACACCAAGTCAGGTGAAACCTTACGTAAGACGGGAGGGTTAAGTTATACAAGACTCAGAGAGCTTTTAATTGCTAAGATTGCCCAGTTGGGTATGGACCCTGCATTGTTTGGTATGCATAGTTTGCGGGCAGGGGGTGCTACTGCTGCAGCTAATGCAGGCGTGCCTGATAGGTTGTTTAAAAGACATGGCCGCTGGAGGTTGGAGTCAGCCAAAGATGGCTGTGTGAAAGATTCAGTGGAAAGGCGTTTAGATGTGTCTAAGAGTTTGGGCATATAACGGCGTGCCCTGTCCTTTGTGTGTCTATGTTTGTGGCGTGCATCAAGTGACGCTGGCACCAATGATGGTCATTGGGTAGGGTGGGTAGCAGTAGCCATGGAAGGGGGCATGCGGCGGGAGTTTATATAGTCATAGTTCATGTTGAATTACATCATAACTTCGAATTACCGCACAATTTGTCCCCCAGTAAACATTGTTTTGAACGTTCCCGGGATGTCACTGCAAAAGGTCTATAGGCATATTTGATGTGCCCGATGATTACGTTTGCAGTGAGGAGAGCACATTGTACGAATACATTGTGCACATGTGTTGTTGTCTGATGTATTATTAACCTTGAATTGGGGGTATGGCGAGACAGGCAAAGGAGCATGAGTAGACCTGCAGCTAATACACTATGTGTATCCATCGCCTACTACATCCAGAGATTATACCGTATTTTCTCCGCTACTTCTACATGCAGCTCAAGGTGTGATAGCGTCGCGCGATCGATCTTACGCGAATACAGTGTCGACAACCACGCAGCCCTGCATGTACACATGCATGGTATGTCGCGTCACGCTGGTACATGCATATCTATGGTACATGTAAGAGGGATGCACCTTATGTCGCTCTCCCTTCCCTCGTCACCCGGAGAGCGTTGGGTGTAAACGTGCGTACACATGTAGTACAGTGTAATGTTCAAATGCATTAGAAAATCACATCCATGATCCAAATGCACCGCCTAAGAATGACAATGACACAAGCCATGAACAGTATGTGTTTAACCCTTACAACGCAACTGAAATGCACTCGCACTGTGAGAAACACTAGCTAGGACAATACACTTCATAATTTTTTCCCCACCCAGTTAAAACAATAATGGTTTACCTCATCTTTGGCTCCAACATTTCCATGTGTTGAGCAGTTTACTTCTGTACAACTTCGAGGTCGCGCGATCACGTGAATGCTTTGAAAAATGACTTTATTAAAATATGTAATTTTAAGTACATTTTATGTTATTGTTTCTCCTTTAATTAAACTGTTAAACTAAATAAGAGCAACGAATTTTTTAATGCCTCTTACACCAGTGTAATTCAACCGTACTTGTGTTTATCAGCCTTACACACGTAACCAGCTCAGCAAAAGGTCACTGCATGCAGTCACTCTTAGAAAAGCCTACAAGTATAAGATCTGAAAATCTCTACCACACACACATGCAAATGGCTCTATGTATATATAGCTGCATGCACACAACTTTGTCTCCCTCCCCCCCCCCCCCCACCTCTAACACACTCTAATCATATGCCCCAGCGTATGTATGCCAGTGTGACCGATGTATTGCCAGGCTTGGCTTGGCCTAGTACAGTAAACTGCTCATTCAGAAGCAAGGTTTAACACAGTGGCAAGGCCGTACCACAGACAGGCCTGTTGTAAGCAATTGAAGAGTGGTCAGTCCAGCAGAGAGTAGGGGGAGGGTTGGAGGGAGAGGGGCAACCAGTCCTCTGCCCTCCCCCAGAAGCCAATTTACATATTTCCTGCAATCTGAGAGGCATTATTTGGGTCAGGATGATAGGAACAGCACAACACATACATGAATTGACAATGTCAATTTCGTTTTAGAAGCTTTGCCCTTTATATTCAAGTTGTACTTAGCTGGTTCAGTATGCTTTTTGCTATCTATTAAATAGCCTTTATTCCAGAAAACAGATGACGTATTTTGTCATTCTACACATGGACAAAAGCAACGAAATCTTAGAGTCTGAAAATTTATTACAACATTGGTGACTTTGTTAGTCTCATCTTTTTGTTATAACCCATATATATATGGCATTGGCCGTCATTTTTAATAGTAATGGGCACTAATGTCCATCTGAGTATATATCCTCCAGGAACCGACAGATTTAAGGTAAAAAATATGTATTCATCACTGTGAAATGCACTGGTATATAGTGAACCAGAATCTGTTGCCGCAAGTGAAAACTCCATCATGAATCAAGATTTATAGCAGGTGGAATACTTTAATTAGGTCAGCATTTTATGTTCTGATCACCCATCGTGGATCTCATATCTTAACGAGACTTCAAGCTGAATTTAGTTAAACCTGGCTAACAGAGAGTGACCTAGATAAGATTTAGAGACTAAGTATAGCTTACAAGCTATCACTAGGACTAGGGGAAGGCCATTAATTAAGGTTTAGAGTGTAGGGTACATACACCGAAGGCACTCGAACTAGGTCAACTATTCACCCACATTCTGACAAAAAACACACATTTCTTATCCTGAGCTTTTCACAATCTTTTGGCCTCATAAGAGGGTGCCTTCGGCATCATATAGCACACTTTGCACACTGTATAAACTTTCCTGAGTGTGTCCAACACAAAGGAACATGATGGGGTCAGCCATATATAGAGCCCTGTAGGTATGGCCAATAAAATAGGACCTTGGGTTAAGAACTGAACTGAAAAGCACAGCCTCTTGGGTGTCACCAACACAAGGCTAACCATGAGCTGACATGTAGAGTCCCCTGGGTCTGGCAAACACAGAGGGACCTTATGGGTTTTTCTTCATATGTTAATGCTTCCAGTGAGCATAACTTAGTACCCTGGATTACTGAGTACATGCACCGTACAAAGACACACGAGCTACTGTACTGTACAACTTGCATCATGGGGGATCGAGGAAAGATATGTAGCAGGAGGGATTAAGATTATTTGAGGTCATTCAACTCCAGATGGACTACAAACCTTTACCACATGTGACCACAAAGTATATATTCATATTCTACAGGGCCTGACCAGGACGGAATCTTCCCTCCAATTCTCCCTCTCTTCCTCCCTTTCTCTCTCACTGTCTTCTTTTACTTTCTTTTTATAGGGTACCTGTGGTAAAACACCAATTTGTGTGCACCTGTGTGTTCTGTTTGTGTATGTGTGTTTGTATGTGTGTGTGTGTGTGTGTGTGTGTGTGTGTGTGTGTGTGTGTGTGTGTGTGTGTGTGCACAGACGCATTCCAGTGCCACTGGGAACCACCCTATTCACAATTTACATGTTGAGGTGTGTTGTACATGTATGTACCATTTCATTTGCCCTCCTCCCCTTCCCTCAATAGGTCTTAATGCCCTGTGGAATCCATGTGGATGGTGCAGCTGTGATATGTTCATCTTTAGAACATGTGCATCAAGAGTATTGCATAGCTTGTCTACAGCGCTGTGCATTTATTACATATGGTTGACCTTTATATTGGCTAAGCAAAATAATGGTACCTCAGATGTTGAAGGGCCAGAAGAAGGTGATAGCCTCTCAGATGTTGTAGGGCCAGAAGAAGGTGATGGTCCCTCAGATGGTGAAGGGCCAGAAGAAGGTGATGGTCCCTCAGATGTTGTAGGGCCAGAAGAAGGTGATGGTCCCTCAGATGTTGAAGGGCCAGAAGAAGATGATGGACTTCAGATGTTGAAGGGCCAGAAGATGATGATGGACTTCAGATGTGGAAGGGTCAGAAGAAGGTGATGGTCCCTCAGATGTTGAATGGCCAGAAGAAGGTGATGGCCTTCAGACGTTGAAGGGCCAGAAGTAGATGATGGACTTCAGATGTGGAAGGGTCAAATGAAGGTGATGGTCCCTCAGACGTTGAAGGGCCAGAAGAAGGTGATGAAAAATCAAAAAAGAAAAGAAAGGTAAGAGAATCAAAGCAAATCGCACTTAATAATCTTCTAACTTAAATTATAAATCTTCCAATGAATTAAAGGTCTTGTACATTATGTTATGTGATCACATTAATTAATTAGAAAGTAGTTGATTTTATCTTTAGTTGATTTTATCTTTCCATCGATTAAAGGTACTAGTATTTAAATACGTATTTGCCTAACTATCTCATTATAAATCCATAAAGTCATTTTGATGAATAAAGAAATTTCAATTTAAATGATCATCTTTTAAATGAACACACACAACCCACGTGAACTTTAACCAGCTGCTCTCCAGTCTGCCACACACACATAAACACACACACAACTACAAACAGTCACACACACAACCACAGTCACACATACAGTCACGTGCACATACACACACAACCAGTCTCACACACACATACAATGTAACATACACACATACATGCATGCACATACACATACATACACACACAAACACCCACACAGTCACACATACACAAACACATGCCTAGTTGTGACCATATTTAGTTGATGAACAATTATTAACAAGTTACATGATCAGGGAATCATTTTATGGTGCACACTCTCTTTCACACTAGAACTGTCAGGGTGGACACACAGAGGGCAAGTTAGTGGCATTTGGATACTCTCATCGAACATACATATAAAATAGATCATCTTTTATAACACTGGTACCTTTCTAGTGAACAGGAAAGGGATGGGGGAGGGAGGCAGAGAGTCTTGGTTTGCCTGTTTCTGACCTTGATCCTGTCCTGTGTGGAGGTAGAGGATGTCCTCTTCCCCCTTGGCCGGGGCACAGTCCTCCTCCACAGTGTAGAGGTGGGGATGATGGCTGCTGAAGGTGGAGGGGAGGAGGTGGGTGCTTGCTTCACATCATCAAGGAGGAACAACCACAAATGTGATTTGCTTACATGCACTGGACATGAGCACATGGGGCAGCTATTCATTGACAAGGTAAATGTACACCTGAACACTAAGGATACATGAGGGAGGGAGTGAGGGAGATATATTACACCACTCACAGAGAATATGGTGCCCTCATCAAACATCTGTACCACAATTATAGCATTGTAATAATAGACGAGGATACAGGCAGCAGCCAAAGGAATATATGAAATCAAGCAGCACTACAAAACTATCGCCTCCAGTCACTTGAAATCCTATGCTTTTTATATACACTAGAAGGGAGCCAGTCAGTCTGGAACTACTGTCTAGGGTCCGAAGTGCATGGCATGATGTACACGTGCATGTAGTTCTCCATTACAACATGACACATACTGGAGCAGCAAGAAGAGACATAATGGAGGGGAGGGGGTAGGGGAGGGGCAAGGAAAAGCAGCAAAAAGCCTCCCAGTCCCCCTTCCCTTCTCTCAATATGATACCACAGGGTGAAGGGTTCCCTCTGACATTTCATAATTGACACCATCCACACCTCCTTCGTACACATGCACCCTCACACACCCTCCATCTGTACATGACTGCTCTGCAATATGGTGACATCTACCAGCAGTTCTGCATTGTGCAGTTATCCATGTATCACATATGACACACCTTTATGGTGACACACTATAGGAATGGAACTGTGTGTAGAGGAGATGATGAGGGAGACAATACAAGGAGAGGGGTGAGGGTGTGCAGCAAAGTCACTCCTCCATCAAGGAGGGGAACTGACACTTTCACTCATCTTCACTAAGCTCCTTTTTAAAGCCCCACAGCTGTTGGCTTGACACCTACATGCATGTGACTAGGATGCAACAGGCAGCACTTCCAATGTCAAATGGACCCAACTCATTCTCATCATTTGCTACCTGTTAGGACTGCACACACCCACAGGGGCAACCTATGAGGGAAGGGGCTGGGGACACCACCATGATGTAATGAATAGGCACTGATTGGATGCAAAGTCAACTATTTGATTTGAAAGCCACACATACATACATAGTCAAGTACACAACCCACATGCAGTCACATGGCAGGATCACATGGAACACTAACTTATTAATTAGTAAAGTTATCAAAATTAGCATGTAAACATGCTGCCTTCCTTCAAATACTGGCTCTGCTCGAAAGTAGAAACATTCTGCTCACATGGCACAAGATAAGCTGCTATCCAGCACTTCTAGAAGCAGTGTTGGATGTGCATGGACAGTCAAGATGCAGTGCAAACACACACTTAGTCAGGTATCTACCACTGTCCATGACATGCTGCTCTTGTTGTACGATTGGCACAGCAACCTCGGCTGCCATGACACGAGTGACTTCCAGCGACTTGGCAACTCTGGAAACCTCCATGTCTCCCCAGGAGTGACCCTTCTCCACTTCATGCTGTCACACCAGGTCATGGCAAAACTGACCAAGGCAGGCATCACTCCCTTCTCCCACTTTGCTTCCCACATCCTCACGTGGGGTGCGGCTAGTGTCATCAACCAACCCGACCCCAGCGAGAAGTGGCCCATTCATCATGCATACCAGGTGGCAAAGACCCTGGGTATCTCCAGGTGGGAGAGCATGGTGTCTCCATTTGTGGAACATGGTGCCCATAGGGATGCTGTGGACCACAGTGGAGCGTGTGTGCCTTTCCATCCAGCCACCCTAATGTGCTTGTCTTGCTTGGCTGCTAAGAAGATTGTGTGTGCAGGAATACCTTACAGGACTCTAACTATTCTGCCCTCACACATAAAGGAATTTATTGCTTTTCATGATCCATCATAGCATGCCATGGATGTCTGTTCATACTACTTTTTAATGTGTAAAGAGTTTATTTCAAGAAAGCACTTGTACTATCACACTTGAAAAAAAGGCATCAGTTGTTGCATTTAGTACAGCACTATCTCACAACCGATACCAAATAGGTTTAGTGCCATTGTGCACTCCTGCAACAAACAAACACACAACCACATAGATGTACACCTTTTCTTTGTAGATGTACAAAGAAAAGGTCGAGTTATATGCCTAGGTCTTTTGAGAACTCCAACCATCTCTGGGCTGAATCCTTCCCATACCCATCTTTGGCAGATTCTGATTTCCAGCAACCATGCCGCTTAAATAACGTATCCTGCACACCAGCATTGGCTGCCGCTATGGCACCCCCTGCAGGAAGGCTATGCATACCAAACAATGCAGGGTCAAACCCAAGCTTTGCTATCTTATCCAGCAATAGCTCCCTTAGCCTAGAGTAACTGAAGGCCACCAGCATTATGCAAACTCTCTCCTTCCTTTGTCAGTACTATTGCCCGAAACAGCATACCGTGGGATCTAACTTCCCCATATGAAAATATCTTTCCATCATGCTCACGGCATGTTTCTGACACAGTGTGTGCAGTGACTAAGGATATACACACCCGGTATTGGTCCGTCTTACTGGACTGCACATTGATCACAATGCCTTCAGCATTGAAGGTGATATCATAACATTTTAGCTTTATTAGCTCATTGCATGCAGAAAACCAGCAAATGCCACCAAACAAACAGCCAGCAACCTGACATCAGACAAAGGTGGCTCTGGTCCAGTGGCCTCCACCATGGCCTTCAATATATTGGCCATCACAGGTTCCTTCTGAACCTTGGGCTTAGCCAACATTCGCTTCAATCCTTCCATGGTGGGCTTAACTAAGGATAACCCACCCAATTGCTGCAACCCTGCCAGCCCATGGAATCATGAGAGAGCATGTAACTTGGCTAGCCTCCTCAGCTCTTTGTTGTGACAATATGCCACCTTCACTGGGTGAGGGAGTAAAGCAGTCGTAAGCGAATACAGTGTCGTCGCATCACGCTGGTACGTGCACATCTTATGGTACATGTGAGAGGGAACCTTATCTCTATGCATCGTGTGTCCCCCTCCCTCGTCATCCGGAGGGCATTGGGTGTACATGTACGTGATGCAATGATCAAAACGACGTCCATGATCGAAATGCACCGCCTAAGAATGACAATGACACAGTACATGTTTAACCCTTACAATGCAACTGAAATACATACGCCTCTACTTTGTTTGAGATTTCTATACTTATCTATATAAATGCAGTTACTTGAATGTGGACACTACTAAATGAGGACTAAAAATTTGTATTAAAGTTCAGAACGATATAAGACAATGCCTTTGATCTCCCTGAATTCTGGAAAAATCAATATATGCATTTAATACTTATAAAGGACAAATAGTGCAGCAGTGGCGTAGCGGGGGGGGGGGGGGGGCAGGGGGAGACATATGTCCCCGGGCGCAGGGTTGAGGGGGCGCCGAAATAGACGAGAGATAATTAATTATCGCGTCAACGACAACTCACAAACGCATGGGCGGATACCGGGGGCAATTGTAAACCCGTTCATATAATATAAGGCTCCTCCCCTTCCCTCTTTTCCGCTAGGTACCCCCCCCCCCCCCCTCCCCTCCGGGCCAGAAGCCGACAGCACCCCCCCCCCCCCCCGCGGGCGCCAGTAGTGCATTATGTCCCCGGGCGCACAACACTCACGCTACGCCACTGTAGTGCAAGTCGACGGGAATGATCTATTGCGACGGGACCGAGAACAACATACTGACTCCATCAGTGACCTGACTGTACATTATATGCACATATAAGAGGGGTCCCAATGGTGCACACATAAGAGGGGTCCCAATGGTGTATTGTCAACAGCAAAAAGAAAATAACACCACAATAACCCCCAAGGCTGATCAAACTCCATACATTTCAACGAGCGCGTGCGCGGAAAATTAACGGACGTTTGCAATTACGCGTCAGAATACGTAATGAGCGTCTGGCAATGCAGTTGTGATCGACGTGAACGCTTTTGAACCAGAGACGATCCTTAGTATTGTATGTAGTTATGTAGGTAGCTGCATGGTAGAGCGTATACTGTACGCTGAGTGGACTTGGTGTTGTGTGTGGGTGCATACATGGCTGTACGCTGAGTGTACTTAGGGATGCGTTGTTAGCAAACGATGAATGTACGTATATAGTAATGTGTTGATAGCCGTGTATGTGCGCTGAGTATGCAGTATCAGACCTTATCACGCGCTGCATCCCTCCCACTACATGAAGACTGTATGATATAGCTATTGAACTAACCTGTTGGTAGCAATGACACGTTTACGGCCGTCTATAACCACTGGAAATGTCGTGGAGTACTGTCCGAGTACATGCTGTACCGCCAGAGCTGAGTGGACGCAAATTTGCATCTTCTGCGTATAATCGGTTAATAACCTATGACCACATGTGACCTCGAAAGCACACCCAGCATGTAGATGGTACTTCGTGTCACGCAAGAGGTTACTATGTGTCGTCTCAGAGAGAGCGTATGGTTGGGAATATCACACCCATGATCCAAATGCATGGCTGACAAATGGTATGATCAGAGATAACACATGCAGTAAGGGATTGGAAGTGGATCACATACCTATGCGTGCATGGGACATCCGAGGTAATCACACCTCTGAATTGGTGAAAAGAGGTGCATATTTGGCGAAGGGCCATTGGATTTTCTCTTGAATCTCTTAAACAGTAAGCTAAAACATTACAGCAAAGTGATCAACAAATAGCACTATCAATACTGATTTGACTAATGCATACTTTTTATATTAGCCTACATGCAATTCATAGCTCTTGTTTTTCCAGCATATCTATCTAGCATATGCATCAAAACAGGGGGAGGGGGGGGGGGGGGGGGGGCATGGGAGGGTTCTCACCCTCCCCCCGAGATTTCAAGGTGGGAGGGGGGGGGAGGGGAAGTATCTACCCCCCACCCCACACGTTTTGCATAACTAATTTATGCACAGTACTTTTTCCGCGATGTGGTGCCCACCGTTTGAGCATGAAGCGTCGCAATAACTCCTTTTTGCGAATAAGTCGTGTGTGACCAAATCTGAGATTTCCACGGATCGTGTACCATCCAGCACAGATGCGCCAACCATTGCCACGGCACCTTTATAGATGAGTTTACCTATTGTATCTGTATAAGAACACTTCTGCATCACTTGTCTCTTCAAATTCAAATGCATTTCCAAATTCAGGATGCGCTACACAGTCAAGTACAGCATCAACTCTGCTCGAATTCTACAAGAAGGATATTGACGGGAAAAAGTTGTTTGGCAGATGGACATGCTAGCTAGCGGATCTTGTAGCTGAAATGAGACAAACATCACTCGCATTTTCCAGCTTGAAGAGTGTCACTAACGTTAGGACACTCATAGATATTGTGAATATTAATTATCCAGGAAGAGCTGAAAGGTACTTCCTTCTCCACATTGAGAAGGCTTAATCCCTATCTGAGATCCACCATAACCCATGCAGGAAAATTCTACATTGCCATAAACAAACAGATGATATATTAGTGCTACAGTATTAGCCGTAGAAAACAATTCTTAGGTGTGTTCTAGTTACGATAAAAACTTTAAGCCCCCCCCCCCCCCCCCCCCCTCCCCATAGACGCCACTGCCAAGGATACGCTAGCTAAGTATTTAAGTGCGTCAACTTCCAATCCTGCTACTATATTGTCTCTATAGTATGAGAACAAACCACGAGTAGTACTTAAACTTTCAAACTCCAATGAAAAGGAAATCCTTTTTCGGATCGGGTAGCAAAAACACGGACACCAAATCAGCTCCATCGTCCACTTCCCACCAATCCTTCCTCTAGCTTTTTACAAATACTTACGCGTTTTTTTGCTCCAATGTTTCCACAAGCGATTCGGTAGCGCGATTCACAATAAAAATTTGCCACATATTCGTATTATAAATAAAGACAGTAACAGGTCTTTGTGCTTGCTAATGCATGCATGAGGGCCACGTCCTGCAGAATATGTCATGTCTGAAGATGTAAGACCACTGTCTGCATTACCAAAAGGAGTATCACTCGACTGCGTATTGCCTTTTAATAGACACAAATGAAAATGCGCAACAAAGTGAAAGAGATTGCAAATGGTGGATTACTAAGTCTTAGTGAAAGGTACCATGGGCAGGAAGGAATGTGCTACAAAACCATGCAAATGCAAGCTTCATGTATAAGAAAAGGACAGAACTGATCGAGCATCTGTCCTTACAAATGTAACGTTGAAAGGGGAAACTTGCAGAGGCGTTTAGAGGACTAGTCGACTTCATAAACCCCATGCCGTTGTGACTTGTGAGCAATGATCGACGCCATCACTTTGCAGTATCTCAAGGCGGGGTTAAACTTGACAACAACCCCATCTCCGTACCAAGTAATAGTATTATAGAAAGGGGAGGGGCATTACATGAAGGGCCCTCCTGCCCTCTATACTGCAGTGATTACGATGTATAGACTTCCAATCAAAAGTAAACCGGATGCACAAAAATAATATCTTTGGATTAAATTATTCGCCACAATGCACAGAACGCGAGCATAATCAAGTGTAACACAGGCAGAAGATGTAACAATTTAACCCTTTATTTTCATCTGCTTCATTTTGGGTCCCATCTTCTTCAAGGTGTTCTTTCTCCTATGCATTGCCATGTGGTGGGGTTTTGAAAGCTAACCAATGATGGCCGGAAACACACACATACGTATACCTCCCACTTCCTTGTTTTCTCAGGGTCTGACTCATTCAGCATCTTCACCTTTTCTGCCTTCTTTTTGTCTTCCTTTCTTTGCTGTGCAGCCAGTCATACATTACCTTGCCAACACACATACGCACAGGTACAGACCCACATATGAACACACACACACCTCTTGTCTCTGGGAGTGCTGCAGTTTCTCCAAGTTCTGTGTCACCTTCAATCGACCCTTCTGCACTTTTTCTTTGCCCTACAAAAGTGGCCTCATGACTCAATGAACCAGGTCAACTCCTAAAATGTCTAACCAGATAACCAAATCTCTAGCAAGATAACCAGACTGAAAGTGACCTACACACTATTAGTTCTAATTAGTCAGCAACTAGACATGTGCAAGCCACCAGATCCCCATTTCACAATACACTGAAACGTCTCTGCATAGCTATACAGTAGGTGAGGAACCACATAGCTGGGTGAGGAGGATGGGGGAACCACATAGCAGGGTGAGGAGGATGGGAGAACCACATAGCTGGTGAGGAGGATGGGGGAACCACATAGCAGGGTGAGGAGGATGGGAGAACCACATAGCTGGTGAGGAGGATGGGAGAACCACATAGCTGGGTGAGGAGGATGGGGGAACCACATAGCTGGGTGAGGAGGATGGGGGAACCATATAGCTGGGTGAGGAGGATGAGGGAACCATATAGCTAGGTGAGGAGGATGAGGGAACCACATAGCTGGGTGAGGAGGATGGGAGAACCACATAGCTGGTGAGGAGGATGGGGGAACCACATAGCTGGGTGAGGAGGATGGGGGAACCACAAAGCTGGGTGAGGAGGATGGGGGAACCATATAGCTGGGTGAGGAGGATGAGGGAACCACATAGCTGGGTGAGGAGGATGAGGGAACCATATAGCTGGGTGAGGAGGATGGGGGAACCACATAGCTGGGTGAAGAGGATGGGGGAACCATATAGCTGGGTGAGGAGGATGGGGAAACCATATAGAGTTGCAATGTATGAAACAGGTACAGTCTAACCTGCCAAAAGTGGTGACCCAAGGGCCAGAATTAGAAGGCCATGTACATGCACATATCCAGGAATGATCTACTGGATCCATCTATATTAAACTAAGTTAGGGGGAGGGGAGGGGCTGGACTATTGCATTGAATTGCGACTGCTTTCATGATGTAACAACTTTTGTCCATCATTATGTGCATGTACAAACACACATATACATATGGGATCGTGTCTACACAAAAAGACACAATGCATGTATTATAAAATTTCCAGTACACGCAATAGAAATGTTATGCTTGCATTAATTAAAAATTCAGAGCCTTCCGACTCCACAACAGATACTCCAATTCTCAGTGCGTAAGAAGCAATGTGTAGAAGACATTTCAGACTTTTAATTATCCAAAAATTTGAAATCTTGAAAAACCATGCATTAGGTCCCTTTTCACAGAAACAATCCATATGCATAATTACGCACATGCAGACGCACATATGTACCACACACACACACACACACACACAAGCAAAAAAGCCCTCACGTACATGCACAATGTACACACCATGAAGCCACAACAAATGTTTCACAATGCACACCATGAAGCCACAACAAATGTTTCACAATGCAAGAGAAGGTGTGAAAACACTACGCACCCACCTCTCGGCCGAACCTTATGGACTTAACATGATCCAGCAGAGACAGGGCAAACTGGACAAAGGACATGGGGATCCTGGGCACTCGTCACTGTGGAATGGGGAGGAGGCATTAGTACTTGGAACTCAGGTTGTCCAATCATTGATTAAATCATCACCCTCTACCCTCCCATCTCACTGTCATGAATAAAGAAATGTACTTGTATCAATCAGTTTTCAATTCACCTATATAATGAAATACCTCCAATAGTACAGCTAAAATGGCTACACTATCAGGACTACAGGATGCACAATAGAATGGACCTAAAATTAGAAATACAGACAAACGAAATACAGACAAACGAAATACAGACAAACGTAGGGCTATTTAGCTATTGTTTCCACACTGTTCCACACTGCACCTGGACTGTACCTTGTACCACACAATACCAATATTCCTTTCTCAATAAATCTACTAACTAATTTCACTGGTTTCTTTTCCCATCACAATGTCTGACGAATCATCACGCCTTTTATTAGAACCAGAAACACCTGCAGTCTATTTATTACAACTCAGTTTGATACCGACCATGATGGGGTCATACCACCACCTCCTCCAATACAGTGGCACTGATGATGGGGTCATACCACCACCTGCTCCATACAGTGACACTGATGATGGGGTCATACCACCACCTCCTCCATACAGTGGCACTGATGATGGGGTCATACCACCACCTCCTCCATTAGTCTCGTACCCAGACCCTGTTTCCCACAGCTGCGGATGGATTACATCACCGCTACGTGGAAAGAGCGGTGATGTAATCCATCCGCAGCTGTGGGAATCAGGGTCTGGGTACGAGACTACTCCTCCATACAGTGGCATTGATGATGGGGTCATACCACCACCTCCTCCATACAGTGGCACTGATGATGGGGTCATGCCATCACCTCCTCCATACAGTGGCACTGATGATGGGGTCATACCACCACCTCCTCCATACAGTGGCATTGATGATGGGGTCATACCATCAAATGCCAGAGCACGCAACATTACAGCTCAAGCCACACTAAGGCTCAAGGCTCAAGAAAACACAGCTTCACGTCTGGAATTCAATACAATTGAAGACAAAACAAATTCTTGTTCCACTCACCCCGGTATGAAAATTGAAGCCACTTTTGAGGCTCTTTGTCCGCCACACTCTCTGCATCATCACTGCAGGGGAGGACAATTGCAATGGGTGGAGGAAGAGATGGTATGGGGAGGAGGGAGAGAAGGAAGATGAGGGAATGGGGAAAAGGATGGGTAGGGAAGGAGTCAAAGAGAAGGAGAAGATAAATAATACAATGTGCGAGGATATAGAGCAATGATGAGAGAGGGTGTGATAAGGACTGTGGGCAGGTGAGTGGGTTGGAGGAGGGATGAAGGGAAGGGACCATTCCTCACCTGTCACGAGCAGCACCAGTGTGGAGGTCACTCAGGTGGATGTACTCAACGGAGGAGGTATTCTTGTTGAGAAATGCAACAATCTGATTGGACAGCAGGAGGGTGACGGCCTCTGAGGAATCCGAAACGACCATCAGGGAGGAGTCAAGGTCTTTGGTGCGCACAATGGTGGAGTAATGTTTCTGGGAGAGGGAGGGAAAGGCAGAGGAGTAAGGAATGATGGTGGGAGGGAAAGGGGGCTGAAGTCCTACACACATTCACCACACACACATAATAGCCAACACACACACTACAAACAAAGCCACACACATACACACACATGTACACACAAATGTGTACCAGAGGTCTCTGTGAAAATGCTGCATCAATTCCAACTTGGACTCTTACCCCTCCCACACACACCCTCCCCCAATCATGCTCACTCACACACCAAATCCTCAAGGTCCTTGCTATGCTTAAGGATGGTCTTCTTCTGGCCCAGAGCCAGCACCATATTGTCCATATCATCAGCTGCTGGCTGAAAGGTGAGCATCTAAAAGGGTTGGATGATGAGGCGGTGATGGGGAAGAGGTAGAGGAAGGAATACAGAGAGGAGAGTGAGGGTGGGAAGTGAAGAGGGAAAGTGGAGAGGGAAGGGCAGGGAAGAAATACGAGGTGGGGGAAGGGGGAGTGGGAGGTGGGGAAAGGGGAGTGGGGAGGGGGTGGATTGTGGTTGGGAAATGAGGGAGGATGGGTGCAGGAAATGAAAGTTTGAACACAGGATTCAACTTGCGGCCTTGCACAAAGGTAATGGGGATAGGACTTACAACAGTATCTGGGGAGGGGCATACCAGAGACAGCAGCAAAGTGAACAGATCTTGCCTCCGCTGGAGCTGTTAGTTGGAAAGGTGGAAGCAATGGGTAGAGATGGGGCCTTGCAAGAGATATACAAAAGTTTCAAGGAACTAAAAACTAGTAGTCGAGGTGTCTAAATAAAAATTCACCACATTTCCACTCTACAATGGATGGCCAATTTATTTTGTTCTGCGGAAAATAACATAGGGGGGAGAGGATGTGAAGAAGAAGGTAATGGAGGAATGTGGAGAAGAAAAGCACTTGACAAGTGGGAAGGATGAGAGGGAGAATGTGTAGAGGAGGTTTGTAGGGAGTGTGGGATGGTGGAGAGAGGGATGGTGGGTGGAAAGGAGTGGTAGATGGTGTGGATGGTGGATGGAGAGGTGGGTGGATGGTGGATGGAGATGGTGTGATGGTGGATGGAGAGGTGGGTGGATGGTGGATGGAGATGGTGTGATGGTGGATGGAGAGGAGGGTGGGATGAAAGTAATGGCAGGATGTGGGAGGAGGGGTGTGGTGGGTGGTCTGTCGATTTGAGATAAAAAAAGATACAGGAATAAAGAGCTTGATGAACATGAAGAGTTTGTGGCCACAGGTTGTGTGTGGTGGAGCTGATACATATCACACAACATACCAACATACACTGTAGGAAAAGTTCTTCTGAAGTACCTCTACCTCTGTTGTGTGTGTGTGAGGATACACACTGCAATCCAACACCAAAGTATATTCTCATTGCAAAGCACTGTCGTATTGGGGAACCTCCAGCTAAACAAGTGTGAGTCTGCTCTGAAAGGTCTGACCAACCTCTCTTACAGTGGCCATGCCCATGTGTTCACTTTAAATGGTGCCCAGCTGGCCACATCATAGGACAGATTCCCAACAACAGTGTCCCATGGGCTCCACATTTCTCAGCATGCCTAATAACCCTTGGTATGGGAGGTGGACCCCACCAGTTGCTCTCCCCATGCCAGTCTACAGTGAATCCATGATTCTACTGCTTCTGGAGAGATTCCAGCACCCTCCCCCCTGTCATTATTTCCCTCTGCATATCTTCATCTGGCAACCAGTTGCCCTGAGCGATATGCATGCCATGCTCTACTGCATACCCACCTTACCCTGTGTCGCTAGCATCTGAGTACACACACCTAGCTGCAGCTGGCCTATGCCATACTGGTTGTGCATTAAACTCATCAAGGCATTCTGTCCAAATCTGAAGCTCTATGCTACCATGCTTGCCAGGTTTCCAACAACGCATACAATGCCCATGTCATGAACCTGGCTACATGCCACACCCACTGCTATACCCATGGATATTATTCTACCTAAGACATGCCACATCGGGCTTGATTGTTTTACAGCTACTTCTAGTCAACGCTGTATAAGGCTCTAATGTATGCCTCAGGTACTTAAATACACCCTTTTCTCTAAATCCAAGGTCAAACCAAGCAAGGACAGAACCACTTTTAAAAGTATCCTAAACCCATGATGATGCACAAAGCTCCTGTACCCATAAAGGCAAACACCTTCCTCACCAATGGAAGGTGCTCCCGCACATGTGCTACACAATTAGGTGTCCCTATGTCAGCACTCCTACACCAAGTGCTCTCACCAGCCACGTGTCCACTACCCTTGGACAAAGGATACAGCACACTCTTCACACACTGAAGTGGTCCAGCTCACCACAGTGAAAACATGACCCCATGGGCCTGGAAACCACACCACCTGCCATCTTGAGGGTTAGGGGAGCTTAGTTGCTGTGTAGGTTGGGAGCTGTGTCCTATCTGGTGGCCGCCTCCTCTCTCACCCTGACATCGTGCAGCTTGCGTTTCTTGGCCATCTTCTATTCCACTGCTCTCTCAGCCTTCTCCATTTCTTTTTCGTCTTCTGAGTAGGAGGCCAAGGTGTCATCCTCACATTCCACCATGACCCCACCCACCCCTTTAGGAAACCACACAAAAACAAATGACTTACAACCGAAAAAGCCACACCCATGCAATTTGGTTCAGGCATCACTGCCACCATTGGAGTAACATTACATGGCATTGTTTCTCCGAGAAGGGACCTAACGTGTTTTTTTTCAAGATATCTAATTTTTTTTTTTTTTTAACATTCTAGAAGTCAAAAGTCTGAAATGTGCTATACACATTGCTTCTGGAATCTGTCATGGAGTTGTAAGTCTTCTTATTTTAAACAGCCATACATTTCAAAGCAGGCGTTATATTTCTATTGCATAGTAGAAATGTTATAATGTTATAATGTGTGCACTACTTTCCCTTTTTGCTGAAATGATCCCATATATAAACTCAATTAATACTGTAACCGACAGGCAACAGGACAGCTGCAAATTACTCAATACGGTTGACCATACACATTTTAATATCAATCATGTTCACATATTTACATCACATCCACTTGAAAATGTTCTACGAGTATCACATTAATGCACATTACATCACATTCACTTTTCAAATACAATACTTCAATACAGTGTTAGCACCATAGTAAGCAATGAACACACTGCCATCTCTGGGATCTAGTGCAGTACCATGGGGATGCTTCAGATTTCCCACTGTGTGGATCTTGATCCCTTCAGGATCATAGATGGAGAGACAATTGCCACTATTCTCACTGACAAGGCTGTAACCTTCACCATCAATGGCTAGTCCTCTGGGACCATTAGAATCACCATACATTCTGACATGCACACCTTCTTTGCTAAACACTTTGATAGTGTTTGAACCTTGGGCTGTAACATGAATGTTTCCCTGAGGGTCCAAGGCAAGACCCCATGGAGACTGAAAACTATGATTGCCTGAGCCATTACCATCTATGGTTAATAACCAACCACCATTTTCATTGAATAATTGTATCCTATGGTTATTAAAGTCAGAGACAATCAGTTTGTTGTTGGAGTCAATGATGACAGCCACTGGCCAATTGAACTGTCCCTGACCTGATCCCTGCTGACCAAACTTATGAAGGAACTTTCCACTTGATGTCAACTTCTGTACACGATCGTTGCCACTATCAGCAACATACAACACATCTCCCTTGATGGATATACCACGTGGATAAGAGAACTGACCATCACCACTTCCACTACTACCTATGGTATTCTTCAGTTGACCTGTTTGATCAAACACATAAATGCAGTGATCACCACTCCCTACATAGATGTCTCCATTGTCATGGATGGCTACACATCTAGGCGCCTTACACTGGATCACTTGTTGGTCATTACATAAGGTATGGTAGTCACGTTTAGGCCTCACATCAAGGTCATTAGGACTATTCTGTACATGCTGACCATCCATTGTGATGAGGAGCTGGTGAGGACCAGCAGTTTGAGGGGTGAGGGTGATGGTGTAGGTACCATCCCTGTGGTCCTCCACCTCTCCATACACAACTGCTCTATTATGGGTCTTGGACCTCATCTCACCCTTCACCTCTACACCACCATGTGGGTACTCAGCCCCCTCTGAGGTCTTGCTTTGTACCTTAACATGGTACCTGGTCCCCACCTTGGCTACTGATGTGGACATCCATGTGCATGAAGATGGAGAAGGGGAGAATACAATAATTTCACCTAATTTGGATAGCTGCCTGACAAGATCATCTGTTTTCACAGACACAGATATGTTGCTGTGTTGGTTTGGAGTGAGGGAAATGGTCTGGACCCTCTTGAGGGTGGCCTGCAGTTCAGTGGGTATGAGTCCTCCCAATGCTACAATCTCATGGTCAGTGTGGGTCTGCAGAATCTGGGAGGCCATATCAGTGTAGTGACCAATGTCTCCAACCATCTTCTCAAAATGTTCCTTCTGGAGGGTCAGAGCTGTTGTCTTGGACAGTGAAATGGCCTCCAACTCCGATAATAGTGTCTTTTTCCTTTCATCCAATCTTTGCTGAAGTATTTCAAAGGCTTGGTTGATGGCCAAGAAAGCAGTTCGTTTGGATATCTCCACTTGTTCTATCATCCTGTTATTTTCATCAATGGCTCCAGTCAGCTTTGTCACTACCTCGTTTGCATCTTCAAGTGCTCCTGAGATTTCCATTTGATGGGTCTTTGCTACTGTGGATATTTCCTTCACAGAGTGGCTTTTGTGGGTACCTGTAGTGCAGTGAGGGCATACCAGCAAGCTACAAGTCTCACAATAAAAATTCAATTTATTGTCCTCATGGTTAGGCTGAGAGCAGTAATGATCTCCTGGCTTCATGGTGGTGTGCAGTTGTCTGGCTCCCTCCTGGTCTAGTCCAACAATTCTGTGTCTGGACACTATTCGATTGCGCTTGTGGTGTTCAAGGCAGAAGGCACACAGAAAGTGATGGCAAGCACAACAGAACACCACTGCAGGATCACTGCTTCCTTCAGCGCATTGGTCACATGCTACATCACTGTTACTGGTCATCTTGGACATGTACCCTGCTACCTCTACTTCAAATCCAAGATGGAGGTTCTGAGGGAGAACACTGGCCCCTCCCACTGGGATGTTGATGTTTTGTTCACAGATGGGACATTGGAACATTTGTTGGGAACCACTTTTCTCTATCTCATGATGGAGACATTGTAGACAGGAGTGCAAACATGACAGAATTCTTGGATCATTGTAGGGCTTGGAGCACACACCACAGGTCATGTGTGGAAAGGGTTTCTCCATAACCACACTGTTGGTAGTGAAGAATAAAATAGTGCAGTCTATACAAAAGCACTTGAATTTATGGACCTACGCAATTCAAAATCAATTAAACTACTGTACATGTGTTACAGCTTCAGGGCTAGTATTGTAGCATAAGAATCCAAACACCTGATGAATGCTTAGCTATAGATATGCATAACAGCATATAAATGACCACCGGACAATAGCTAAAATATTATGGTTTCTCCATAACCACACTGTTGGTAGTGAAGAATACAATAACTAAATTTAGTAGTCTATCCAGTCCTTACGCAGCACTTGAATTATTTAGCCCATTCAAATCAACATTAAAATGGGTATGTTGCAAAAAGTGCAACACAGGGTTAGTATTACAGTATAAGAATCCAGACACCTGGTTAATTCTTAGCTAGTTATGCAAGATGGAACATAAAAGAACACAGGAGTGTGGTCCTCAATCACGGAAATAAAAGGAGTACATAGCAGCTGACTAGTTAACAACC
Source organism: Ephydatia muelleri (assembly GCA_013339895.1). Taxonomy (NCBI): domain Eukaryota; kingdom Metazoa; phylum Porifera; class Demospongiae; order Spongillida; family Spongillidae; genus Ephydatia; species Ephydatia muelleri. The sequence continues at coordinate 6,791,821 of JABACO010000004.1, read as the reverse complement.
GTTGTAGTCTCTATGTCTTAGACAATTCTGTTAGTGGTTACCTAAACCTGGTCGTGTCCATAATGGTCAAAACATAATCAATGTGCTGAATTTGTTAAACCAGTGGTTAAGGTAATTGAATTTCAATATCAAATGGATACCAATTAACAGTACATAGCCATACCTAAGTGAAAGAAATACTATTACAAAACAAATTAATAAAAACATCATCAAGTACAAAAAGCTAACACTTTGCCCACACGTGTTCATGTAGGTTAACAATAGTGATTTGGAAGGTAGTTTGGAAGCAGATTTTGAGGGTTATTTTGATTATTTGATGACGATAGACAGTTTCTGAAAAACACAATACATACTGTGTACATATTTTAAAATAGAAAATATTCCATCGATGCAATTTTACAAATTTTTCAATGCATAAATTGACCATCGACGCAAAGTCCGTATCGATTGAAGCCTGTCTTCAGAAATTTCAATCACAATAATTGACAAGCATGCTATGCCAACAAACATAATTTCTTGATTTGAAATATCCTTCTTATATTGATGGCTTATAAATTCCATTACCAGCAGATGACTTATGGGATGTGGTTGTTGCTAATTGTGTCCAGATACTGCTCTTGATCCTCTTGATCACCATGCCATGACCTGCAGGCATGAGGGAGATGTGGCCATATACCCTAACTGCATGTGGGATGTGGTCGTTGACCTCTGTTGTCATGCCAACATGATGAACAGTTAGTGTGGAGAAGGGTCATGGCATAACAAGAGACCACACCACACCTGCTGACATTCTCATTGCTGGAAGGGACAGAGGCAAACCTGCCACATTAGATATCACCATTACATCACCACTGCTCTGCCATCTTGGGTGAGTCGTGTGAACAGGATAGGGAAGCCTATGCAGATGAGGACCACAAGCTCCACTCCAATGGACCCAAATGCCAGGAGTTGGGTTGGTCCTGCATGCCATTGGCTGCGGGGAAGTATGGCAATTGAGGCAAAGAGGCCACAACACCATCTGCAGGCTAGTGTTCCACCTGCCCCTTCACCTGTCCTCCACCAAGCCAGTACTTGTGGCTTACACTTATGGCCAGCTGAAAAGCCACATAGGATCGAATTATGTCTGTTCCAGCTAACAATACTGGCGGAAAGCGAGATTTGAAAGAGTCTGACTCCTTGAGATGGATTAAACGGATTGGAAGTGTAATTGTGATGTGAAAGCACAAGAACTAATCACGCTCATCTATTCCATTACGTAGTTTAGTTGATTACTTACACTTTAGTGAATACATTCTGCAGTCTCCATCATTGCATCGGATTGGAAACTCATCACGTGCGCCATTCATATGCCCACGAGCTATGCGTGCAAGTAAGAAAGAGCGAGAGTGGTAGTGTGGCTTCGTCACCCGGAGAGCGTTGGGTGTAAACGTGCGTACACATGTAGTACAGTGTAATGTTCAAATGCATTAGAAAATCACGTCCATGATCCAAATGCACCGCCGAAGAATGACAATGACACAAGCCATGAACAGTATGTGTTTAACCCTTACAACGCAACTGAAATGCACTCGCCTCTACTGCACTGTGAGAAACACTAGCTAGGATAATGAACTTCACACCATTTTACCCACCCAGTTTAAAAAAATAATGGTTTACCTATTCTTTGGCTCCAACGTTTCCATGTGTCGATCAGTTTACTTGTGCACAACTTCGAGATCGCGCGATCACGTGATTGTTTTGAAAATGACCTTAATATCACGTGAATGTATAAAAATGACCTTATTAAAATATCTCAATGTTATTATTTCACACACATCTCCTGTTAAAATGCAGGAACAATTTATTTTTAATGCCTCTCTCAACAGTGTAATTCAACTGTACTTGTGTTAGAGATCATCATTCTCTGCGCTTGTGTTCCGTACTATACTACACTGCACCAAAGAGGTACCAGTATTAACAAGTAAACTGATTGTACAATAATTAGAAATGTTCCAATGTCATTTCCTCTTCCCTCCCTATTCCCCTATATAGCATATCACACACCTTTACTCCAGGTCAGATTGGTTAAATGTTCATTGTGCACATTGTCACACAAACACAAAATCACACACAAACACAGAAAAGAACAAATTACAAAACATACACTCCCACCTACAGATAGACGGACATACATACTTTGAGTGGGAGTGGGCCCATCTTCTAGGATTAAACCAAAGCAGGACTGAAAACACCACTCCCATACCAGATTACAACAGTTGCACCCAACCCACAAAGTTCTATGTCGATCATTTGCTCTCCAGCCAATCTTCATGGTCTATGTCATTGTCAAGGAACCTTCCACTCTCCAGACCTGCCAACAACACATATCAAACACAATGAGAAAATGTTGCATCATTACAAATCTGATGACTTGTAGGCATGTGTAAAAGAGTGGTGGATTGGCTAGACACATGGCCCATCCTAACAAAATACCTGTACAGTCCAGATCTATTTTGAATAGTTTACAGTGCACATTTGCCACACACACATTTTGCAGCATGTTCACAGACACTTAGACTGACACCCAAAGGTGTGTAACCCTATTTAAACCACCAAACACATGATCATATTTACACACATGTACCATGACAGCTGCAAATGTGGGTGTGTCTTTTACTGGGAATGTGAATCAGCCAAAGATGGTCACAGCTGAGCACATAACAGTATGTGATTGTGTATGTGTACATCATTAACTAATTCTACAGACAATGACTTAGGAAATGATTTCCTCACTATATAACTGGGTTAAAGGCTCATTTGCACCCTGCCACACACACACACACACACACACACACACACACACACACACACACACACACACACACTTACGCACACTGTACAAACACACTCACACACACACACACATACACACACACTAACAACACACACAGCTCATAGTCTGACTGTTCTGGCTTCACAAACAACTTAGTTTTGCATTCAAGGAAAGGGCTCCTGAATTGTAGAAATTTTGTCCATAGTATTTTACAACTGAGGGTTTGGGTGCAGACTGCAGAGATAGTACCAGTACAAGTTAAATGTACTTATTACCACTCTCCCACTTTCATACTGGATGCCGATTGTTGTCTCTCCATCTGATGCATTCAAAATAGTACTAATGTTGTGTTATCCACACATATGGGATGGTTGTATTTCAATGAGCTTTTTCAAATCAAAACTTATACACAAGCTAGCATACACATCACACATACATATAGAGATCATAGATACTTACACACACACACACACACACACACACACGCACACACATGCATGCAGACTGAGAGGGAGAAAGGATAGATTTATAGCCATTTACACAAAAGATACACACACATACACGCGCGCACACACACACGCACGCACAGAACACTTACATGTATACTCTCACTTGGTACAGCCAACAACTAATGCTACTAGTTAGTACTCCTTGGTACAGCCAGCGAATATCGAATAGATGTCCTGGACTCGAGCTCGAGCCAGCTATACTAGAGCTCTAGCTAGTACTCAGTAACTTAACTGTAATAGCGTATACGTATACGCTAAGCTAGCCAATGTACCAGTTAATTTATTGTGTTGCATGTAGCCATATATCCGTATCCATGGAAGCTACACTCAACAAGATGGCGCTAATTGAATCCTAGTCCTTGTGACCCAAAACAATTTAAAATTCAAATGGCCAAAATCTAAACTAGGTAAAAATTTTTAATTTAAATACCTCTAAAAATAATAATACAACTGCACGATCACTTATTCTGGAGGCCCACAAAAACTGAATCTAAACTTGTGTAAGAATTATGAGCTGCAGAATACATTAATTAAGTGTGCAAAAGTTGGATTTCCATACATCTCTATGGAAAGTGGTGTTTTCACAAAATTACAACCATTTGCAATAATAAACAGGTGTTTTTTGGTCTAAATCAAGGTCATATGTACATGAAGCAATGTTGATAGCCACAAAAGATGTACCTACGTTTATAATTAACAATCAAGTCTATGGGAGTTATCCGGAAGTATACGCGAATGTACAAACCGCAACAATCGTCAATTCCCTTTGACCACACATTTCTGGATATGCTTTGACACTTACAAAACATGTAATCCTGCAGGTTCATGATAAACCATCCCTTGCAGCAAACGTGTGCTGTTGTACAGCTGTACCTCAATGATAGGCCAGTGATGCTGTAATGAATATAATGAGGTTATGTACCTCTCTTGGCATGGGCTTATGTATATGATTGCTTCTGAGTGACATGTGTAAATCAGTTAAAATAAAAATAGAAACTAGTCATCTGTGTGCCATTTGCCACACTTGATGCTTCAAAGCTTCTTGCACTTGGCCTCATGCCAAAGCATGTCTGTTCGAGTACATGTGTAATGTGAGTGCATGTGCATTGTTTACATGACCCGCCTCCTTCGATACAGAACACTTCAATGATGTTATGTAATGATGGAATACGTTGTCTGCAGAGCGTCTGAGCATGCAAGCAGAACACGAATATATTCTTATCACGATACAAATGATGGGTAGTTAATAAGCAACTGGCGTAACTATCAGCCAATGTCTCTTTGAACCCAGCTTTACAGCAGCACACATAGGTCTGCGTCCTCTGATATATTCTGAGTAGCTATACTGGACCTACGAATGCAACATGCAATAGGTTGGGTTCATTAGTGGGTGGTGCAACATAAAACACACACATTTTAGCATGCAAGGCCTAATTTTAATGCTATAATTCTACTCCAAACACTGTGGAAAGCAGCCCGAGTCACCCAACTACATGAATCACGTGATCTGAAGGACTAGCTGGGAGGGTGATAGTACTGAATCTCTCCACTGGGAGGAGGTGCTCTGTTCTGTGAATGAACATATTATGGTGTCTGTAATCATCAGGGGGAGGATATGACTGGTCCTCGAGGGGGAGTGTGGGGGAGACATGACTGGTGAGGGGAGTGTGGGGGAGACATGACTGGTGAGGGGGAGACATGACTGGTGAGGGGAGTGTCGGGGAGACATGACTGGCGAGGGGAGTGTGGGGGAGACATGACTGGTGAGGGGGAGAGTGGGGGAGACATGACTGGTGAGGGGGAGTGTGGGGGGAGACATGACTGGTGAGGGGGAGTGTGGAGTAATTCCATGCCTAGTGTACGCAACTTTCTGCATGTCGGTCTCGAATTTCTCCCAAACTTATTTTATGGGTAAGGGGGTCATGAGACATGACTAAATACAAAAGGTCACCACCTAGAGGTCTGTGGTCGTGGAGATATTATTGGACATGATTGTGACCTTTTCCTTGGACACTGTGTTTTTGATGCCATGTATTTTGTGTACCCCTTCACATATCACAATCAATTTAGCATTAAATAAAAGCTCCTTCATGAAGGTATTATGAGGGATATATTTAAACTTTATTAAGTGGGTGTGGTGAAATAATTTCTGTCGTTCACCTTTTGTATAATTAGATAACAATTGATCTGCCATACCAAATTCTACCTTTTAAATGTCACAAAAAGTCTTCAATATGGAGAGGTTATATGCAAAATTTGGAGGTGGGATGGCACTGGGTTTAGGATGTAGCACATGGAAAGATACTGATTCCAGCTGTGATGGCCTGTCTCCAACCTAACCACATAAGTTTAGGTTTTGAAAGGCTATCAAAACATCTCTGACTTAACACAACTGTCATAACCACTGAGGCCCAAGGGTTGCTGGGAAACACAGGCATACAAAGAATACAGTATAGATACTTCTCTCCTGTCCCTTCCCTTCCATACATGCACACACAGGTAAATATATAAACTCTTTCACTACTTGCGATCCTGAAGTGCTTGTGTTGCTCTGTCCATTTCATTGTCAGTAAGAGTGTAAGTTTGTCCAGGGTAGGTTGTAGGCTCAACAAAAGTCAGAATGACACTGATGTGCACTGTTAATATGTCAGCTTTGTGAGGATAGAGAAATGACCTGCTAGGCCCACGTGGATGAAGGAATGACAATGTCACTTCCTGCATTTCAGGATTAGTTCCTGTCACACAGGCAACCCACCAGGCACCATCGTAGATAGCAGTCACATAACCTTTTACATCACACATATTTCTTTGATGTGATACCACAACTTGTACAGCTTTGATCACAGCTTGCACTGTACTCCAGCACTTGCAGTGTGCTAGTGTCAACAGGCACAAAGCAGTGCAACCTTTGGGTACCGGCTATGGTTTTGGCCTTGGAAGACCTTTCTTGCAGCAAGGTTTCTTCATTGCCCCATTCTTCAGTGGTGATGAATTTAAAAGTGATACCCCCTGTAACTGGGTCTGCATTGTGCCTTTTGACACTAGCACACTGCAAGTGGATCAAAGCTGTACAAGTTGTGGCATCACATCAAAGAAATTGACTGGTGAGGGGGAGTGTGGGGGAGACATGACTGGTGAGGGGGATGTGGGGGAGACATGACTGGTGAGGGGGAGAATGACTGGTGAGGGGAGTGTGGGGGAGACATGAATGGTGAGGGGGAGAATGACTGGTGAGGGGAGACATGACTGGTGAGGGGGAGACATGACTGGCGAGGGGAGTGTGTGGGAGACATGACGGTGAGGGGGAGTATAGGGGAGACATGACTGGTGAGGGGAAGTGTGGGGGAGACATGACTGGTGAGGGGGAGTGTGGGGGAGACATGACTGGTAAGGGGGAGACATGACTGGCGAGGGGAGTGTGGGGGTAACATGACTGGTGAGGGGAGTGTGGGGTAGACATGACTGGTGAGGGGGAGTGTGGGGGAGACATGACTGGTGAGGGGAGTGTGGGGTAGACATGACTGGTGAGGGGGAGTGTGGGGGAGACATGACTGGTGAGGGGGAGACATGACTGGTGAGGGGAGTGTGGGGTAGACATGACTGGTAAGGGGGAGTGTGGGGGAGACATGACTGGTGAGGGGGAGACATGACTGGCGAGGGGAGTGTGGGGGAGACATGACTGGTGAGGGGAGTGTGGGGTAGACATGACTGGTGAGGGGGAGTGTGGGGGAGACATGACTGGTGAGGGGAGTGTGGGGTAGACATGACTGGTGAGGGGGAGTGTGGGGGAGACATGACTGGTAAGGGGGAGACATGACTGGCGAGGGGAGTGTGGGGGAGACATGACTGGTGAGGGGAGTGTGGGGTAGACATGATTGGTGAAGGGGAGTGTGGGGGAGACATGACTAGTGAGGGGGAGACATGACTGGCGAGGGGAGTGTGGGGGAGATATGACTGGTGAGGGGAGTGTGGGGTAGACATGACTGGTGAGGGGGAGTGTGGGGGAGACATGACTGGTGAGGGGAGTGTGGGGTAGACATGACTGGTGAGGGGGAGTGTGGGGGAGACATGACTGGTGAGGGGGAGACATGACTGGTGAGGGGAGTGTGGGGTAGACATGACTGGTGAGGGGGAGTGTGGGGGAGACATGACTGGCGAGGGGAGTGTGGGGGAGACATGACTGGTGAGGGGAGTGTGGGGTAGACATGACTGGTGAGGGGGAGTGTGGGGGAGACATGACTGGTGAGGGGAGTGTGGGGGTAGACATGACTGGTGAGGGGGAGTGTGGGGGAGACATGACTGGTAAGGGGGAGACATGACTGGCGAGGGGAGTGTGGGGGAGACATGACTGGTGAGGGGAGTGTGGGGTAGACATGATTGGTGAAGGGGAGTGTGGGGGAGACATGACTAGTGAGGGGGAGACATGACTGGCGAGGGGAGTGTGGGGGAGATATGACTGGTGAGGGGAGTGTGGGGGAGACATGACTGGTGAGGGGGAGTGTGGGGGAGACATGACTGGTGAGGGGGAGTGTGGGGGAGACATGACTGGTGAGGGGAGTGTGGGGCACCCCAGTAGTTGGAAAGCAACTGATGGTATGTCCAGCTCAGCAAAAGGTCACGGCATGCAGTCAATCTAGAAAAGCCTTAAGATCTGAAAATCTCTACCACACACACATGCACATGGCTCTATGTATGTATAGCTGCATGCATACAACTTTGTCTCCCTCCCCCTCCCCACCCCCCTTCACACATTCTTCACTCTAATCGTATGCCCCAACATACGTATACATGCCAGTGTGTCCCGATATATGCCCATTGCCAGGCTTGGCCTATTACATAGTACCTTGCCTTCCCATAAGTCTAGGGAGAAAACTGATATAGTATACATAGCACAGCACAGTGAGCTAGCTAAATAAACTACAAAGGTGTTTAGTCCTGCACATACACACATGCATAGGCACACACAAGGTGTACACTTACATGACGTGCTGCCATATCCAATGATATCCTCTGTAGAGGAGAGATTGCTCTGATTGCCATAGCTATCAGACCTGCAGGATATACATGGTTAGTCTGTGTACAGAGGTCTGGTATGTATGTATGGGATCAGGCACAGAATGTAGTCTGGATCTGGTATGTACAGGAAGTGGAATACAGGGTTATTATGTGTGGATGTTGTGAAGGAGGGGGGAGGAGGGGGTGAATGTAAAAATAATGTGTCTTGGCTGCATATGGCAAACTGCTCATTTAGAGGAAAGGTTTAAAACTGCGGCAAGGCCACCCCAAAGCACACCACAGACAGGTACGTTGGAAGGAATTAATAAGTGGTCAGGCCAGCAGAGAGCAGGGGGAGGGTTGGAGAGAGAGGGGCAACCAGTCCCCTGCCCTCCCACAGAAGCCAATTTACATATTTCCTGCAATCTGAGAGGCATTATTTAGATCAGGATGATAGGAACAGTACAACAAATACATGAATTGGCAATTTCTTTTAAGTCCAATGAAGTTTTGCTCTTAACATTCAAGTTCAACTTGGCTGGTTCATTATGCTTTTTGCTAGCTGGTAAATAGCCTTTATCCTAGAAAACAGATGACGTTCAAAAATCATTTTATACATCTCCAAAAGCAATGGAATCTCAGACTCTGAAAATTAATTACAACTTTGGTGACTTTGTTAATCCCATCTTTTTGTTATAGCCCAAATGCATTAGGTTATGCCATATTTAATGATGACCGTACAGGGGGATGGATGAACACTACAACAAATCACTCAGGACAATTAATAACTTCCCCTGGATATCAAAGCTAACTACCATTCATTACTAATGTGTCATCCATCCCCCCTGTACGGTCATTAAATGGAATAAGTAGTCCATTATTATCCGAACGCCATTCTCCAAAAGCTTTGTCAATGTGTGGGTGTGATGTGCGCGTATGTGCGTGTTACAAAGGATGGATTGAAAGCTTGTGTTTGTGTACATGCGAGTGTATGTGTAAGTGTATGCGTGTGTATTTGTGTGTCACACGCACGCACCTACAATATTATAATGGTAGATTGAGTTGGGTGGTATGGGTGTACAAGCCTTCTTATAGGCATACATGCATAAACACAAGCGTCGGTACACACATAGAATGCAATACGTACTATAATAACTGACCTTGTATTTGAAAAACAATACGTAGAGACTCCACTTGAGGTATTTTGACTTAGTTATAAACATCTTGCAGAAATTATAAATTGAGCTGTTATTGTGATTTGCATCAAATTATGCAATTAAGGTTATTGTGGTGCTTATTAATTATTCCGAATGGGGCTGATCACCCATCATGGATGGTTTGAAACTCACAGAACCTTTTCAGAGCACTCTTCTCGTGTGGGCGTGGTTCCATCACATGTGTCATGTGTATTCAAATTCTTACTGAGTACTTTGACTTTCTTTCATAACTTTGGATGTGATAATCATTGGACTCTGAATCTCACACAGCCATTTGATGTCCCTCTTCTTGTTAGGACCGTTTGTTCATCAAGAGTCATGTGTTGGTCAAATTGAGCTGACAAACAGTTCCCTGTAGGTGTGGTCTGCTTTGCTAGAGTGTGAAGGTCTGCTTGTACATGTATAGTTGACTTAAAAAAGCTTGAACGTGTACAGTATAACTTATGTAGTGGTCATGTTTGTCATATGTGAATGTACCATATACAAGTATGCACATGTTTCTGACCATAATGAGATTTGCAGCTGAAATTAGATAAACCTGGCTAACACAGAGTGACTACTGAGCCAAAATATAGAGCCTCGAAATATAGCTTACACGCTATCATTAGGACTAGGGGAAGGCCCTTAATTAAGGTTTAGCGTGTAGGGTACATGCACCGACTAGGTCAACTTTTCACCCACATTCTGACAAAAAACAGTTTGAGCTTTTTACAATCTTTTGGCCTCATAAAAGGGTGTGGGGGAGATATGACTGGTGAGGGAGTGTGGGGGAGACATGACTGGTGACGGGAGTGTGGTGGAGACATGACTGGTGAGGGGAGTGTGGGGGAGACATGAATGGTGAGGGGGAGTGTGGGGGAGACATGACTGGTGAGGGGGAGTGTGGGGGAGACATGACTGGTGAGGGGGAGTGTGGGGGAGACATGACTGGTGAGGGGAGTGTGGGGGAGACATAACTGGTGAGGGGAGTGTGGGGGAGACATGACTGGTGAGGGGGAGTGGGGGGAGACATGACTGGTGAGGGGGAGTGTGGGGGAGACATGGCTGGTGAGGGGAGTGTCTTTGTTTATCTTAATAATGGGTGTGGCTATAAGTTGAATGTCCATATTATGTGTGGAAGAAAAAGAAAAGATAATTGGGTCATGTAATGCTCAGCTATCTAATAGAGTGGGTGAGGGAGATGATTTCAAGCAATGGCACCCCTCTTCTACTACAACATATACATACACCAGAAAGGTAAATGTGGCAGTACACCTGCACACTACAGCATACGAGGGAGGGAGATAAATTTCAACCCATTGCAGGTACCACTCTCATACTCACATGAACAGATGCCAACGTTGTACTTGAGACCTCCACACATCTTCACAGAGAAGATGGTGCTCTGATCAAACACCTTGCATGTCTGTTCCACAGTACATTGCGTGACACATTCTGGAACAGTAAGTAGAGATGTAATGCAAGGGGGAAGAGGAGGTGGGAGGGATATGGGGAGAGGGGAGGGGCATGAATCATAACAGGAAAGGCAGCAAAATGGAGGGAGGAGGATATTGTGCCAATCCAGGGGTGTGTTTAGCGAGGCACTTGGGTGCTCGTGAACCCCCACCCTCTGTCACATAAGTAAGCTGGAGAATGGTGGCTATTGTCTTCCCTGTTTCCTTTTTGGAGGCAGTCGTATGACCACATTTCAAAAGGCATTAGAGTTGATTAGAAAGCATGCAGACATGCTCAGTGGAAAGGTCATTCTAAGCTAATGCTGATAAAGACTGCTTTGTGTTCGTGCATGACAACTGAAAGTATCACTTCTCCATATACACTGCGACATCCCTATTATATATACCGGAAGCAATAGATGAATTCTTTCCACGCAATCCTTTCTTGCTAATTGACCACACTTTGCATTGATCTTAGTATATGCGATAAACCCTCCTCCCTCAAATCCTGGATACGCGCCTGCACCCGATCGATCGTAAGCGAATACAGTGTCGTCGCGTCACGCTGGTGCGTGCATATCTTATGGTACATGTGAGAGGGAACCTTATCTCTATGCATCGTGTGTCCCCCTCCCTCGTCATCCGGAGGGCGTTGGGTGTGCATGTATGTGATGCAATGATTAAAACTACGTCCATGATCAAAATGCACCGCCTAAGAATGACAATGACACAACCAGAACAAGCCATGAACAGTACGTGTTTAACCCTTACAATGCAACTGAAATACACACGCCTCGACATGTGAGAAACACTAGGCCAAAATACTCACACCAATTGTTCCACACTGATCTTTGGTTCCAACGTTGAAAGGACACAACTGGACTTCAATCACGTGACTATTGTTAATTTGACGAATTTATTCAATGACCCAATATGTGATTTCACAATAATCAGAAATATTCCAATTCATTTCCTGTACTTCCTCCCTATTCCACCATATAGCGTCTCACCCCACGTCAGATTGGTTAAAAGTTTCACACAGCCACACAAACACATTATCCAGCAGGGCACAATAAGAAAGCATTCTGTAACCACAAAACCACACTATTAGAAAATGCTTGTTGGGTCTCTTGGAGACAGACTGATGGCAGTGATGACGATTTTGGACCTGTTAAGTGTTGGATAGGATGAAAGAGGACACAGTGCTTCCACACAACAAAAGAGGAAGCCATTTACCATCCAGTCTTGTGGGTCAGTATGACATGTAAAAGGAGGAAAAAAGGTTTGCTTACTACATTGGTGACATGCAGACAGTGAAAATGGGTGAGTATACACAACAGCTCCAAGTGTACACACACAGGTGTGCAGTCATGGGATGGTGGGTGAACAAAAGCCTGAAACCTGAAAGAGATTGGTCTCGGGGTGGTGGGTTGCCAAAGTTACGTGCCACACTTAACCAACATTTGCATGAGCGTCACGTCACCATCATGTCTACTGCGAAAATGACTTCATGTCTGCTACACTCATCCAGAAGCTCTAGAGCTGGGCCCTTGTGGGTGAACTCTTCATAGAAGAACAATATGCAAGCTGAGTTTAGTTTTGCATCTTCAGTTGTACCTTACTCAACTATCATGTGTGTGTGTGGGGGGGAAGGGGGTGGGTATACACAAAAGCTCCAAGTGTACACCCACATACCCCCCCCCCCCCCCCCCAAAAAAAATTTTTTTTTAACAAGATGGGGGCAGATGATGTCATGGTGATGCAATCAATGCCATGACAATGGACACCGCAATGCAAGATCAATCTATGCAGATGGTGCTTCAAGCTGTACCACCATGCACTACATATGTCTGCTGTAATGAAGTTCAATGAAATACAAACACACCATACAGAAGGACAAGAGACACACTCCATGCAGAAGCACAAGAGATACACACATCTCATATTCATTCTCATATATACACATCTCCAACCTTATAGCCTCCATTGCCCTCCATTATAACTTCTCCCCCTGGCAAAGCTCAAGCTGCATCCTGCTATTTAAGAATCTCAAGATGTCTCCCACATAGCTCTCACAAGTTCTGCCACATCTCATTGTCAATTGGTAAATTTAGCATGGTAGACACATCAAACAACAGTAGAGAAATGGATGACAAAAACTTGTATTTCTATTTTCAAATATTGGTTCTACGCGTAGGACTTGGCTCTGGAGATTAAAGGTTAAGAATCTCAAGATGTCTCCCACATAGCTCTCACAAGTTCTGCCACATCTCCGCTAGCATTCAGATTCCATCTCTCTGTGTCACAGCGTCCGTGTCAACTGGAGCGTCTCTGTGGAACATGTGGATCCAAGCACTCCACACGTTTCCAATGTCATACTAAGGATCAGTTCACATTGAGAGTAGTGGGACAGTAGCCGATAGCAATTCTGTTAGCCAGGGTTAAGGTTATACACCCATATACATGTATACTACATCACACACAGGCACACACATACCTGCAAGTCATGTACTTCCACATTCTCATAATGTGCTAGCTGTTAGAACTGCACACACCCACTGGGGCTTGCAACCCGAGGGAAGGGGCTGGAGACACCACCATTAATTAATAGACTTGAATTGGATATTGTTTAAAGTACTTAGCCCTAGTTAACCGATGAACTGGGCTGCTATGGCATGCAAGACATTCCTGTAGTGCACATGAGCATGCCTGAGACAAGAGAGTAGTGACACTGGTGAGATTTTATTTCCTTTTAAAGCCCATTTCCTATACTAGTAACTCAACCAAAATGGGGCAACTGACTAACCAATTTTAACTTTATCTTCTCTATGTTTAAAATGCTTTGTTGCTCCATGTATTCATTATTCACGTCCATGTACACTTGTAATGTAATCATTTTGGCTAATCAGTATATCGGCAGAATGGTAGATACATAGTATGTGATTAAATGTATGGGTTGTTTGAATATGTGTGTCTGGCATTCAAACCCTTGGACTTTGTTTAGCATTTTTAACCTCTATCACTTCCGGATTATCCAAAATTACGATCCCTAATCCCATGTGGCATTGGCATGAGTCTGGGGGTGTGACCGGTACGTATGTACAACATTGTGTGTGGTAATATGGCACCGCCCACTCACACCACCCAGAGTTTTGCATTGTCCTTATACCAAGGAATGAAGGACGAGATATTTATTTAATACTGGCATATAGAGAACTGTACATTTCTCAACACAGTTGACCATATAAACTTTAACTTCAATCATGTTCAAATATTTACACAATACTTCAATACAGTGTTAGCACCATAGTTAGCAATGAACACACTGCCATCTCTGGGATCTAGTGCAGTACCATGGGGATTCTTCAGATTCCCCACTGTGTGGATCTTGTTTCCCTCAGGATCATAGATGGAGAGACAATGGCCACTAACCTCACTGACAAGGCTGTAACCTTCATCATCAATGGCTAGTCCTATGGGACCATTAGGATCACCATACATTCTGACATACACACCTTCTTTGCTAAACACTTTGATAATGTTAGAATGTTCGGCTGCAACATGAATGTTTCCCTGAGGGTCCAAGGCAAGACCCCATGGAAACTGAAAACTATGATTGCCTGAGACATTACCATCTATGGTTAATAACCAACCACCATTCTCATTGAATATTTGTATCCTATGGTTACAATAATCAGAGACAATCAGTTTGTTGTTGGAGTCAATGATGACAGCCACTGGGCAATTGAACTGTCCCTGACCTGATCCCTGCTGACCAAACGTATGAAGGAACTTTCCACTTGATGTCAGCTTCTGTACACGACAGTTGCCACTATCAGCAACATACAACACTTCTCCCTTGATGGATATACCAAATGGATAAGAGAACTGACCATCACCACTTCCCCTACTACCTATGGTATTCTTCAGTTGGCCTGCTTGATCAAACACATAAATGCAGTGATCACCACTCCCTACATAGATGTCTCCATTGTCATGGATGGCTACACATAATGGACTATAACACTGGATCACTTGTTGGGCATTACATAAGGTATGGTAGTCACGTTTAGGCCTCACATCAAGGTCATTAGGACTATTGTGTACATGCTCACCATCCATTGTGATGAGGAGCTGGTGAGGACCAGCAGTTTGAGGGGTGAGGGTGATGGTGTAGGTACCATCCCTGTGGTCCTCCACCTCTCCATACACAACTGCTCCATTATGGGTCTTGGACCTCATCTCACCCTTCACCTCTACACCACCATGTGGGTACTCCTCCCCCTTTGAGGTCTTGCTTTGTACCTTAACATGGTACGTGGTCCCCACCCTGGCTACTGATGTGGACATCCATGTGCATGAAGATGGAGAAGGGAAGAATACAATAATTTCACCTAATTTGGATAGCTGCCTGACAAGATCATCTGTTTTCACAGACACAGATATGTTGCTGTGTTGGTTTGGAGTGAGGGAAATGGTCTGGACCCTCTTGAGGGTGGCCTGCAGTTCAGTGGGTATGAGTCCTCCCAATGCTACAATCTCATGGTCAGTGTGGGTCTGCAGGATCTGGGAGGCCATATCAGTGTAGTGACCAATGTCTCCAACCATCTTCTCAAACTGTTCCTTCTGGAGGGTCAGAGCTGTTGTCTTGGACAGTGAAATGGCCTCCAACTCTGACAATAGTGTCTTTTTCCTTTCTTCCAATGTTTGTTGGAGTGTTTCAAAGGCTTGGTTGATGGCCAAGAAAGCATTTCTTTTGGATATCTCCACTTGCTCTATCATCCTGTTATTTTCATCAATGGCTCCAGTCAGCTTTGTCACCACCTCTTTTGCATCTTCAAGTGCTCCTGAGATTTCCATTTGATGGGTCTTTGCTACTGTGGATATTTCCTTCACAGAGTGGCTTTTGTGGGTAACTGTAGTGCAGTCACGGCATACCGGCAAGCTACAAGTCTCACAATAAAAAATCCAGTCATTGTCCTCATGGTTAGGCTGAGAGCAGTAATGATCTCTTGGCTTCATGGTGGTGTGCAGTTGTCTGGCTCCCTCCTGGTCTAGTCCAACAATTTTGTGTTTGGACCATATTCGATTGCGCTTGTGGTGTTCAAGGCAGAAGGCACACAGGAAGTGATGGCAAGCACAACAGAACACCACTGCAGGATCACTGCTTCCTTCAGCACATTGGTCACATGCTACATCACTGTTACTGGTCATCTTGGACATGTACCCTGCTACCTCTACTTCAAATCCAAGATGGAGGTTCTGAGGGAGAACACTGGCCCCTCCCACTGGGATGTTGGTGTTTTGTTCACAGATGGGACATTGGAACATTTGTTGTGAACCACTTTTCTCTATCTCATGATGGAGACATTGTAGACAGAAGGAGTGCAAACATGACAGAATTCTTGGATCATTGTAGGGCTTGGAGCACACACCACAGGTCATGTGTGGAAAGGGTTTCTCCATAACCACACTGTTGGTAGTAAAGGATAAAATAGTGCAGTCGATACAAAAGCACTTGAATTTATGGACCTAGGCAATTCAAAATCAATTAAACTACTGTACATGTGTTACAGCTCCAGGGCTAGTATTGTAGCATAAGAATCCAAACACCTGATGAATGCTTAGCTATAGATATGCATAACAGCATATAAATGACCACCGGACAATAGCTAAAATATTATGGTTTCTCCATAACTACACTGTTGGTAGTGAAGAATACAATAACTAAATACAATAACTAAATTTAGTAGTCTTATCCAGTCCTTACGCAGCACTTGAATTATTTAGCCCATTCAAATCAACATTAAAATGGGTATGCTGCAAACAGTGCAACACAGGGTTAGTATTGCAGTATAAGAATCCAGACACCTGGTTAATTCTTAGCTAGTTATGCAACATGGAACATAAAAGAACACAGGAGTGTGGTCCTCAATCACAGAAATAAAAGGAGTATATACTGTAGCAGCCGAAGAGTTAACAACCGTTGTTGTCTCTATGTCTTAGACAATTCTGTTAGTGGTTACCTAAACCTGGTCGTGTCCATAACGAGGTCTAATGGTCAAAACATAATCAATTTGCTGAATTTGTTAAACCAGTGGTTAAGGTAATTGTATTTCAATATCAAACGGATACCGATTAACAGTACATGTTTCTAGCCATACCTAAGTGAAAGAAATACTATTACAAAACAAATTAAAAAAAACATCAAGTATAAAAAGCCCATTCGTGTTCATGTAGGTTAACAATAGTGATTTGGAAGGTAGTTTGGAAGCAGATTTTGAGGGTTATTTTGATTGTTTGATGACGATAGACATTTTCTGAAAAACACAATACATACTGTGTACAAATTTTAAAATAGAAAATATTCCATCGATGCAATTTTACAAATGTTTCAATGTATAAATTGACCATCGACGCAAAGTCCGTATCAATTGAAGCCTGTCTTCAGAAATTTCAATCACAATTATTGACAAGCATGCTATGCCAACAAACATAATTTCTTGATTTGAAATATTAAATTGATGGCTTATAAATTCCACTACCAGCAGATGACTTATGGGATGTGGTTGTTGCTAATTGTGTCCAGATACTGCTCTTGATCCTCTTGGTCACCATGCCATGACCTAAAGGCATGAGGGAGATGTGGCCATATACCCTAACTGCATGTGGGATATGGTCGTTGACCTCTGTTGTCATGCCAACATGATGAACATGCAGTTAGTGTGGAGAAGGGTCATGGCATAACAAGAGACCACACCACACCTGCTGACATTCTCGTTGCTGGAAGGGACAGAGGCAAACCTGCCACATTAGATATCACCATTACATCACCACTGCTCTGCCATCTTGCCAGGAGTTAGGTTGGTCCTGCATGCCATTGGCTGTGGGGGAGTATGGCAATTGAGGCAAAGAGGCCACAACACCATCTGCAGGCTAGTGTAGTGTACACGCTCTTCCAAATCTAGGTGCGCTATGGGAATAAAATTTCGCCTTGCCGCCGTTGTAAATGCGCGGAATGCAGCAAGGGTGGTGCTCTAAGTCTGGTGGTGTCTCTTCCGTGGCAAGCGCTGGTGATTCATGTGTCTTCAGGGCTTTCAGTAGTCTCCCCGATCAAAGATAATGCCCCGACTGCCTGTCCCAGCACTTCCAGGACTAGTGATTGCAACTCATCAGAATTCTTGAATGCCATAGTTTCCTTTCCCTATTCTGCTTTCACATATGGCACGTTGGTAACATTAGAGCTTCTTGGTGCTCGTCTGTTGAAGATAACTATCCCTTCACCATGGGTTATAGCTTCCATCAAACCCGCTTACATTATTGTTGACCCGTGGGTTTGCATCCGAGGTTTCTCACAAGCCACAGCATGGATAGAAAGATACAAATCAGCACAAAAGAAGAACCTGCAGAAGACCAAGGCACTGAGAAAAAAAACTGAATACTTAGATCCAGAAGTGTATGTATGTCTTAATTTGTATGGATTCTATACTCTAGCTAGGATTGCCCGTGTTAATTTATCTACCTTCCAATCCCTATCTCTGGCATTACCTAGAGCATGTACTAATGTGTGTCAAACTGATGTACAGGATGGTATATTTTCATAGGTAAACCATCAAAGGATGAAAACAATGTTGACTATGTTCCGTCTGTGTTTTGGAGAGGCAAAACTAAATCCCCCACGGGAACACATGTATCGATCCTCAGTCACGAAAGGGTGTGTGTGTGTTGTGAGACATTGGGTGAAGAGAGTAATGGAAGCACTATCAATGGTCAAGTTCATCTGGATAATGCTAATGGTGTAATCAGTAGACCAAGTGAAGCTTTGTGAAGCATTATACCTCGTGAAATAATCATGGGCTTCAAGACTCTTGTTTTTCCCTAGTGTACCCTCCTGGTGTATCAATCAGATGCGTATATATGGCTGGGAAGTCGACTACCAGCCATTGTCTAATATCATCTATCCAGTGGCGATCGCTAAAACAATAAGGATCCATGGTTTCATAAATGCATCTCCAACAGTCCGTGAAAACATTGGAGCTTCTGACGTAGCGCGCCTTGTCGTTAGCCAATAAGCCGGTGATATCGTCAAAGTTCATGTTGAATTACATCATAAACTTCGAATTAACGCACATTTTGTCCCCCAGTAAACATTGCTTTGAACGTTCCCGGGATGTCACTGCAAAAGGTCTATAGGCATATTTGATGTGCCCGATGCTTACGTTTGCAGTGAAGAGAGCACATTGTACGAATACATTGTGCACATGTGTTGTTGTCTGATGTATTATTAACCTTGAATTGGGGGTATGGCGAGACAGGCAAAGGAGCATGAGTAGACCTGCAGCTAATACACTATGTGTATCCATCGCCTACTACATCCAGAGATTATACCGTATTTTCTCCGCTACTTCTACAGCTCAAAGTGTGATAGCGTCGCCCGATCGATCTTACGCGAATACAGTGTCGACAACCACGCAGCCCTGCATGTAGATGGTATGTCGCGTCACGCTGGTATATGCATATCTATGGTACATGTAAGAGGGAACCGTAGCACGATGCATCTTGTGTCGCTCTATCGTTGGGTGTACACGACACGACACAAGCCATGAACAGTATGTGTTTAACCCTTACAACGCACACTCGCCTCTACTGCACTGTGAGAAACACTAGCTAGGACAATATACTTCACACCATTTTCCCCACCCAGTTAAAACAATAATAGTTTACCTATTCTTTGGCTCCAACGTTTCCATGTGTCGAGCAGTTTACTTGTGCACAACTTCGAGGTCACGCGAGCACTTCTATCACGTGAATGTGTAAACATGACCCAAATAGTATCTGTTTTTTACTATAATTGATGTCATTATTTATCGCAAACTAAAAATGCAGCAACAATTTTTAACGCCTCTCTCACCAGTGTATTTGTGTTACATATACAAATGACCTCTGTTTTTCACTGTTATTATTTCTCATTTCCTGTTAAAAACTAAAAATGCAGCAAAATTACCTCTCTCACCAGTGTACTTCAACTGTACTTGTGTTAGAGATCATCATTCTCTGCTTGTGTTCCGTACTATACTGCACTGCACCAAAGAGGTACCAGTATTAACAAGTAAACTGATTGTACAATAATTAGAAATGTTCCAATGTCATTTCCTGTTCCCTCCCTATTCCACCATAGCATATCACACACCCTCACCCCACGTCAGATTGCTTCAAGGTTCATTGTGCACACTGCCACACAAACACAAAACCACACACAAACACAGAAAAGCACAGCAATTACAAAACATACACACCCACATACACATAGACACACATACACACTTTGACAGGGAGTGGGGCCATCTTCTAGGGTAAAACCCAAAGCAGGACTTAAAACATCACTCCCATACCAGATTACAACAGTTGCACCCAACCCACAAAGTTCTATGTCCATCATTTGCTCTCCAGCCAATCTTCATGGTCTATGTCATTGTCAAGGAACCTTCCACTCTCCAGACCTGCCAACAATACATATCAAAACACAATGAGAAAATGTTGTATCATTACAAATCTGGTGCATGTAGCGTACACTGTAAAAAAAAAGAGTGGTGGATTGGCTAGACACATAACCCATCCTAACAACATACCTGTACAGTCCAGATCTATTTTGAATAGTTCACAGTGCACATTTGTCACACATCAGTCAGTGCACATTTGTCACACACACATTTTGCAGCATGTTCACAGACACTTAGACTGACACCCAAAGGTGTATAACCCTATTTAAACCACCAAACACATGATCATATGTACACACATGAACCATGACGGCCGCAAATGTGGGCGTGTCTAACATATTGAAGGAAATGTGAATCAGCCAAAGATGGTCCCAGCTGGGCACATAACACTATGTGATTGTGTATGTGTACATCATTAACTAATTCAACAGACAATGACACTGTGCCAATTAGATGTTTTCCGACCAGACCTTATTCGACCGCAATATGAATATATAAATGTCACGCGCTTGTAGCAATACTGACCAATTAAGTCACGTGACATCGACGAGAGAAATTCGTTTGTGCAACAGTTTTTGTTGTAAGTAAAGCTTTATATCTTTGCTATGCCTTTATGTCATAAAAATGGTTGTAACCATTACAAAATTCCCAGTAGTCGATGTTGTTTGACTTTTGAACTCTGTTACGCGGGAAAAATTATTATAAATGTAAGACAGTCTCCTTCCACTAGTTATCCACTGCTGTATACACCGTGTTTACCGCAAGAGTTAAACACGTGTAAGCAGAGTGCATACACGCATTCTACACGGTCGGAAAACATTTAATTGGCACAGTGCAGTGTGTCCCGATGTATGCCCATTGTCAGGCTTGGCCTATTACATAGTACCTTGCCTTCCCATAAGTCTAGGGAGAAAACTGATATAGTATACATAGCACAGCACAGTGAGCTAGCTAAATAATCTACAAAGGTGTTTAGTCCTGCACATACACACATGCATAGGCACACACAAGGTGTACAATTACATGACTTGCTGCCATATCCTCTGTATAGGAGAGATTGCTCTGATTGCCATAGCTATCGGACCTGCAGGAAATACATGGTTAGTCTGTGTACAGAGGTCTGGTATGTACATTGTATATATGGGATCAGGCACAGAATGTAGTCAGGATCTGGTAGTGTTTGGCACCTATGTTTCAAACAGGGACTAAGGCTTACCGAATGGTTTAAAATTGCAACAAAGGTTGTAAGACAATCTCCAACGAGTTTGCTTTCAGGCAGTTCAGTTTCATTAACACATTTCATTTAGCTATTAATACTACATTAGTTTATCCACCCTAATTGTTGGGCAAATTTGATGTTTCAGTGTTTAAGTCCCTTAAGAACTAGTCTAGAAGCAAGAAATGACACAAGAAGACATAGAGAAGCTGTATGAGGCATACATCGTGAGAGGCGTTTTGATCCAGAGGTTCTTGGCAACTAAGATGGCCATGGGTTGCATATGACGAGGAAATAGCTCTGTGTTTTAGAACAATCAGTGTCGATGAATTCTGATACACCATGCTGCTCTCACACATCACTGCTTGTGTAATAATTGGCACATGTACGTAAAAATGGCTGCAATATTTTAGGTCCATGCTTGTATAGCCATATGCTTACCAATGGGGAGATGGAGTGGCGAGACAAGCAAAGTAGACCTGCAGCTAATACAGTTATGTGTATCCATCGCTTACTACAATCCAGAGATTGCTACTTCTACAGCTCAAAGTGTAAGAATAGGGTAGCGTAGGGTATGTTCAAGTGTTCGGCACCCACCAATGTTTCAAACAGGGACTAAGGCTTACCGAACGCTTTAAAATTGCAACAAAAGTTGTAAGACGATCTCCAAGGAGTTTGCTTTCAGGCAGTTCAGTTTAAGTTTCATTAACACATTTAAGTTTCATTAACACATTTAAGTTTCATTAACACATTTCATTTAGCCATTAGCATTACTTTAGTTTATCCACCCTAATTTGGTGGCTCGACTACTTGATGTTTCAGTGTATCCCTTATAAGAACCTGTGGGCCACTGCCAAAAACAAATGGAAGGAATCTCAAGTGAAAATATGAACAAAATAAGTTTTCTATTCCATTATGTAGTTTAGTTGATTGCCAGTGAATGCATTCTGCAGTCTCCGTCATTACACAGGATTAATCCTTCAACTACAATAGGCATATTTGATGTGCCCGATGATTACGTTTGCAGTGAGGAGAGCACATTGTACGAATACATTGTGCACATGTGTTGTTGTCTGATGTATTATCACCATGCAGCCCTGCTTGTGGATGGTATATCGCGTCACGCTGGTACATGCAAATCTATGGTACATGTAAGAGGGAACCGTAGCGCGATGTATCTTGTGTCGCTCTCCCTTCCCTCGTCAACCAGAGAGCGTGGGTGTAAAGGTGCGTACACATGTAGTACAGTGAGATGTTCAAATGCATTAGAAAATCACGTCCATGATCCAAATGCACCGCCTAAGAATAACAATGACACAAGACCCTTACAACGCAACTGAAACGCACTCGCCTCTACTGCACTGTGAGAAACACTAGCTAGGACAATATACTCCCAGTGGCGGATCCAGGGGGGGGGGGGTTTGGGGGGGTTGCAACCCCCCCTTTCAAACCCGCAATGAATAATATTAAAATTCACTAATAGGAAAGATTCCTAAAGGCGCTTCCACACTAGCAAGGCTAAAAGCACAGGGAAAAGTTTTGAGTTCCCAACATTGGGTTTTGATCCAAGATCCCAATGTGATAAGCAATCACAGTAGACACAACAAACCACATCAAAATGCCCAATGTTGTTTTAAGCCTTTCCACCCAGGGATTGTGGATCAAAATCCAACTTGGGAATGCGAAACTTTTCCCTGTGAAGGCGATCCGCACATTAATTTTTATTAATAATCATGCACGTGCACATGTAATTAAACCATAGATTGATCAATCTTTCTTACGTTGCTTACTTGCGTAAGCAAGGTTTACAACTTTATTCTTTTTATAAAATAACAAGCAACATAGCTTCTGTACTGATGCTAAACAAAAAGTAACGGCGTGCGCGTGCCTCGTGTAACGCGATTTTGTCTTGTCTTGAACACAAGCTTTCTGTGGCATTTTCTGTCAGTGCAGAAGGTTATACAATCTACTCTACGTGATTTAAAACGATCGCTATAGCGATTGCTTGTTCTGTGATAGCGGAATCAATTTTCTTTCGCTCGTATGCAACCTGCAAGAGGCGATGTAACTTAAAAGTCTTCTCCAATGCGGCAAAAATAAAGAAAGAGTACCTGTGGATGAAATCTGCATGCGAGCACATCCCAGAAAACTGTTTCAAGCATCCGATTGCAATACATAGATCCAGCAATTTATATAATCGTACATGTATTATTTGATTCGTGAAAAAAACTACTATTTCCCGTTTTTGCACGCAGTTTTATGTAGTGTTTTGAGCATGATATAGCGTTGGCGTCTGGGGGAGCTTACAGCGCTCCCCCAGGCCCCCTAGCTGGGCAGGCGGGGTTCCCCCTCCGGCACCCGCCCCTCTTTATTAACAACCCCCCCTTTTCTGAAATCCTGGATCCGCCCCTGACTCCACACCATTTTCCACACCCAGTTAAAACAATAATGGTTTACCTATTCTTTGGCTCCAACGTTTCCATGTGTCGAGCAGTTTGCTTGTGCCAGAGATAATATTATCTCTGCTTGTGCACAACTTTCGAGGTCGCGCGCGTGTTCAGAATGTACGTACAATAATGACATTAATAAAATATCTAATTTTAACTTCCGCTAGTGGTTGAGACATTTGGTGCATGGGGAAGAACAGCAGGCCAGTTTTTTGGCACAACTAGCAGTACGACTTGCGGCACAAGGAAATTCCAAAAAGGCTACCATGCTGAATTCCATTTATGGCAAATTGAGTCTCTTGTTAGTTCGAGCCAACGCCCATGCTTTCCTTGCACAAAACAACGGACCTGCTTGAGGGTTAGGGGGTTGTTTTGTGCATGGTCATTTGTAATGATATGTATTTGTATATATTATATGATCATTATACCAGACAAAAAAAAACTACAATTGATGTTATGATTTCTCATTTCTATTTTAAAAACTAAATAATAGCAACGAATTCTTAATGCCTCACTCTCCAGTGTAATTCAACCGTACTTGTGTTTATCAGCCTTACAACGCAACTGAAATGCACACGCCTCTACTGAGAAACACTAGGCCAGTGTTAAAAAATATTAACCTAATCTTTGGCTCCAACGTTGAGGCTTCAATCACGTGACTATTGTTGTTCATTTGACGAAGTTATAAAATGACCTCAGATTATCGAAATATTTTAAACTTGATTTCACAATAATCATAAATGTTCCAATGTCATTTCCTGTTCCCTCCTTGTATAGCATATCACACACCCTCATCCCACGTCAGATTGGTTGAAGGTTCATTGTGCACACTGCCACACAAACACAAAACCACACACAAACACAGAAAAGCACAGCAATTAAAAAACATACACTCTCACATACAGATAGACACACATACACATGTAGCACACTCCCAGTCCCAAACAGACTACAAACTTTAAGACAATTTCTCACCCTATGCATACAATACACTCCATTATATACCAGCCGACTATTGTTCTTTAATGCACACGGCACTACAGTTCTCGATAGTTCTGTCGTCAGGCTGTCGCTAGTCGTGTTGCTCATGCGTACAGCTGTTGCCATCGTTACATCGTCTTTATCATCATTAGCTCCACTGAATGACCTTTCCGCTGAGCATGTTGTGAATGGTAATGTGCATCTAACCACAGCTTCTTTGTGGTGACCCATGTCTGCATGCTTCCTAATAAACTTTAATGTGTGGTCATACATGTAGGACTGCCTCCAGATACAACATATTGAGTGTGCGTGCACCTACACAATGACAAAGCTTATGGATAAGGGTGTTCGGATAATGAACTGGCTATTCATTTTTATGTCCGTGCAGGGAAGGGGTTGTGGGGGGGGGGGGGGGGGCGGTGTTTGACACATTAGTTATCAACGGTAGTTAGCTTTGATATCCAGTGGAATTTATTAGTTGTCCTGGGTGATATGTTATGGCCCCTTGTGCAATCATAATTTAAATATGGTATAGCCTAATGCAATTTAGGTTATAACAAAAAGATGGGATGAACAAAGTCACCGAAGTTGTAATAATTTTCTACGATTCCATTGCTTTTGTTAGAATGACACCATGTGATTCTAGAACATCCTCCATAACTAATTAGTCCACGGTGATAGCGATACCACATTATGCATGTATAATGAACATTCACTGACATGAGTATATGCATCTGCAGTAAAATGGAAGAGGTCATATAGTCCTTTTCAATTGACCTTTGAATGAAAGTTAACAGGTTAACAGGTTAACAGGTGATAGGGTGCTACACATGTGCAGCTGTGCAGTCAAACCTCATGATAGCACTGCAGAGAAAAAGCCTCTACTTCCCCAGTCCTTTTTGTAAGTTCCCAATTTTTTTAATTTTATTTTATCTTCTTACTCCAGACTCAGTCTGTGACATTCTGGTAGCTGGGGGAAATGGGGACCACAGGCTCCCCACAGAATTTATCTCCCAAGCTTGACGGGGGATATACTTGACACGCCCACTCCCCATTTGATAAACCCAAGTGAGATAGAGAGCAGGCTGCAGCTAACCACATCCACCCAACTTTAAGTGTACAACTACAGGGCTAGGGAATGCAAATATTATATAACAGTGGCATCAATCATGGCATGGTACAGTGCTGTTTCCGGTAGGAAAATCTAATTTTTTTGAAATTTTCACTTGAGTGCAATTCCTACCATTTGGTTTTGGCAGTGGCCCACAGGTTCTTAAGGGACTACACTGAAACATCAAGTGGTCGAAGCAAGTGGGTTAAATTAGGGTAAAGCACTACAAGCTGAATACCCTTTGATATACAGAATTTGACCACTTGAAGGGAAAGGTGGGATTTGTGACCATCAGCATATACCAAGATGTGGGGATGTTGCTTTGTACAAGCCATGGCTCAAACACTTAGGATATGTAGTCATAGAAGGTTGCACTGTTCATCCAACCTGTCTGACTTTCCAATTACTCAAGTAGGATCAACATCTTCAACTGCCACTACTGTGTCGTGGGATATGTGCTGCTTGTATGCATATTTTATCATTGGAGGTGCCATTTTCCCTGCAGCAGAATAGCCCATCAGTACCGTTAAGCCTTCTGTATCGTTTGTTTGTAGAAGCTTTTATAGTTCACTGGTCCAGAACATCCCCCTTCATTCTGGCAAGACGAAAATTGGACTCATCAAAGTTGATGATAGCGTCGCTCGATCGATCTTACGCGAATACAGTGTCGACAACCACGCAGCCCTGCTTGTAGATGGTATGTCATGTAAGAGGGAACCGTTGCGCGATGCATCTTGTGTCGCGATGGGTGTACATGTGTGTGCATGTAATGTTCCAATGGTTCAGAAATTCACGTCTATGATCTAAATGCACCGCCTAAGAATGACAACGACACAAGCCATGAACAGTATGTGTTTAACCCTTACAACGCAACTGAAATGCACTCGCCTCTACTGCACTGTGAGAAACACTAGCTAGGCCAATATA
Organism: Ephydatia muelleri; assembly: GCA_013339895.1. Taxonomy (NCBI): domain Eukaryota; kingdom Metazoa; phylum Porifera; class Demospongiae; order Spongillida; family Spongillidae; genus Ephydatia; species Ephydatia muelleri. Next base: position 6,764,673 of record JABACO010000004.1, on the reverse strand, counting down.
CTTCAACCATTTTCCCCACCCGGTTTAAACAATAATGGTTTACCTATTCATTAAATTTGACTCCAACATTTCCATATGTCGAGCAGTTTACTTGTGCACAACTTCGAGGTCGCGCGAGTACTTCTATCACGTGAATGTATAAAAATGATCTTATGAAAAAATCTGTTTTTCACTACAATTGATGTTTTGTTTTGGATTGTTAATAATTGAACATGAAAAAGTACAAGCATAAATACATGACACAGACATATGATACGCACAAAAACAAGTTTATTATTTCTCATTTCCTGTTAAACTAAATATGCAGCAACGAATGTTTAATGGCTCTCTCACCAGTGTAATTCAACTGTACTTGTGTTAGAGATCATCATTCTCTGCTTGTGTTCCATACTATACTGCACTGCACCAAAGAGGTACCAGTATTAGCAAGTAAACTGATTGTACAATAATTTGAAAAGTTCCAATGTCATTTCCTGTTCCCTCTATATTCCCCTCTATAGCATATCACACACCCTTACCCCACGTTAAAGGTTCGTTGTGCACATTGCTACACAAACACAAAACCACACACAAACACAGAAAAGCACAGCAATTACAAAACATACACTCCCACATACACAGAGACACACATACACACTTTGACTGGGAGTGGGGCCAGCTTCTAGGATAAAACCCAATACATGACTCAAAACACCACTCCCATACCAGATTACAACAGTTGCACCCAACCCACAAAGTTCTATGTCCATCATTTGCTCTCCAGCCAATCTTCATGGTCTATGTCATTGTCAAGGAACCTTCCACTCTCCAGACCTGCAATATCAAAACACAAGAGAAAATGTTGTATCATTACAAATCTGGTGACTTGTAGGCATGTAGCATACACCGTAAAAAAAAGACTGGTGGATTGGCTAGACACATGACCCATCCTAACAACATACCTGTACAGTCCAGATCTATTTGGAATAATTTAATTAATTAATATTTAATTTTCGAATAGTTCACAGTGCATATTAATTTGTCCACACATTTTGCAGCATGTACACAGACACTTAGACTGACACCCAAAGGTGTATAACCCTATTTAAACCACCAAACATGTGACCATATTTACACACGATACGCACCATTACTGGAAATGTGAATCAGCCAAAGATGGTCCCAGCTGGGCACATAACACTATGTGATTGTGTACATGTATGTATACATCATTAACTTATTCAACAGACAATGACTTAGGGAACTATATAACTGCATAGCATATCACACACCTACCACAACACCAGACTGGTTAAAGGCTCATTGTGCACCCTGCCACACACCCACACACACACACATGCACACACACACACACACGCACACATACACACACACACACACACGCACACATACACACACACATGCACACACACAAACACGCAGACACACACAAACACACACACACACACCTACACAAACGCATGCACACACACACACCACACGCACACACACACTGTAAAGGATCCGAGGACTCGCACAAGATGCGAAACACAATGAGAAAATGTTGTATCATTACCTCCTGCCCCCGGTACAGCTCAACCAACACAAAATAGGCTAAGCATCATTGTGCACTCCTGCAACAAACAAACACACAACCACATATTTTGCCTAGGTCATTTGAGACCTCCAACCATCTCTGGGCTGATTCCTTCCCATACCCATCTTTGGCAGATTCTGATTTCCAGCAACCATGCCGCTTAAATAGCCTATCCTGCACACCATCATTGGCTGCCACTATGGCACCCCCTGCAGGAAGGCTATGCATACCAAACAATGCAGGGTCAAACCCAATCTTTGCTACCTTATCCAGCAATAGCTCCCTTAGCTTAGAGTAGCTGAGGCCACCAGCATTATGCAAACTCTCTCCTTCCTTTGTCAGTACTATTGCCCGAAACAGCATTCCATGGGATGTACGATCTAACTTCCCCATATGAAAATATCTTTCCATCATGCTCACAGGGCATGTTACTGACCCCGTGTGTGCAATGACTAAGGATGCACACTCCCGGTATTGGTCCGTCTTACTGGACTGCACATTGATCACTGTGCCTTCAGCATTGAACGTGATATCAGAACATTTGAGCTTTATTAGCTCATTGCAATGCAATTAGCTCGTAGTGGTGATGGAATCCATCCGGAGCTGTGGGAATCAGGGTCTGGGTACGAGACTAGGTCTCTTGGAGACTGACTGATGGCAGTGATGATGATTTTGATGACCTGTTGGATAGGATGAAAGACACACAGTGCTTCAACAGAACAATAGAGGAAGCCACTTACCATCCAGTCTTGTGGGTCACTATGACATGTAAAAGGAGGAATAAAGGTTTGGTTACATTGGTGACATGCAGACAGTGAAAATGGGTGGGTATACACAACAGCTCCAAGTGTACACACACAGGTGTGCAGTCATGGGATGGTGGGTGAACAAAAGCCTGAAACATGAAAGAGATTGGTCTCGGGGTGGTGGGTTGCCAAAGTTACGTGCCACACTTACCCAACAGTTACATGAGCGTCACGTCACCATCATGTCTACTGCGACAATGACTTCTTGTCAGCTACACTCATCCTGACGCTCTTGAGCTGGGCCCTTGTGGGTGAACTCTTCATAGAAGAACAATATGCAAGCTGAGTTTAGTTTTGCATCTTCAGTTGTACCTTACTCAGCTATCATGTGTGTGTGGGGGTGGGAGGTGGGTGGGTGTGGGGTGGGGTGGGGGTGATAACTGGCAGTACTGCCATGTATGCATGAAAAGTCAGACATGCTACCACCAAATGTTGTGGTTGTACAGTATGCAAATCCAACACATTCATCCTATGCATGCAATATTGTAACCACACACTAAGAATGGAGACTTGCAAGTTGGAGTTGGCCTAACAACTCCTTGGCAACTGGTACTCAGCAGCCCAGCACACTAACACACACATAAAAACCCCAAAATCAAACAAGATGGGGGCAGATGATGTCATGATGATGCAATCAGTGCCATGACAATGGACACCACAAGGTGCAATGCAAGATCAATCTATGCAGATAGTGCTTTAAGCTGTACAACCATGCACTAAATATGTCTGCTGTAATGAAACAGAAACACACGGACAAGAGACACACTCCATGCAGAAGCACAAGAGATACACACATCCCATATTCATTCTCATATATACACACCTCCAACCTTATAGCCTCCATTGCCCTCCATTACAACCTCTCCCCCCTGGCAAAGCTCAAGCTACATCCCGCTATTTAAGAATCTCAAGATGTCTCCCACATAGCTCTCACAAGTTCTGCCACATAACCCCTAGCATTCAGAATCCATCTCTCAGTGTCACAGCGTCCGTGTCAACTGGAGCGTCTCTGTGGAACATGTGGATCCAAGCACTCCACACATTTCCAATGTCATACTAAGGATCAGTTCGCATTGAAAGTAGTGGCAAAGTCGCCAACAGCAATTCTGTTAGCCAGGATAAGGGTTATACATGTATACTACATGTACACACACACACAGGCACACACACATACCTGCAAGTCATGTACTTCCACATTCTCATCATGTGCTAGCTGTTTGGACTGCACAAACCCACTGGGGCATGCAACCCGAGGGAAGGGGCTGGGGACAACACCTAGACTTGAATTGGATACTGTTTAAAGACTCATGCCAATGCCACATGGGATTAGGGATCGTAATGTTGGATAATCCGGAAGTGATAGAGGTTAAAAATGCTAAACAAAGTCCAATTGAATTGGTTTGAATGCCAGACACACACATCCAAATACACAACCCATGAAGGACGAGATAGGATCATTCTTCCGATAAAATGATTAGCCAAAATGATTAGATAACAAGTGTACATGGAGGTGAATACTGAATTCATGAAGCAACAAAGCATTAAACATAGAAAAGAAAAATTTAAAATTGGTTAGTCATTTGCCCTATTTTGGTTGAGTTACTAATACCATGTATGAATGACCAGATAAATAAAATACATTTATTTAATACTGGTAATTGACTGGCTTATAGAGAACTGCACATTTCTCAACACAGTTGACCATATAAACTTTAATTTCAATCCTGTTCAAATATGTACACAATACTTCAATACAGTGTTAGCACCATAGTCAGCAATGAACACACTGCCATCTCTGGGATCTAGTGCAGTACCCCAGGGACAGTTCAGATTCCCCACTGTGTGGATCTTGTTTCCCTCAGGATCATAGATGGAGAGACAATGGCCACTATACTCACTGACAAGGCTGTAACCTTCACCATCAATGGCTATTCCTCTGGAACATTTAGGATCACCATACATTCTGACATAGACACCTTCTTTTGTAAACACTTTGATAGTGTTTGAACCTTCGGCTGCAACATTAATAATTCCCTGAGGGTCCAAGGCAAGACCCGATGGATACTGAAAACTATGATTGCCTGAGCCTTTACCATCTATGGTTAATAACCAACCACCATTTTCATTGAACATTTGTATCCTATGGTTATAATGGTCAGAGACAATCAGTTTGTTGAAGGAGTCAATGATGACACCCACTGGCCAATTGAACTGTTCCTGACCTGATCCCTTGTTACCAAACTTATGAAGGAACTTTCCACTTGATGTCAGCTTCTGAACACGATGGTTGCCACTATCAGCAACATACAACACAGCTCCCTTGATGGATATACCACATGGATAAGAGAACTGACCATCACCCATTCCACTGCTACCTATGGTATTCTTCAGTTGACCTGTTTGATCAAACACATAAATGCAGTCATCATAGCTCCCTACATAGATGTCTCCATTGTCATGGATGGCTACACAAATTGGTGTATTACACTGGATCACTTGTTGGGCATTACATAAGGTATGGTAGTTATGTTTATGCCTCACATCAAGGTCATTAGGACAATTCTGTAAATGCTCACCATCCATTGTGATGAGGAGCTGGTGAGGACCAGCAGTTTGAGGGGTGAGGGTGATGGTGTAGGTACCATCCCTGTGGTCCTCCACCTCTCCATACACAACTGCTCCATTATGGGTCTTGGACCTCATCTCACCCTTCACCTCTACACCACCGTGTGGGTACTCCTCCCCCTTTGAGGTCTTGCTTTGTACCTTAACATGGTACCTGGTCTCCACCCTGGCTACTGATGTGGACATCCATGTGCATGCAGATGGAGAAGGATAAAAGTCAAAAATGTTTCCAAATTTGGTCAGTTGTCTTATAAGATCATCTGTTTTCACAGACACAGATATGTTGCTGTGTTGGTTTGGAGTGAGGGAAATGGTCTGGACCCTCTTGAGGGTGGCCTGCAGTTCAGTGGGTATGAGTCCTCCCAATGCTACAATCTCATGGTCAGTGTGGGTCTGCAGGATCTGGGAGGCCATATCAGTGTAGTGACCAATGTCTCCAACCATCTTTTCAAACTGTTCCTTCTGGAGGGTCAGAGCTGTTGTCTTGGACAGTGAAATGGCCTCCAACTCTGACACTAGTGTCATTTTCCTTTCTTCCAATGTTTGTTGGAGTATTTCAAAGGCTTGGTTGATGGCCAAGAAAGCATTTCTATTGGATATCTCCACTTGTTCTATCATCCTGTTATTTTCAATAATGGCGCCAGTTAACTTTGTCACCACCGCTTTTGCTTCTTCAAGTGCTCTTGTCATTTCCATTTGATGAGTCTTTGCTAGTGTTGATATTTCCTTTACAGTGTGGCATTTATTAAATGATCTTGTGCAGTCAAGGCAAAGCAGCAAGCTACAAGTCTCACAAAAAAAATTCAATTCATTGTCCTCATGGTTAGGCTGAGAGCAGTAATGATCTCTTGGCTTCATGGTGGTGTGCAGTTGTCTGGCTCCCTCCTGGTCTAGTCCAACAATTTTGTGTTTGGACCTCATTCGATTGCGCTTGTGGTATTCAAGGCAGAAGGCACACAGGAAGTGATGGCAAGCACAACAGAACACCACTGCAGGATCACTGCTTCCTTCAGCACATTGGTCACATGCTACATCACTGTTACTGGTCATCTTGGACATGTACCCTGCTACCTCTACTTCAAATCCAAGATGGAGGTTCTGAGGGAGAACACTGGCCCCTCCCACTGGGATACTGGTGTTTTGTTCACAGATGGGACATTGGAACATTTGTTGGGAACCACTTTTCTCTATCTCATGATGGAGACATTGTAGACAGAAGGAGTGCAAACATGACAGAATTCTTGGATCATTGTATGGCTTGAAGCACACACCACAGGTAATGTGTGAAAAGGGTTTCTCCATAATCACACTGTTGGTAGTGAAGAATAAAATAGTGCAGTCTATACAAAAGCACTGGAATTTATGTACCTAGTCAATTCAAAATAAATTAAACTGTAGTAAGTACTGTACATCTATTGTGATATGTTGCACTACAGCATAAGAAACCTGATGAATGCTTAGCTATGCAGTACAATATTATGGTTTCTTCATAACCACACTGTTGGTAGTGAAGAATACAATAACTAAAATTTAGGAGTCTATGCAGTCCTTACACAACACTTGAATTGTATAGCCCACAAATCAACATTAAAATGGGTATGTTGCAAACAGCGCAGCACAGGGTTAGTAGTGCAGTATAAGAATCCAGACACCTGGTTAATTCATAGCTAGTTGTGCAAGATGGAACATAAAAGACCACTGGAGTGTGGTCCTCAATCACAGAAACAAAAAGGAGCCAAAGAGTTAACAACCATTGTAGTCTCTATGTCTTAGACAATTCTGTTAGTGGTTACCTAAACCTGGTTGTGTCCATAACGAGGTCACGGGTGTTCCGGAGAGGACATTTACGGATATTTAGATGTCCAATGCACATTTACGCAAAAATGATCTTGCTAGCTAATTAACGCGCTACCATTTTCGAGGCCTGTTTCTGCTACTACCCAGTTTCACTACGCCTTTGTATTGATAATTCCATGCATAGTAACACACTAAGCACAAACCCAAATCAACTGCTCACATGTCCATCGCGTTTCAACATAAGGCGCAACGCTTTTAGTAATCACGTGAGCTGCTTAATTCGTTTAGAGTGCATCTTTTGGCGGGCTATTTGTGCGGCTCTCGAACTTCCAGGTGAGTTGTGACGATAAAATACAGAATCTAGGGGCATTGTAAAATGATTAAAGCTGGGCCACACGTCTCGAGACGCGATATCTAGGACATATAAAATCGCAGTCGAAATCTTTGAATAATTATCAACACTTCGATTTGTATTGATGCTTTGCGATGGAGTTTCATTGCAGGGTCTGCGGTGGGAGGTTGGTGGTGGCTAAGAAGTCCAAAAGAACCATTTACAACTCCCTATCTTACAAAAAGGAGCTCAAACTAGCCTTCGGTATTGATGAGATCGTTGATCACATCGAGATCCACCCACCATCATTTTGCAAACCGTGTAAGCTAAGTATGGATAGGGTGTTACACACTTTGAGGCAGAACAAGCTAGTACCGTTCAGAAGTTTGGTCACGCCCTACAAGTGGAAAGCCCACACTGCAGACAAGTGTGAAGTGAGTGAAGAGCATGCAAATTATACTTTATGTATAACTCAATTTCATTGCATGATCACATTTAGGTTTGCCAGCATTTTGAAGTTCTGATGAAAGGTGGTATGAAGAAAAAATGCGATAAAATAAATGGCCGAACATCAAGTGAATCACTGCAGTCATTAGTTGCACATATTGGGCACATTGCACCCAACAGCTTTAATTTCAACCAAGGTGTCGAGCTGGCTGCTACACAATCACTCTCTGCCATCAACCATTTAAAGTGTCCACTCTGCCATTGTATTCTGCACAGACCAGTAGAGCTACCATGCCAAAGTCTTGTCCGTGCAGAATGCATCATAACATGCCTGACATTGTCAGCAAACACATGTCCCTGTTGTCATGAAAACTCACCTTTAACTGCTTCCAGCATAAATGCAGCTCCTGAAGTCATCTTGTCCCAACTAACCTGAAACTCTTGTGCTCGTCTATAAAAAATGTGGCCCAGCAGTATCCTGTTCTCCTAATGGATGCTCAGCAGGTTGCAGACAAATTTGAAGGGGCATTTGCTAGGCTTGGAGCATGCCACTCCATCTATGACCAATGTTTTGTAACAGATGAGAAATGTGCAGAGTTAGGTAATAGCAACATGATGTCACAGTGGATAAGTATTAACTATGTGATATTTTTCACAGATAAGGCTATTGTTTGCATCATGGACTACTTTGGAACCAATTTCCCCAATGAGATATCTCCCCCAAAATGCACCTATTGGAGGATCACACAGTGGAGTGGTATAACTTTGGATTTGGCATGCTGGGTGCACAGGGTGCTGAATCAATTCACCGGCGTTTCAACGAACTGAACACCACCTACAGTTCAATCAGAAACAAACAAAAGAGGCTACTGTGTGTCGTCAAAGAGCACTTAATAAGTATTTCACTAGACTCAATCAGTGCTCAGCCACCACCCACAAGAAGAGCAAAACACGCTGCTGCAGTATAGTGGATTTATACTCACCTACACTCCCTCCATACATTCAGCACACTAAACTCAGTTAAACGTTCCCTACACCCGACCGGCAATCACTTGACAATATTTGCACGTTACTTTTGAAGCACATAAATCGCGTCTCAGCAAAAGAGTAACATAAAACGAAAGCTCGATCTATGTACAATACCTTTGTAAAAGTCGTTTCTCAACTGGAAGTTCCTACGTTGGACACTAACTAGTTTTGTAAACCTACCTCCGCGTAAGTAGGCCGCTTTTGAACGACGCTTCTCCGGACCGAAACAATCTTTGATGCCGAAACACACCTTGTTCAGTACAGCACAGATTCATCTTCAACAATACCTCGTCTAAAAGGTCATCACGTGTTCCATTCAGTAACTGTACAGCGAATTCCGAGTACAAATCATTACAACCGTTGCTAGGTGAGGTAATCGCCATTTCAAAATTTCGGGACGTAGGTCTGAATGTCCATCAAACACCCGTGAGGTCTAATAGGGTATTTTCAAAACATAATCAATTTGCTGAATTTGTTAAACCAGTGGTTAAGGTAATTGAATTTTAATATCAAATGGATACCGATTAACAGTACAGGTTTCTATAGTCATACCTAAGTGAAAGAAATACTATTACCGTAAAGTACCACGTACAAGCCCCCCCCCCCCCCCTCTGCCCCCAACGTGAGACCCTGAAAAAAATGGCTAGTTTTTTTAACGATCGTATCTCCTGAACCATAAACGATGTGACCTACCTTTTTCAAAGTCTTGTTGTACTACCATTCCTTTCCTGAAATAATATCCTGTTTGGAAACGGATCGACATGCCTCACAAAAAACAAGGTCTGAAAACATACCTGGTTCAGAACAGCCATATCGTTTGAACCGCTCATCCCCAAACATGGAGTTTCAGTGTATATATTGTACAAACAGCGTTCAACGCATGTTTTTGTTCCATTTACCTTGTAATTTCTCGCAGTAAACATTAACAACATAGTCAGTCCACATCGTTCCGCCATTTCTTATTTCCATTGACCAACCTAGGCCCCATTCCGAACCATGTCTGCATGACATTTCCTCACTATTACGAGATGTAAATGAAGCGGCAGTTACATTCAGAGTGCAGACAGGAGTGTACACAGATGCGAGCTATGAATAGGAAATTCAGTTTAGCAGGGCTATGAATATACTATCTCATTAGCACTCTACCCCCGATTTCCATTCCAAATATGTCGTGCAGACATGGTTTGGGGTGGGGCCTAGGCTGGTCAATGGAAAAAAGAAATGGCGGAGAGATGTGGACTGATTATGTTGTTAATGTTTACTGCAAGAAATTACAAGGTAAATGGAACACAAACATGCCGAACACTGTTTGTACGATATATACACCGAAATTCCATGTTTGGAGATGAGCGGTTCAAACGATATGGCTGTTCTGAACCAGGAATGTTTTCAGACCTTGTTTTTCGTGAGGCATGTCAATGCGATTCCAAACAGGATATCATTTCAGGCAAGGAATGGTAGTACAACAAGACTTTGCAAAAGGTAGGTCGCAACGATTATGGTTCAGGAGATACAATCGTTACAAAAAGTAGCTTTTTTTTTCAGGGTCTCACGTTGGGGGCGGAGAATGGGGGGCTTGTACGCGGTACTTTACGGTACAAAACAAATAAATAAAAACATCATCAAGTACAAAGTAGCTAACACTTTGCCCACACATTTTCATGTAGGTTAACAATAGTGATTAGGAAGGTAGTTTGGAAGCAGATTTTGAGGGTTATTTTGATTGTTTGATGACGATAGACAGTTTCTGAAAAACACAATACATACTGTGTACAAATTTATAAATAGAAAATATTCCATTGCAATTTTTAAAAACTTTCAATGCATAAATCGGCCATCGACGCAAAGTCCGTATTGATTGAAACCAGTCTTCAGTAATATCAATCACAATTATTGACAAACAAGATATGCCAACAAACATAATTTCTTGATTTGAAATATCCTTCTTAAATTGATGGCTTATAAATTCCACTACCAGCAGATGACATATGGGATGTGGTTGTTGATAATTGTGTCCAGATACTGCTCTTGATCCTCTTGGTCACCATGCCGTGACCTGCAGGCATGAGGGAGATGGAGCCATATACCCTAACTGCATGTGGGATGTGGTCGTTGACCTCTGTTGTCATGCCAACATGATGATCAGTTAGTGTGGAGAAGGGTAATCGTATAACAAGAGACCACACCACACCTGCTGACATTCTCATTGCTGGAAGGGACAGAGGCAAACCTGCCACATTAGATATCACCATTACATCACCACTGCTCTGCCATCTTGGGTGAGTCGTGTGAACAGGATAGGGAAGCCTATGCAGATGAGGACCACAAGCTCCACTCCAATGGACCCTAATGCCAGGAGTTGGGTTGGTCCTGCATGCCATTGGCTGTGGGGGAGAATGGCAATTGAGGCAAAGAGGCCACAACACCATCTGCAGGCTAGTGTTCCACCTGCCCCTTCACCTGTCCTCCACCAAGCCAGTAGTTGTGGCTTACACTTATGGCCAGCTGAAAAGCCACAAGGATCGAATTATGTCTGTTCCAGCTAACAATACTGGCGGAAAGCGAGATTTGAAAGAGTCTGACTCCTTGAGATGGATTAAACAGATTGGAAGTGTAATTGTGATGTGAAAGCACAAGAACTATAAACACTCATCTATTCCATTACGTAGTTTAGCTGATTGCTTACACTCCAGTGAATACATTCTGCAGTCTCCATCATTGCACAAGATTACAATAGACTTTTTGCAGTGATATCCCGGGAACGTTCAAAACATTGCCGTCAATGTTTACTGAAGGACAAATTGTGCGTTTAATAGAATTTTATGACGCAATTATGAATAACGTCACCAAAATGCGTAACGTATGCTGTGCTTTCGGATGTAAAGCTAGACTAAGAGAACGTATAAATTTAGAATTCCAACTGACCAGAGGCGGCGCAAAATGTGGATCAATGCACTAGGCTTTGTTCCATCCAAGAATGCTCAAGTTTGTGGTAAACATTTCATTTCAGGTAAAGCATTACCTAGAGCATGTACTAATGTGTGTCAAACTGATGTACAGAATGGTATATATTCATAGGTAATCCATCAAACTATGTTCCAACTGTGTTTTGGAGAGGCAAAACTAAATCCCCCACGGAAACACATGTATTGATCCTCAGTTACAAAAGGGTGTGTGTGTGTTGTGAGACATTGGGTGAAGAGAGTAATGGAAGCACTATCAATGGTCAAGTTCATCTGGATAATGCTAATGGTGTAATCAGTAGACCAAGTGAAGCTTTGTGAAGCATTATACCTCGTGAAATAATTATGGGCTTCAAGACTCTTGAAAGCTTAGTTTTTCCCTAGTGTACCCTCCTGGTGTATCAATCAGATGCGTATATATGGCTGGGAAGTCGACTGCCAGCCATTGTCTAATATCATCTATCCAGTGGCGATCGCTAAAACAATAAAGATCCATGGTTTCATCAAATGTATCTCCAACAGTCCGTGAAAACATTGGAGCTTTCTGACATAGCGCGCCTTGTCGTTAGCCAATAAGCCGTTGATATAGTCATAGTTCATGTTGAATTACACGACCAATTCCTGTCAGTCCGGAACCAGTCCTGCATAACCTGTACCAGTCCTGATTGTCCTGTACCAGGATGGTATAGGACTTCGGCCCTGTACCGATCGTGGGTTGTAATTCTGACTGTATTGTATACTTAAAAAATTATACGCACAAATCAGATGTTAATTACAAAACCTATTACTTGTATTTATCCCGAAAAACAGGCCTGTTCCAATGCTGTTTGCGTTTTAATCTTTGAGTTTAGTGCGCTGGTTGAACTATACATTCTGATGAAAAATGGATCCAGGTTTTATGGCGTTCATGAAACCACTCCAGATTTAGGCACTTTTTCCATATAGCTACGCTAATAAAGCGGTGAATTCTGAAACAGAGCCAATCGTGGGTTTATTAACGAGTAACACCTAGCTTAGTGCATCTGATGTTGGACTGGCATTTCAACTTCAGAATGTCACTGTATTCTTGATCAAACGTAGTCTGGGGACCAGTCTGATGCATCAGATGTCACGTGCCAGGCAAATCTGAGCTCGCGTGACCAGAAATGTCTCGTGAGGACGTAGAAAGCCAAGTTGACTGCAGCCTAAGTATACACAGAGTTATTCACCAGGAAGAAATAACTACCCGTTCACCACCATTCGAATGATCGGTCTTGCATATGTGTAAGTTCTATCCAGCTTGTCTATTGTTCTGATTGCGCGGTAGGCCTATGCAAGGATCGATACTGTTTACTAGAGCAGCCAAAATGGGTATAAAGCGGTACCTGGTAAGCTTCCTATGTTAAAACTGTATCTTATAGGGTTTACATGTGTGCATTTCAGTTAACAGAAATAAGCCTGGTGCCGATATCATGACCAAGCCTACCGCGATCGTAAGTGACTTACGCACATGGGTTGCTAAATGGTAGCAATGCCATCTCCAGTCGTAAGTTACGTATGCCAGTTGTTTATAACTGTTGCACGTATTCGAATTGAGCATTTCAGCTGTGTAGCCTACAGTGTCCATTTACCAAGATCACTTCAAGCGTAAGTTACATACGTACATACATGTCTTGTTCACTTGTTACCAAGACCAAGACCATCTGGAGTTGTAAGTTACGTATGTGAACTACTGTTCTTTTTTTTTTGTAGGGATTGAAATGGACTTCATCTAGATGGTAAGGATATATATATTATCTATCCCTTCACTATATAGTTATCTTGCAGTGAACGTTAAAACAGAGTGATCCACGTTAAAAAGCCAGAAACAGGCGTCTTCCACATGTAAGTAAAGCATGTAAAAGTGTCGTTTATAACTTCATTCCTACTTTTAGAGTGGCAAATATGGCAATCATCGTATCATCAAACCTGGTGTTGTGTTCCCGAGCATGCCGCAATGTAAGTGATGTATGGACGTACATGTTATTTGTAATGTTGTTTTTCAATGAAGCTTTTGTTAACAAATGAAAACAATAAATGACTTGCAATAGCACGTTTGAATGGCCTTACCAGTCCTGGTACAGGGGCGATTCAGGTTGGTTTCAGGCCCGATAAATTCTTCCCTGGTCCAGGGTATTGCCACCCCGGGTCAAAACGACTCTGATACATTAGGGTCGGAACAGGTTGTTAACAAGCCTGGAACAGGTTGAAAATAATTGGTTGTGTACATCATAATCTTCGAATTAACGCACAATTTGTCCCCCAGTAAACATTGTTTTGAACGTTCCCGGGATGTCACTACAAAAGCATATTTGATGTGCCCGATGATTACGTTTGCAGAGAGAAGAGCACATTGTACGAATACATTGTGCACATGTGTTGTTGTCTGATGTATTATTAACCTTGAATTGGGGGTATGGCGAGACAGGCAAAGGAGCATGAGTAGACCTGCAGCTAATACACTATGTGTATCCATCGCCAACTACATCCAGAGATTATACCGTATTTTCTCCGCTACTTCTACTGCTCAAAGTGTGATAGCGTCGCCCGATCGATCTTACGCGAGTACAGTGTCGACAACCACGCAGCCCTGCATGTACACATGCATGGTATGTCGCGTCACGCTGATACATGCATATCTATGGTACATGTAAGAGGGAACCGTAGCGCGATGCATCTTGTGTCGCTCTCCCTTCCCTCGTCACCCGGAGAGCGTTGGGTGTAAACGTGCGTACACATGTAGTACAGTGTAATGTTCAAATGCATTAGAAAATCACGTCCATGATCCAAATGCACCGCCTAAGAATGACAACGACACATGCCATGAACGGTATGTGTTTAACCCTTACAACGCAACTGAAATGTACTCGCCTCTACTGCACTGTGAGAAACTCTAGCTAGGACAATATACCTATACTTCACATCATTTTTCCCACCCAGTTAAAACAATAATGGTTTACCTATTATTTGGCTCCAACGTTTCCATGTGTCTAGCAGTTTACTTCTGTACAACTTCGAGGTCGCGCGATCACGTGAATGTTTTGAAAATGACCTTATTCACAATTGATGTTATTGTTTCTCATTTAATTAACTAAATAAGAGCAACGAATTCTCTCACCAGTGTAATTCAACCGTACTTGTGTTTATCAGCCTTACACACGTAACCAGCTCAGCAAAAGGTCACGGCATGCAGTCATTCTTACAAAAGCCTACAAGAATAAGATCTGCAAATCTCTACCACACACACATGCACATGGCTCTGTGTATATATAGCTGCATGCATACAGCTGTGTCTCCCTCCCCCGGCCTCCCCCCCCCTCCCCCCCCCCGTCCCCCCGTCTAACACACTCTAATCATATGCCCCAACGTATGTATGCCAGTGTGACCGATGCATGCCCATTGCCAGGCTTGGCCTAGTACAGTACTCTGCTCATTCAGAAGCAAGGTTTAACACAGTCAGTGGCGTAGCGAGGGGGGGGGGGGGGGGGGGGGGGGGGCAGGCAGGGCTGCCAACCTGCCATAATAATAAACCTTGAGATTTTTATATGAAAATTAATGATTAGATGAGAGCATATAACCGCTATAACTATCCCTATTCTGCCTATTAAAAACATAACTGTATTTGTTAATTGCATTACCGGTACTGATAGTGTTTTCAAAGTTATTTTACAATCTTCACATGCATTACTATATATGTACATGTAGACAGTAGAGAAATATATGTTTCAAACAAAATAACAATTGTAAATGAAATGACAAATGAACACTGAACACAGTTATGGATTTTTCGCTTCGTGCTCATCGTTGTATTGCTTGGTTGCTTTCTTTGCAGATTTCAACAGTTCAGAAGAAGGCTCTCATGCAGCAGGATTACGTTGATTTGCAAGTTTGACTTTAACAATTGATGACAGTGTACCATTAGGATTCAAAGAGTTCCTTGATGGAGTTATGTTTAATTTAATCAGATTAAAAACACGCTCCTCTCCCGTATTGCTATGAGGAATACATAAGACCAACTTTGCTACCATGGATAAGTATTTAAATCTAGGTGAAGAATCAACTCTCTTGAAATAAACATATTGTATCCATTCTATAGTATACATTTTTTTCTGGAGTCTCGTTATCAGCACCACTAACAGAGACAATAGCCTTCATTCCATTGATGTTCGACTTTTGTCCAAAAGTTGGTATTCTATAAACTCCTCATGTAGTGAATCCATTATTGTTGGTGTAAACTTCAATAAAGCACTGTACTTTTCTCCACAGAAGAAAACTTGTGTCTCACTTTCTCCATTACATTCAGAAATCTAGCATGTTGTAATAATGTGTCCCTGACTGGCAACTTATTTAGTGCATATGTAACACTTTCAGTGAAAAACTGATGTACAGAGGAATAAAATTCTTTTACACTTTGTGGAGTAATATCTCCATTTTCCAAACATTCATGTAGGCATTGCTTTGTAATCATACCAACTGATACATCATCCTTGTGTAGATGGTTGTTTGGATTCATAAAATCAACATTTTCTACATTATCTGACGAAAGAATAGATTCATAGTTAAAAATCTTCCTAACAATGACTTCAAAAAGCTTTGTATTCCATCTGCAACAAGAAATATTGAAGGTTCTTCACGCTGTGAAAAGAGATTAAACCTATTGAAAGTTGGCAGAACAGATTGAAAAAAAAGTAGATAGATTTCGGTCATCGGATTTCCAAATGCCTTAGCTAATCTTTTGAATCGTTCTTGTGACTCTTATTCAGACAAAAAATAACTTCTTAAAGATGGATACACTAAAAGAATTCTATTAATTGCTGCATCAAGGCTAAGCCACCTAACACTAACAAATCTCGCTATCTCACTATACTCCATATCACAGAATGTGCAGAATTCCTGTAGCACTCCTTTTGCGTTTCGTACTTTTATCGAACCAATAAAAGGCATCAACACATAAATCTTCTACATCATAACCTGATATCTTTGTAAAAGCTTCTGAACCCTTGCTAGCTATGTTATGTACAATATGGCAAGGGCATCCCATAAAATAACAGGAGTCATTTTTGGCTTTCACATGTGTCATTATTGACTTATGTACTCCTGTATTGTCCTTGTCTTGCTTGGCTGCTAAGAAGATTGTGTGTGCAGGAATACCTTACAGGACTCTAACTATTCTGCCCTCACACATAATAGAATTTATTGCTTTTCATGATCCATCATAGCATGCCATGGATGTCTGTTCATACTACTTTTTAATGTGTAAAGAGTTTATTGAAAGCACTTGTCCTATCACACTTGAAAAAAAGGCATCAGTTGTTGCATTTAGTACAGCACTATCTCACAACCGATACCAAATAGGTTTAGTGCCATTGTGCACTCCTGCACATAGATGTACACCTTTTCTTTGTAGATGTACAAAGAAAAGGTCGAGTTATATGCCTAGGCCTTTTGAGACCTCCAACCATCTCTGGGCTGAATCCTTCCCATACCCATCTTTGGCAGATTCTGATTTCCAGCAACCATGCCACTTAAATAGCGTATCCTGCACACCAGCATTGGCTGCCGCTATGGCACCTCCTGCAGGAAGGCTATGCATACCAAACAATGCAGGGTCAAACCCAAGCTTTGCTATCTTATCCAGCAATAGCTCCCTTAGCCTAGAGTAGCTGAGGCCACCAGCATTATGCAAACTCTCTCCTTTCTTTAACTTGTCAGTGCTATTGCCCGAAAAAGCATTCCATGGGATGTAACTTCCCCATATGAAAATATCTTTCCATCATGCTCACAGGGCATGTTACTGACCCAGTGTGTGCAGTGACTAAGGATGCACACTCCCGGTATTGGTCCGTCTCACTGGATAGCACATTGATCACAATGCCTTCAGCATTGAAGGTGATATCAGAACATTTGAGCTTTATTAGCTCATTGCAATGCAGAAAACCAGCAAATGCCTTGAAACAAACAGCCAGCAACCTGACATCAGACAAAGGTGGCTCTGGTCTAGTGGCCTCCACCATGGCCTTCAATATATTGGCCGTCACAGGTTCCTTCCAAACCGTGGGCTTAGCCAACATTCGCTTCGATCCTTCCATGGTGGGCTTAACTAAGGTAACCCACCCAATTGCTGCAACCCTGCCAGCCCATGCAACCATGAGAGAGCATGTAACTTGGCTAGCCTCCTCAGCTCTGGGTCCTCCAAATTACTCAGTAGAGGCCATTAAATATAAAACATGAACTTTCTTGTGACAATATGCCACCTTCACTAGAACATGGAGGGAGTGGGTGAGGGAGTAAAGCAGTGAGGAAGGAAGGGAGGGAGATGATTTCAAGCAATGGCACCCCTCTTGTACTAAAACATGTACATACACCAAAAGGTAAATGTGGCAGTACACCTGCACACTACAGCATACGAGGGAGGGAGATAAATTCCAACCCATTGCAGGTACCACTCTGATACTCACATGAACAGATGCCAACGTTGTACTTGAGACCTCCACATATCTTCACAGAGAAGATGGTGCCCTGATCAAACACCTTGCATGTCTGTTCCACAGTACATTGCGTGACACATTCTGGAACAGTAAGTAGAGATGTAATGCAAGGGGGAAGAGGAGGTAGGAGGGATATGGGGAGAGGGGAGGGGCAAGCATCATAATGGGAAAGGCAGCAATATGGAGGGAGGAGGAGGATATGGTGCCAATCCAGGGGTGTGTTTAGCGAGGCACTTTGGTGCTTATGCACCCCTCCCCCCTCTGTCACTTAATTTGCCCCAAAATTATTCCTTGGCTTGTATACCCTAAGCTGGAGAATGGTGGCTATTGTCTTCCCTGTTTTCTTTTGCAGCATTGACCTCCTGGAGGCAGTCCTATGACCACATTTCAAAAGGCATTAGAGTTGATTAGGAAGCATGCAGACATGCTCAGCGACTAGGTCATTCAGATCAAGACTGCTTTGTGTTCGTGCATGACAACTGAAAGTATCACTTCTCCATATACACTGCGACATTCCTATTAGTATATACCGGAAGCAATAGATGAATTCTTTCCTTTCTTGTTAATTGACCACACTTTGCATTGATGTTAGTATTTGCGATAAACCCCCCCCCCCCCCCCCCCCCCTCCTCAAATCCTGGATACGCGCCTGCACCCGATCGATCGTAAGCGAATACAGTGTCGTCGCGTCGCGCTGGTACGTGCATATCTTATGGTAGGGAACCATATCTCTATGCATCGTGTGTCCCCCTCCCTCGTCATCCGGAGGGCGTTGGGTGTACATGTACGTGATGCAATGATCAAAACTACGTCCATGATCGAAATGCATGACAATGACACATTGACAACCAGAACAAGCCATGAACAGTACGTGTTTAACCCTTACAATGCAACTGAAATACACACGCCTCTACTTTGTTTAAGATTTCTATACTTATCTATAGAAATGCAGTACTTGAATGTGGACACTACTAAATGAGGACTAAAAATTTGTATTAAAGTTCAGAACGATATACGGCAATGCCTTTGATCTCCCTGAATTCTGGAAAAATCAATATATGCATTTAATACTTATAGAGGACAAATACTCCATACAGCGCGTGCGCGGAAAATTAACTGACGTTTGCAATTACGCGCCGAAATTGCTGGCAATTGGGCCATTGTCTCTCCATCTATGATCCTGAAGGGAACAAGATCCACACAGGGGAGAATCTGAAGTATCCCTGGGGTACTGCACTAGATCCCAGAGATGGCAGTGTGTTCATTGCTAACTATGGTGGTAACACTGTATTGAAGTATTGTGTACATATTTGAACATGATTGAAATTAAAGTTTATATGGTCAACTGTGTTGAGAAATGTGCAGTTCTTAATATGTCAGTCAATTACCAGTATTAATAACCTATGACCACATGTGACCTCGAAAGCACACCCAGCATGTAGATGGTACTTCGTGTCGCGCAAGAGGTTACTATATATGTGTCGTCTCAGAGAGAGCGTATGGTTGGGAATATCACACCCATGATCCAAATGCATGGCTTACACATGGTATGATCAGAGATAACACAGTAAGGGGATTGGAAGTGGATCCCATACCTATGCGTGGGACATCCGAGGTAATCACACCTCTGAATTTGT
The DNA here is from genome assembly GCA_013339895.1 of Ephydatia muelleri. NCBI lineage: Eukaryota > Metazoa > Porifera > Demospongiae > Spongillida > Spongillidae > Ephydatia > Ephydatia muelleri. The sequence continues at coordinate 6,744,956 of JABACO010000004.1, read as the reverse complement.
GAAAAGAGGTGCCTTTTTGGCGAAGGGCCATTGGATTTTCTCTTGAATCTCTTAAACAGTAAGCTAAAACATTACAGCAAAGTGATCAACAAATAGCACTATCAATACTGATTTGACCAATGCATACTTTTTATATTAGCCTACATGCAATTCATAGCTCTTGTTTTTCCAGCATATCTATCTAGCATATGCATCAAAACAGGGGGAGGGGGGGGGGGGGCGGCATGGGAGGGTTCTCCCCCTCCCCCCGAGATTTCAAGGTGGGGGGGGGGGGGGGGGGGGAGGGGAAGTATCTACCCCCCACCCCACACGTTTTGCATAACTAATTTATGCACAGTACTTTTTCCGCGATGTGGTGCCCACCGTTTGAGCATGAAGCGTCGCAATGACTCCATAACTTACTTTTTGCGAATAAGTCGTGTGTGACCAGATCTGAGATTTCCACGGATCGTGTACCATCCAGCACAGATGCGCCAACCATTGCCACGGCTCCTTTAGATGAGTTTACCTGTATAAGAACACTTCTGCATCACTTGTCTCTTCAAATTCAAATGCATTTCCAAATTCAGGATGCGCTACACAGTCAAGTACAGCATCAACTCTGCTCGAATTCTACAGGAAGGATATTGATGGGAAAAGTTGTTTGGCAGATGGACATGCTAGCGGATCTTGTAGCTGAAATGAGACAAACATCACTCGCATTTTCCAGCTTGAAGAGTGTCACTAACGTTAGGACACTCATAGATATTGTGAACACACTCCCTCTTACTGTTGGCATCTTTTCAGAGGTAGCCAAATTGTTGAAAATATTCTCCAGGAAGAGCTGAAAGGTACTTCCTTCTCCACATTGAGAAGGCTTAATCCCTATCTGAGGTCCACCATGACCCAGGAAAATTCTACATTGCCATAAACAAACAGATGATATATTTTAGTGCTATTAGCCGTTTAAAACAATTCTTCAGTGTGTTCTAGTTACGATAAAAACTTTAAGCCTCCCCCCCATAGACGCCACTGCCAAGGATGCGCTAGCTAAGTATTTAAGTGCGTCAACTTCCAATCCTGCTACTATATTGTCTGTATAGTATGAGAACAAACCACGAGTAGTACTTAAAAACTTTCAAACTCCAATGAAAAGGAAGCGCCACTGTGCGAAATCCTTTTTCGGATCGGGTATAGCAAAAACACGGACACCAAATCAGCTCCATCGTCCACTTCCCACCAATTCTTCCTCTCCCTTTTAACAAATACTTACGCGTTTTTTGGCTCCAATGTTTCCACAAGCGATTCGACTTTAGCGGTAGCGCGATTCACAATATAAAAATGCCACATATTCGTATTATAAATAAAGACAGCAACTCTGTAACAGGTCTTTGTGCTTGCTAATGCATGAGGGACATGTCCTGCAGAATATGTCATGTCTGAAGATGTAAGACCACTGTCTGCATTACCAAAAGGAGTATCACTCGACTGCGTATTTGAGATTACCGCCTTTAGACACAAATGAAAATGCGCAACAAAGTGAAAGAGATTGCAAATGGTGGATTACTTAGTGAAAGGTACCATGGGCAGGAACGAATGTACTAACAAAACCATGCAAATGCAAGCTTGCATGTATAAGAAAAGGACAGAACTGATCGAGCATCTGTCCTTACAAATGTAACGTTGAAAGGGGAAACTTGCAGAGGCGTCACAGCAAAAAAACGCGTAGAATCAATTCTTGATTTTCAATTGATTTGCCACTTACATTCTGGTACATATTGTTAACGGTTTGTACCAGGTATGTAAACATTTTGTACCAGAATGTAAGTGACAAATCAATTGAAAATCAAGATATGACTCTACGCGTTTTTTTTGCTGTGCGTTTAGAGGACTAGTCGACTCATATACCCCATGCCGTTGTGACTTGTGAGCAATGATCGACGCCATCACTTTGCATTATCTCAAGGCGGGGTTCAAACAACAACCCCATCTCCGTACCAAGTAATAGTATTATAGAAAGGGGAGGGGCATTACATGAAGGGCCCTCCTGCCCTCTATACTGCAGTGATTACGATGTATAGACTTCCAATCAAAAGTAAACCGGATGCACAAAAATAACATCTTTGGATTAAATTATTGGCCACAACGCGAGCATAATCATGTGTAACACAGACAGAAGATGTAACAATTTAACCCTTTATTTTCATCTGCTTCATTTTGGGTCCCATCTTCTTCAAGGCTTTTTGTGTTCTTTCTCCTATGCATTGCCATGTGGTGGGGTTTTGAAAGCTAACCAATGATGGCCGGAAACACACACATACCTCCCACTTCCTTGTTATCTCAGGGTCTGGCTCATTCAGCATCTTCTCCTTTTCTGCCTTCTTTTTGTCTTCCTTTCTTTGCTGTGCAGCCAGTCATACATTACCTTGCCAACACACATACGCACAGGTACAGACCCACACATGAACACACACACACCTCTTGTATCTGGGAGTGCTGCAGTTTCTCCAAGCTCTGTGTCACCGTCAATCGACCCTTCTGCACTTTTTCTTTGCCCTACAAAAGTGGCCTCATGACTCAATGAACCAGGTCAACTCCAAAAATCTCTAACCAGATAACCAAATCTCTAGCAAGATAACCAGGCTGAAAGTGACCTACACACTATTAGTTCTAATTAGTCAGCAACTAGACATGTGTAAGCCACCAGATCCCCATTTCACAATACACTGAAACGTCTCTGCATAGCTACAGTAGGTGAGGAACCACATAGCTGGGTAAGGAGGGTGGGGGAACCACATAGCTGGGTGAGGAGGATGGGGGGAACCATATAGCTGGGTGAGGAGGATGGGGGAACCATATAGCTGGGTGAGGGAATCATAGCTAGGTGAGAAGGATGGGGGAACCACATAGCTGGGTGAGGATGAGGGAACCCCATAGCTAGGTGAGGAGGATGGGGGAACCATATAGCTGGGTGAGGAGGATGAGGGAACCATATAGCTGGGTGAGGAGGATGAAGGAACCACATAGCTAGGTGAGGAGAATGGGGGAACCACATAGCTGGGTGAGGAGAATGGGGGAACCACATAGCTGGGTGAGGAGGAGGGGGAACCATATAGCTAGGTGAGGAGATGGGGGAGCCATGTAACTGGTGAGGAGGGTGGAGCTGCAATGTATGAAACAGGTACAGTCTAACCTGCCCAAAGTGGTCACCCAAGGGCCAGAATTGGAAGGCCATGTACATGCACATATCCAGGAATGATCTACTGGATCCATCTATATTAAACCAGGTTAGGGGGAGGGGAGGGGCCGGACTATTGCATTGAATTGCGACTGCTTTCATGATGTAACAACTTTTGTCCATCATTATGTGCATGTACAAACACACATATACATATGGGATCGTGTCTACACAAAAAGACACAATGCATGTATTATAAAATTTCCAGTACACGCAATAGAAATGTTATGCTTGCATTAATTAAAAATTCAGAGCCTTCCGACTCCATGACAGATACTCCAATTCTCAGTGTGTAAGAATTAGCAATGTGTAGAGGACATTTCAGACTTTTAAAAATCCAAAAATTTGAAATCTTGAAAAACCATGCATTAGGTCCCTTTTCACGGAAACGATCCCATATGCATAATTACGCACGTGCAGACGCACATATGTACCACACACACACACACACACACACAAGCAAATATGCCCACACGTACATGTACAATGTACACACCATGAAGCCACAACAAATGTTTCACAATGCACACCATGAAGCCACAACAAATGTTTCACAATGCAAGAGATGGTATGAAAACACTATGACCCACCTCTCGGCTGAGCCTTATGGACTTGACATGATCCAGCAGAGACAGGGCAAACTGGACAAAGGACTGGGGATCCTGGGCACTCGTCACTGTGGAATGGGGAGGAGGCATTAGTACTTGGAACTCTGGTTGTCCAATCATTGATTAAATCATCACCCTCTACCCTCTCATTTCACTGTCATGAATAAAGAACTGTACTTGTATCAATCAGTTTTCAATTCACCCATATAATGAAATACCTCCAATAGTACAGCTAAAATGGCTACCTGATGGATACACTATCAGGACTATAGGATGCACAATAGAACGGACCTAAAATTAGAAATACAGACAAACGAAATACAGACAAACGTAGGACTATTTAGCTATTATTTCCACACTGTTCCACACTGCACCTGGACTGTACCTTGTACCACACAATACCAATATTCACAAATCCTTTCTCAATAAATCTACTACTGGTTTTTTTTTCCCACCACAATGTCTGACGAATTATGATGCCTTTTATTAGAACCAGAAACACCTGCAGTCTATTTATTACAGCTCAGTTTGATACCAACCATGATGGGGTCATACCTCCTCCATACAGTGGCACTGATGATGGGGTCATAACAACACCTCCTCCATACAGTGGCACTGATGATGGGGTCATACCACCACCTGCTCCATACAGTGGCACTGATGATGGGGTCATACCATCACCTCCTCCATACAGTGGCACTGATGATGGGGTCAAACCATCACCTCCTCCATACAGTGGCACTGTGATGGGGTCATACCACCACCTGCTCCATACAGTGGCACTGATGATGGGGTCATACCATCACCTCCTCCATACAGTGGCACTGATGATGGGTTCAAACCATCACCTCCTCCATACAGTGGCACTGTGATGGGGTCATACCACCACCTGCTCCATACAGTGGCACTGATGATGGGGTCATACCATCACCTCCTCCATACAGTGGCACTGATGATGGGGTCATACCACCACCTCCTCCATACAGTGGCACTGATGATGGGGTCATACCACCACCTCCTCCATACAGTGGCACTGATAATGGGGTCATACCACCACCTCCTCCATACAGTGGCACTGATGATAGGGTCATACCATCACCTCCTCTATACAGTGGCACTGATGATGGGGTCATACCATCACCTCCTCCATACAGTGGCACTTATGATGGGGTCATAACAACACCTCCTCCATACAGTGACACTGATGATGGGGTCATACCACCACCTCCTCCATACAGTGACACTGATGATGGGGTCATACCACCACCTCCTCCATACAGTGACACTGATGATGGGGTCATACCACCACCTCCTCCATACAGTGACACTGATGATGGGGTCATACCACCACCTCCTCCATACAGTGACACTGATGATGGGGTCATACCACCACCTCCTCCATACAGTGACACTGATGATGGGGTCATACCATCACCTCCTCCATACAGTGGCACTGATGATGGGGTCATACCATCAAATGCCAATTGAAGCACTCAACATTACAGCTCAAGCCACACTAAGGCTCAAGGCTCAAGAAAACACAGCTTCTCTTCTGGATTTCAATACAATTGAAGACAAAACCAATTCTTGTTTCACTCACCCTGGTATGAAAATTGAAGCCACTTTTGAGGCACTTAGTCCGCCACACTCTCTGTATCATCACTGCAGGGGAGGACAATTGCAATGGGTGGAGGAAGAGATGGTATGGGAAGGAGGGAGAGAAGGAAGATGAGGGAATGGGGAAAAGGATGGGTAGGGAAGGTCCCTCCCTCCCTCCCTCCCTCCCTCCGCCTCTCCCTTCCCCTCCCAGAAAAATCACTCCACCATTGTGCGCACCAAAGACCTTGACTCCTCTCTGATGGTGAGTTCGGATTCCTCATAGGCCGTCACACTCCTGCTGTCCATTGCTCTATATCCTCGCATTGTATTATTTATCTTCTCTTTCTCTTTGACTCCCTACCTACCATGTCAAAGCAATGGAAGAGTTCCTTGTGTGTCCAACGAAACATGTGACAGCATAGACAACCAGACTTGCCACAACCACCAGTTCGAGCAGTCAGCCTCCCAGAACGACTTGAGATGGACATTGGACTTCGCTATCAACATATGTGTGTGTGAGTGTGTTTATGTGTGTCCTTTTTCTTGTTTCTGCTCTGTTATCATCAACCTGTTAGTCACGCTTTCTTACTGCACAATACTGCATCTTTGTCATTTGATCTTATTCCACGCCTATCGCCATGTTCACTTGCAATACTATGTCGCTAAACACCTGCCCTATGCTTTCACTAGATCATTTGTGTGTGTGTATGTGTGTGTGCACCTCTTTTCAACCTGTGTTCAGGTTGAAAAGAGGTGCACACACACACACACACACAACAGAGGTGCTTAAGAAGAACTTTTCCTATGTTGGTACGTTGTGTGATATGTATCAGCTCCACCACACACAACCTGTGGCCACAAACTCTTCATGTTCATCAAGCTCTTTATTCCTGTATCTTTTTTTTCCTCAAATCGACAGACCACCCACCACACCCCTCCTCCCACATCCTGCCATTACTTTCATCCCACCCTCCTCTCCATCCACCATCCACACTCCTCTCCATCCACCATCTCCCTCTCCTTTCCACCCACCATCCCTCTCTCCACCATCCCTCTCTCCACCATCCCACACTCCCATCACCTCCTACAAACCTCCTCTACACATCCTCCCTCTCATCCTTCCCACTTGTCAAGTGTATTCCTTCTCCACATTCCTCCATTACCTTCTTCTCCCTCACATCCTCTACCCCCTATGTTTTTTTTCCGCAGAACCAAATAAATTGGCCATCCATTGTAGAGTGGAAATGTGGTGAATTTTTTTTAGACACCTCAACTACTAGTTTTTAGTTCCTTGAAACTTTTGTATATCTCTTGCAAGGCCCCATCTCTACCCATTGCTTCCACCTTTCCAACTAACAGCTCCAGCGGAGGCAAGATCTGTTCACTTTGCTGCTGTCTCTGGTACGCCCCTCCCCAGATACTGTTGTAAGTCCTATCCCCATCACCTTTGTGCAAGGACGCAAGTTGAATCCTGTGTTCAAACTTTCATTACCTGCACCCATCCTCCCTCATTTCCCAACCACAATCCACCCCCTCCCCACTCCCCTTTCCCCACCTCCCACTCCCCCTTCCCCCACCTCGTATTTCTTCCCTGCCCTTCCCTCTCCACTTTCCCTCTTCACTTCCCACCCTCACTCTCCTCTCTGTATTCCTTCCTCTACCTCTTCCCCATCACCGCCTCATCATCCAACCCTTTTAGATGCTCACCTTTCAGCCAGCAGCTGATGATATGGACAATATGGTGCTGGCTCTGGGCCAGAAGAAGACCATCCTTAAGCAGAGCAAGGACCTTGAGGATTTGGTGTGCGGGTTAGCATGATTGGGGGAGGGTGTGTGTGGGAGGGGTAAGAGTCCAAGTTTGAATTGGTGCAGCATTTTCACAGAGACCTCTGGTACACATTTGTGTGTACATGTGTGTGTATGTGTGGCTCTGTTTGTAGTGTGTGTGTTGGTGTATTTATGTGTGTGTGGTGAATGTGTGTAGGACTTCAGCCCCCCTTCCCTCCCACCATCATTCCTTCCTCCTCTGCCTTTCCCTCCCTCACTCAGAAAAATTACTCCACAGTTGTGCGCACCAAAGACCTTGACTCCTCCCTGATGGTCGTTTCGGATTCTACAGAGGCCGTCACTCTCCTGCTGTCCAATCAGATTGTTGCATTTCTCAACAAGAATGCCTCCTCCGTTTAGTACATCCACCTGAGTGACCTATACACTGGTGCTGCTCATGACAGGTGAGGAATGGTCCCTTCCCTTTATCCCTCCTCCAACCCACCCACCCGCCCACAGTCCTTATCACACCCTCTCTCGTCATTGCTCTATATCCTCGCACATTGTAATATTTATCTTCTCCTTCTCTTTGACTGGGAGGGAGGGAGGGAGGGAGGGAGGGAGGGAGGGAGGGAGGGAGGGAGGGAGGGAGAGGACTGTGGGTGGAGAGAGGGAGGGAGGGAGGGACACACTTGAATACATAATATTGATCTCAAATGTGCAGTTCTCAAAAGATGCAATACCCATAATGACAGGGATGGATGACCACACTGCCTCCACAATGCCGTCAACATACCACAGTCACAGGTTCCTTCCAAACCTTAGGTTTTGCCAAAATGCTCCTTAAACCCCCTCATTATGCGGCATTTAACAGCTGGAGCCCCTCCAACCCATGCTACCATGAGATACCATCCTAGCTTTTGGACTCAGTGGACTCACTCAGGTGCTACGCGTACAGCACCAGATGAAGCTCCCTGCACTGGGAAGCTTGGCACTCCTTGTCTTGCATCGGCCCAGGTTCTCCAGCGTTGGTAGATCCCAAGGTATTTCTTGGTGGTGCTCTCTGCTCGGCTCCTCAACACTGTTGCTGGTACAGTGTAGGATACACACTGCAATCCAACACCAAAGTATATTCTCATTGCAAAGCACTGTCGTATTGGGGAACCTCCAGCTAAACAAGTGTGAGTCTGCTCTGAAAGGTCTGACATACCTCTCTTACAGTAATCAATGATTCTACTACTTCTGTAGAGATTCTAGCACCCACTACCCTTGGACAAAGGATACAGCACACTCTTCACACACTGAAGTGGTCCAGCTTGCGTTTCTTGGCCATCTTCCATTCCACTGCTCTCTCAGCCTTCTCCATTTCTTTTTCGTCTTCTGAGTATGAGGCCAAGGTGTCATCCTCACATTCCACCATGACCCCACCCACCCCTTTAGGAAACCACACAAATACAAATGAATAACAATGACTTACAACCGAAAAAGCCACACCCATGCACTTTGGTTCAGGCATCAATGCCACCATTGGAGTAACATTACATGGCTCCGAGAAGGGACCTAACGCATGTTTTTTCAAGATATCTAATTTGTTTACATTCTAGAAGTCTGAATTGTGCTCTACACATTGCTTCTGGAATCTGGGAATCTGTCATGGAGTTGTAAGTCTTCTTATTTTAAGTAGTGTGCGCTACTTTCCCTTTTTGCTGAAATGATCCCGTAAAACTCAATTAATACTGTAACTGACAGGCAACATGGCAGCTGCAAATTTCTCAACACGGTTGACCATACAAATTTTAATATCAATCATGTTCACATATTTACATCACAACCACTTGAAAATGTTCTACGAGTATCACATTAATGCACATGACATCACATTCACTTTTCAAACACAATACTTCAATACAGTGTTAGCACCATAGTCAGCAATGAACACACTGCCATCTCTGGGATCTAGTGCAGTACCCCAGGGATTGTTCAGATTCCCCACTGTATGGATCTTGTTTCCTTCAGGATCATAGATGGAGAGACAATAGCCACTAATCTCACTGACAAGGCTGAAACCTTCACCATCAATGGCTATTCCGATGGGACAATTACGATCACCATACATTCTGACATAGACACCTTCTTTGCTAAACACTTTGATAGTGTTTGAACCTTCGGCTGCAACATGAATGTTTCCCTGAGGGTCCAAGGCAAGACCCCATGGAAACTGAAAACTATGATTGCCTGAGCCTTTACCATCTATGGTTAATAACCAACCACCATTTTCATTAAATATATGTATCCTATGGTTATTGTAGTCAGAGACAATCAGTTTGTTGTTGGGATCAATGATGACAGCCACTGGCCAACTGAGCTGTCCCTGACCTGATCCCTCCTGACCAAACTTATGAAGGAACTTCCCACTTGATGTCAGCTTCTGTACACGATGGTTGCCACTATCAGCAACATACAACACATCTCCCTTGATGGATATACCCCATGGATGAGAGAACTGACCATCACCACTTCCACTACTACCTATGGTATTCTTCAGTTGACCTGTTTGATCAAACACATAAATGCAGTTATCATTACTTCCTACACAGATGTGTCCATTGTCATGGATGGCTACACATGATGGCCAATTACACTGGATCACTTGTTGGGCATTACATAAGGTATGGTAGTCATGTTTAGGCTTCACATCAAGGTCATTAGGACTATTCTGTACATGCTGACCATCCATTGTGATGAGGAGCTGGTGAGGACCAGCAGTTTGAGGGGTGAGGGTGATGGTGTAGGTACCATCCCTGTGGTCCTCCACCTCTCCATACACAACTGCTCCATTATGGGTCTTGGACCTCATCTCACCCTTCACCTCTACACCACCATGTGGGTACTCCTCCCCCTTTGAGGTCTTGCTTTGTACCTTAACATGGTACCTGGTCCCCACCCTGGCTACTGATGTAGATATCCATGTGCATGAAGATGGAGAAGGGAAGAATACAATAATTTCACCTAATTTGGATAGCTGCCTGACAAGATCATCTGTTTTCACAGACACAGATATGTTGCTGTGTTGGTTTGGAGTGAGGGAAATGGTCTGGACCCTCTTGAGGGTGGCCTGCAGTTCAGTGGGTATGAGTCCTCCCAATGCTACAATCTCATGGTCAGTGTGGGTCTGCAGGATCTGGGAGGCCATATCAGTGTAGTGACCAATGTCTCCAACCATCTTCTCAAACTGTTCCTTCTGGAGGGTCAGAGCTGTTGTCTTGGACAGTGAAATGGCCTCCGACTCTGACAATAGTGTCTTTTTCCTTTCTTCCAATGTTTGTTGGAGTGTTTCAAAGGCTTGGTTGATGGCCAAGAAAGCATTTCTTGTGGAGCCCTCCACTTGTTCTATCATCCTGTTATTTTCATCAATGGCTCCTGTCAATTTTGTCACTACCTCTTTTGCTTCTTCAAGTGCTCCTGTCATTTCCATTCGTTGAGCCTTTGCTAGTGTTGATATGTCTGTCATAGTGTGGCCATTGTGGGTAACTGCATAAAGGCATACCAGCAAGCTACAAGTCTCACAATAAAAATTCAATTTATTGTCCTCATGGTTAGGCTGAGAGCAGTAATGATCTTTTGGCTTCATGGTGGTGTGCAGTTGTCTGGTTCCCTCCTGGTCCAGTCCAACAATTTTGTGCATGAACGTTTTCGGCTGCTACTATGGTGGTCACGACAATGCTTGCACAGGAACTGGCGACACATACAACAGAACACCACTGCAAGGCCATTGCGTCCATCTACACATTCATCACAACACACCTCACTGTTACTGACCATCTTGGACATGTACCCTGCTACCTCTACTTCAAATCCAAGATGGAGATTCTGAGGGAGAACACTGGCCCCTCCCACTGGGATGCTGGTGTTTTGTTCACAGATGGGACATTGGAACATTTGTTGGGAACCACTTTTCTCTATCTCATGATGGAGACATTGTAGACAGAAGGAGTGCAAACATGACAGAATTCTTGGATCATTATAGGGTTTGGAGCACACACCACAGGTGATATGTGGAAAGGGTTTCTCCATAATCACACTGTTGGTAGTGAAGAGTACAATAACTAAATTTAGCAGCTTATGCAGTCCTTACAAAAAACTTGAATTGTTTAACCTATTCAAATCAACAATAAAAAAGGGTAGGAGATATATGTTGCAATACAGCAGCAGGGTTAGTATAGACACCTAGTTACGCAAGATGGAATATAAAAGACCACTTGGGTGTGGTCCTCAATCACAGAAACAAAACAACTAACAATTGATTTATAGCAGCCAAAGGGTTAACTACCACTGTAGTCTATGTCTTAGGCAATTCTGTTAGTGCTTGCATGAGGTTACCTAAACCTGGTAGTGTCCATAACGAGGTCTAATAGGTTATTTTCAAAACATAATCAGTATGCTAATCAACATTAGGTGATATATGATGCGATACAGCAGCAGGGTTAGTATTGCAGTACAGGAATCCAGACACCTGGTGAATTCATAGCTAGTTATGTAAGATGGAATATATATGAAGTCGATAAAACATAGACTAATAATAAGTTATTTTCAAAACATAATCAATTTGCTGGCTATGTTAAACCAGTGGTTAAGGTAATTGAATTTTAAAATCAAACGGATACTTTAACAGTACAACCAGTTTCAAGCCATAGCTAAGTGAAAGGAATACAATAACATAACAAATAAATAAAAACATCATCAAGTACAAAAAGCTAACACTTTGCCCACACATGTTCATGTAGGTTAACAATAGTGATTAGGAAGGTAGTTTGGAAGCAGATTTTTAGATAGACAGTTCTGAAAAAACAAAAAACAAAAAAAAAAACATACTGCAGAATCAAGAAAACATGAGCAAAATGACACAAAGTGTTCAGAGCTTGGTTGGCAGTGCATTCCACTAGCAGTGGAAACATACGGAGCCTGGGTTGAAGAGGCATGCAATGCTTTCTCCTGCATAGCCATGCGCAAAGCCATCCTCACAAACTGTAGCAAATCCTAAGCCTTGGGGGATCTATATGGCAGACTGAGCATTGTGCTTGTGAGAGCAAACGCCAGGGCCATCCTTGCTAGATCCTTGCAGGTGGCAGACATGCAGGTCGATGCAATGGACTACTGATCTTTCTGTGTGTATATGTGTGTTTATTGGTTGGATTTGAATTTTTTTGTAACATCCCTATACTGTGTACAAATTTAAAAAATATTCCATCGACACAATTTGACAAATTGTTAAATACATAAATTACAATCAACGCAAAGTCTGGATCGTTTGAAGCCCGTCTTTAGAAATTCAATTACAATTATTGATATGCTATACCCACGAACGTTTCTTGATTTGACATTTCTTTTTAAAATTTATGGCATATAAATTCCACAACCAGCAGATGATTAAGGCATGTGGTTGTTCCTGATTTGCCCAGATACTGCTCTTGATACCATGCCAAGACCTGCATGAGGGAGATGTGGCCATATACCCTAACTGCATGTGGAATGTGGTCGTTGACCTCTGTTGTCATGCCAACATGATGATCAGTTAGTGTGGAGTAGGGTCATGACATAACAAGAGACCACACCACACCTGCTGACATTCTCGTTGCTGGAAGGGACAGAGGCAAACCTGCCACATTAGATATCACCATTACATCACCACTGCTCTGCCATCTTGGGTGAGTCGTGTGAACAGGATAGGGAAGCTAATGCAGATGAGGACCACAAGCTCCACTCCAATGGACCCTAATGCCAGGAGTTGGGTTGGTCCTGCATGTCATTGGCTGTGGCAATTGAGGCAAAGAGGCCACAACACCATCTGCAGGCTAGTGTTCCACCTGCCCCTTCACCTGTCCTCCACCAAGCCAGTAGTTGTGGCTTACACTTATGGCCAGCTGAAAAGCCACATAGGATCGAATTATGTCTGTGCCAGCTAACAATACTGGCAGAAAGCGAGATTGGAAAGAGTCTGACTCCTTGAGATGGATTTAACAGATTGGAAGTGTAATTGTGATGTGAAAGCTAAAGAACTAACAACGTTCATCTATTCCATTACGTAGTTAGTTGATTGCTTACACTCCAGTGAATACATTCTGCAGTCTCCATCGTTACACTGGATTAACCCTTCAACTACAATAGGCATAGTTGTTCTGCCCGATGATTACGTTTGCAGTGAGGAGAGCACATTGTACGAAATACATTGAGCACATGTGTTGTTGTCTGATGTATTATTAACCTTCAATTGGGGGTATGGCGAGACAGGCAAATTAAAGGAGCATACCGTATTTTCTCCGCTTCTTCTACTGCTCAAAGTGTAAGCAACGTATGGTGATAGGATCAGACGCGAGTACAGTGTCGACAACCACGCAGCCCTGCATGTAGATGGTATGTCGCGTCACGCTGGTACATGCATATCTATGGTACATGTAAGAGGGAACCGTAGCGCGATGCATCTTGTGTCGCTCTCCCTTCCCTCGTCAACAGGAGAGCGTCGTTGGGTGTACATGAGTGTGCATGTAATGTTCCAATGGTGTAATCAGTAGACCAAGTGAAGCTTTATACCAATAATTATCGGGGGGGGGGGGGGGGGGGGTACCATAAATGACATTCATATTATTGATGATGTTTTCGCGGTAATTAAGTTAGTGCAAAAACGTCATCCCACAATGCGTGACAACAGCTAGCTATAGACACCGCACGTTTAATGCGATCAGTAGCGCAAGTGCGTAAAGGTGGACAGTGTATTTGGTGCGAAATGGGAATGGCCCCTGCGCGCGCGCTCGTTTAACATGTGATAGGAAGCGAGCGCGCACAATGTGTCTTTGTTTGATTCTGTGCATAATAACCACCGCTGATCGATAGCAGCCGCTTAAAACGACATGAGGGCTCCATTGTAAATGAACTATATAAAACAATGGGGTGTATGCGCTGCTCTCTCAATACAGGGTTAGTACATATAAGCAAGCATATTACTTTGCACACTATTTTTGGTGTCTGGATGAGCCTGCTACTACCAACATGTGTGAACCTGCTCGCCAGTTTAGGCCATCACTGCCTTTCCATGGTTGTGTTTTGAAGAAGGCAAGATGTTTTGTATGATATGCACATCACAGGATGGAACAACAGGCCAATTTGTTGATGGTAGCACCAGCTTTCATACACATTCACTAACAAAACATGCTGAAAGGTACATGTACACAGGCAGTTGTGTCTCATATATCATGCCAATGTTATCTAAAAACTGTAGCAGCCAGCATAAGTCCTGCATGCACACACTGAGTGGTCATACTTCAAGAGCTGAACAGTCAGTGATGCCTCGATTGGCTGTGCTGTTTCGAAATGCCCATGCCATTGCCAAGGCTGGTAGACCATTCAGTGACATGGAGTGGATGTGTGCTCTGGACGAGAAGAAGGGTCTTGATGTTGGAGCATTATATAGGACTGATAAGAAGTGCTGTGAATCTATATTGCAGAAGAGCAGCGGGTGGGTTTGCAACAAAAGCTTCAGTCAAACAACTTCTTCTCTATCATGGTGGATGGCACCACTGATTCATCTGTTAGTGATGCAGAAATTATCTATATAAGGTACACTAGTACTTTGCTTGCTCAAATTCTTATATGCATAGGCAGGCTGTGAAAGGAGTGCTTTCTTGCCTATGTGAATATCACTCGAGGTACAGCTGACCACATATTAAATGCCATTGTGCTGGCATTGGAGAAGGGTCTCCAGATGACAAAACAGACCATCTTCACCAAGCCGGTTGGATTTGGCAGTGATGGTGCATCTGTAATGACTGGATGCAAGAGTGGTGTCAGCACTCGTCTGAAGGGGGAACAACCACTGTTGTTCACACTGCACTGCATGGCACATCGACTGGAACTGGGGTTCAAGGGAATTATTGGAGCAAATAGTTTTATGTCCACCTTTACAGAGCTGCTATTTGCCATCTATAATTTCTACCATTCCAGCGCACTGAACAGAGAAAACCTCAAGTCATCCTGTGCTGCAGCAGGTGTGAAGTTTCTAGCACCCAGCAGGGTTGGTGGTACAAGGTGGTTGCCTCACACCATGCTGGCACTAAAGAAGCTGTGGAACATATATCCAGCCCTAATGCAGCATTTTGAACAGGTTAGAACATTAAGATGGCACTGCAAAGCTAGCAAGGTAGTTAGTTATAATCACTTATTTAGTTGTCCATTGCAACAGGTGCAGGTGTGTCTACAGATAGCCAGGCCAAAGCAAAGGGCTTTCTAAAAAAGGTCTCATCTAAACGAACCATCTTGCTTGGGTCGTTTGTTACGGATGTTGTAGACACTCTGCATGATGTGTCATTGGCCATACAATCTTCATGTTATTCCCCTGGGTACATCATTAAAACGTTAAAGTCAACTCTGAATACGCTACAGGCACTAACCGAGAGGTGAATGCCAAGTTGCCAACTACACTGTACATAATTCAAAGTCACTTCTCTATTGCATGCATGTAGACCTGGCCACTATTTAACATCAGCCCTCAAAGATGAGTCATCGTTTATGGGGGTCCCTTTATCGGGGAAGTACGATGCTGTTCAGCTGAAGGCTGACATGAAGTGCCTTGTGGATGGCCTCACAGCACAACTGGAGGTGCGACTTGGGGAGAATGGCAGTGACGAGTGCAATGCATTTTCTCTCCCTACACTCTTGGCCTCACCAGACAGAGGATGCAAGTATGTTTGCACTATTTCTATCAAAAGAATGTGCTGCTAAGCATTCTATTTATTAAGTAGCATTTGGAAATCAAGATGTAGCCCTCCTGCAAAGGCACTTTGGACCCATTCTTGAGAATTGTGGTGTGGATGCCAGTGTTGCACAAACAGAATGGGATTTGCTCAAGGATGTAGTGTAGGTTCAGTTCACGTGTAAAGGCTTAAGTATTGAACTGGTACATACTTTAGGTACTCTCTAAAGGCTAAAGTTCCACCTAAAGAGCCAGAGTGGGTAGATGTGTTCAAGAAAGCCCAAGATTCTTGTCCAAATGTGCTCCAGCTGGTTGATCTGTTACTGTCATTGCCTGCCAGCAGTGCAGACTGTGAACGAGGATTCAGCCTGACTAAAGTCATCAAGTCAGTCTGGAGGAGCAGGCTAAGGGACACCATGGTCACTGATTTGATGACTATACAGCAGCACAGTCCTGAAATTGCTGACTTTGATCCCACACCATCCATACTTAGGTGGAAAGGGAGCTGCAAACGCAGGCTATCTCTGTGCAGCAAATCTAGCTCAGAATAGATGATGAAATGGAGTCAGATGATGAAATGATCGATGCTTTTTAAAATGAAGTTACATTTAATCTTTTGCATGTGGTTAATATGTGCAGCTTTTACTTTGTGGTTGATGACGCGTTGTTGTAACAACATGTTATGGTAGCTGCAACAACATGCTATGATAGGCGTCCCACATAAATGAATGTCATTTATGGTAACCGTTAAGTCGACCCCTGATTATGGGCTTCAAGACTCTTGAAAGCTTTTAGTTTTTCTCTAGTGTACCCTCCTGGTGTATCAATCAGATGCGTATATATGGCTGGGAAGTCGACTGCCAGCCATTGTCTAATATCATCTATCCAGTGGCGATCGCTAAAACAATAAGGATCCATGGTTTCATCAAATGTATCCCGTGAAAACATTGGAGCTTTCTGACGTAGCGCGCCTTGTCGTTGGCTAATAAGCCGTTGATATAGTCATAGTTCATGTTGAATTACATCATACACTTCGAATTAACGCACAATTGTCCCCCAGTAAGAACGTTCCCGGGATGTCACTGCAAAAGGTCTATAGGCATATTTGATGTGCCCGATGATTACGTTTGCAGTGAGGAGAGCACATTGTACGAATACATTGTGCACATGTGTTGTTGTCTGATGTATTATTAACCTTGAATTGGGGGTATGGCGAGACAGGCAAAGGAGCATGAGTAGACCTGCAGCTAATACACTATGTGTATCCATCGCCTACTACATCCAGAGATTATACCGTATTTTCTCCGCTACTTCTACTGCTCAAAGTGTGATAGCGTCGCCCGATCGATCTTACGCGAATACAGTGTCGACAACCACGCAGCCCTGCATGTACACATGCATGGTATGTCGCGTCACGCTGGTACATGCATATCTATAGTACATGTAAGAGGGAACCGTAGCGCGATGCACCTTATGTCGCTCTCCCTTCCCTCGTCACCCGGAGAGCGTTGGGTGTAAACGTGCGTACACATGTAGTACAGTGTAATGTTCAAATGCATTAGAAAATCACGTCCATGATCCAAATGCACCGCCTAAGAATGACAACGACACAAGCCATGAACAGTATGTGTTTAACCCCTACAACGCAACTGAAATGCACTCGCCTCTATTGCACTGTGAGAAACTCTAGCTAGGCCAATATACTTCACACCATTTTTCCCACCCAGTTTAAACAATAATGGTTTACCTATTCTTTGGCTCCAACGTTTCCATGTGTCGAGCTGTTTTACTTGTGCACAACTTCGAGGTCACGCGATCACGTGAATGTTTTGAAAATGACCTTAATATCACGTGAATGTATAAAAATGACCTTAATATCACGTGAATGTATAAAAATGACCTTATTTAAATTTCACATACATCTGTTAAAATGCAGGAACAAATTTTTAATGCCTCTTTCAACAGTGTAATTCAACTGTACTTGTGTTAGAGATCATCATTCTCTGCTTGTGTTCCATACTGCACCAAAGAGGTACCAGTCAGTATTAACAAGTAAACTGATTTTAGAAATGTTCCAATGTCATTTCCTGTTCTCTCCTTGTTCCACCTGTATAGCATATCACACACCATTACCCCAAGCATAGATTAGTTCGTATATAATCTATGTCCCATGTCAGATTCATTGTGCACATTGTCACACAAACACAAAATCACACACAAACACAGAAAAGAACAAATTACAAAACATACACTCCCACCTACAGATAGACGGACATACACACTTTGAGTGGGAGTGGGGCCATCTTCTACCCAAAGCAGGACTGAAAACACCACTCCCATACCAGATTACAACAGTTGCACCAAACCCACAAAGTTCTATGTCCATCATTTGCTCTCCAGCCAATCTTCATGGTCTATGTCATTGTCAAGGAACTTTCCACTCACCAGACCTGCCAACAAGACATATCACAACACAATACGAAATGTTGTATCAATACACTCCCTCCAGTACAGCACTACCTGCCTCTCAATACCAAATAGGTTTAGTGCCATTGTACTTGTGCACACCTGCAACAAATAAACACACAACCACATAGATGTACAAAGAAAAGGTCGAGTTATATGCCTAGGTCTTTTGAGAACTCCAACCATCTCTGGACTGAATCCTTCACATACCCATCTTTGGCAGATTCTGATTTCCAGCGGCCATGCCGCTTAAATAGCGTATCCTGCACACCAGCATTGGCTGCCGCTATGGCACCCCCTGCAGGAAGGCTATGCATACCAAACAATGCAGGGTCAAACCCAAGCTTTGCTATCTTATCCAGCAATAGCTTCCTTAGACTAGAGTAGCTGAGGCCACCAGCATTACGCAAACTCTCTCCTTCCTTTGTCAGTACCATTGCCCGAAACAGCATTCCATGAGATGTACGATCTAACTTCCCCATATGAAAATATCTTTCCATCATGCTCACATGCAGGGCATGTTACTGACCCAGTGTGTGCAATGACTAAGGATGCACACTCCCGGTATTGGTCTGTCTTACTGGACTGCACATTGATCACCATGTCTTCAGCATTGAAGGTGATATCAGAACATTTGAGCTTTATTAGCTCATTGCAATGCAGAAAACCAGCAAATGCCACCAAACAAATAGCCAGCAACCCAACCGCCTAAGAATGACAATGACACAACCAGAACAAGCCATGAACAGTTCGTGTTTAACCCTTACAATGCAACTGAAATACACACGCCTCTACATGTGAGAAACACTAGGCCAAATATACTCACACCAATTGTTCCACACTGATCTTTGGCTCCAACATTGAAAGGACTTCAATCACGTGACTATTGTTAATTTGACGAAATTATTCAATGACCCAATATGTTGATTTCACAATAATCAGAAATGTTCCAATGTCATTTCCTGTACTTCTGATCTTGGAGACGGAGTGATGGTGATTTTGATGACCTGTTGGATAGGATGAAAGACACACAGTGCTTCAACAAAACAATAGAGGAAGCCACTTACCATCCAGTCTTGTGGGTCACTATGACATGTAAAAGGAGGAATAATAGTTTGCTTACATTGGTGACATGCAGACAGTGAAAATGGGTGGGTATACACAACAGCTCCAAGTGTACACACACAGGTGTGCAGTCATGGGATGGTGGGTGAACAAAAGCCTGAAACCTGAAAGAGATTGGTCTCGGGGTGGTGGGTTGCCAAAGTTACATGCCACACTTACCCATGAGCATCACGTCACCATCATGTCTACTGCAACAATGACTTCATGTCAGCTACACTCATCCTGAAGCTCTTGAGCTGGGCCCTTGTGGGTGAACTCTTCATAGAAGAACAATATGCAAGCTGAGTTTAGTTTTGCATCTTCAGTTGTACCTTACACAAATATCATGTGTGTGTGGGTGGGGGAGGGAGGGGTGGGGGTGATAACTGGCAGTACAGTATGCAAATTCAACACATTCATCCTATGCATGCAATATTGTAGCCACACACTAAGAATGGAGACTTGCTAGGTGGAGTTGGCCTAACAACTCCTTGGCAACTGGTACTCAGCAGCCCAGCACACTAACACACACATAAACTCCCAAAATCAAACCAGATGATGCCATGATGATGTAATCAATGCCATGACAATGGACACCACATGCACGATCAATCTATGCAGATGGTGCTTCAAGCTGTACCACCATGTACTAAATTTGTATGCTGTAATGAAAGCTTGAAATTCCCTTTGTCAGTTTCAGTGTGCAAGTAGGAATTTGGGTGTTCACGTATCTAAAATCTAATTTCAAAAGTATTTCAACAATTTGCTATACTCCACTCCACTATAAAACCATCCATACATATAGTAAGACTTCAAATGGCTCAGATTCCACATATCACATGTGCATACAGGTGATACAACACACCCTATGAGCATACAACCATATGTAAAGACAACATACCCCATGTGCACAACACAAACTACACAAACACACCATGCAGAAGGACATGAGACACACTCCATGCAGAAGCACAAGAGATATACACATCCCATATTCATTCTCATAAATACACACCTCCAACCTTATAGCCTCCATTGCCCTCCATTATAACCTCTCCCCCCTGGCAAAGCTCAAGCTACATCCCGCTATTTAAGAATCTCAAGATGTCTCCCACATAGCTCTCACAAGTTCTGCCACATCTCCCCTAGCATTCAGATTCCATCTCTCTGTGTCACAGCGTCCATGTCAACTGGAGCGTCTCTGTGGAACATGTGTATCCAAGCACTCCACACGTTTCCAATGTCATACTAAGGATCACTTCGCATTGAAAGTAGTGGGAAAGTTGGAAACTGCAATTCTGTTACCCATATACATGTATACTACATGTACACACACACACACACACACACACACACACACACACACACACACACACACACACACACACACACACACACACACACACATAGACACATACCTGCAAGTCTTGTACTTCCACATTCTCATCATGTGCTAGCTGTTAGGACTGCACACACCCACTGGGGCATGCAACCCGAGGGAAGGGGCTGGGGACACCACCATTGATTAATAGACTCGGATTGGATATTGTTTAAAGTACTTAGCTCTAGTTAACCGATGAACTGGGCTGCTATGGCATGCAAGACATTCCTGCAGACTCATGTCAATGCCACATGGGATTAGGGATCATAAACTACCATTCTGCCAATATAATGATTAGCCAAAATGATTACACAACAAGTGTACATGGAGGCGAATAATGAATTCATGGAGCAACAAAGCATTAAACATTAAGTTAAAATTGGTTAGTCCGTTGCCCCATTTTGGTTGAGTTATTAATACCATGTATGAAGGACCAGATAAATACATTTATTTGGCATATAGAGAACTGCACATTTCACAACACAGTTGACCATATAAACTTTAATTTCAATCATGTTCAAATATGTACACAATACTTCAATACAGTGTTAGCACCATGGTTAGCAATGAACACACTGCCATCTCTGGGATCTAGTGCAGTACCACACCTTCTTTGGTAAACACTTTGATAGTGTTTGAACTACCAACTGCAACATGAATATTTCCCTGAGGGTCCAAGGCAAGACCCCATGAAGACTGAAAACTATGACTGGCTGAGCCTTTACTCTCTATAGTTAATAACCAACCACCATTTTCATTGAATATTTGTATCCTATAGTTATTAAAGTCAGAGACAATCAGTTTGTTGTTGGAGTCAATTATGACAGCCACTGGCCAATTGAACTGTCCCTGACCTGATCCTCGCTGACCAAACTTATGAAGGAACATTCCACTTGATGTCAGCTTCTGTACACAATTATTTTCAGTATCAGCAACATACAACACATCTCCCTTGATGGATATACCATATGGATAAGAGAACTGACCATTACCACTTCCAATACTACCTATGGTATTCTTCCGTTGACCTGTTTGATCAAACACATAAATGCAGTGCATGATAACCACTCCCTACATAGATGTCTCCATTGTCATGGATGGCTACACAATATGGCCTATTACACTGGATCACTTGTTGGGCATTACATAAGGTATGGTAGTCACGTTTAGGCCTCACATCAAGGTCATTAGGACTATTCTGTACATGCTGACCATCCATTGTGATGAGGAGCTGGTGAGGACCAGCAGTTTGAGGGGTGAGAGTGATGGTGTAGGTACCATCCCTGTGGTCCTCCACCTCTGCATACACAACTGCTCCATTATGGGTCTTGGACCTCATCTCACCCTTCACCTCTACACCACCATGTGGGTACTCCTCCCCCTTTTGAGGTCTTGCTTTGTACCTTAACATGGTACCTGGTCCCTACCTTGGCTACTGATGTGGACATCCATATGCTTGAAGATGGAGAAGGATAAAATGTTTCCTAATTTGAACAGTTGTCTTATAAGATCATCTGCTTTCACAGACACAGAAATGTTGCTGTGTTGGTTTGGAGTGAGGGAAATGGTCTGGACCCTCTTGAGGGTGGCCTGCAGTTCAGTGGGTATGAGTCCTCCCAATGCTACAATCTCATGGTCAGTGTGGGTCTGCAGGATCTGGGAGGCCATATCAGTGTAGTGACCAATGTCTCCAACCATCTTCTCAAACTGTTCCTTCTGGAGGGTCAGAGCTGTTGTCTTGGACAGTGAAATGGCCTCCAACTCTGACAATAGTGTCTTTTTCCTTTCTTCCAATGTTTGCTGAAGTATTTCAAAGGCTTGGTTGATGGCCAACAAAGCAGTTTGTTTGGAGATCTCCACTTGTTCTATCATCCTGTTATTTTCATCAATGGCTCCAGTCAGCTTTGTCACCACCTCTTTTGCATCTTCAAGTGCTCCTGAGATTTCCATTAGATGGGTCTTTGCTACTGTGGATATTTCGATCACAGAGTGGCTTTTATGTGAAAGTATAGTGCAGTGAGGGCATACCAGCAAGCTACAAGTCTCACAACAAAAATTCAATTTATTGTCCTCATGGTTAGGCTGAGAGCAGTAATGATCTCTTGGCTTCATGGTGGTGTGCAGTTGTCTGGCTCCCTCCTGGTCTAGTCCAACAATTTTGTGCATTGAAAGTTTTCGGCTGCTACTATGGTGGTCACGACCATGCTTGCACAGGAACTGACGACACATACAACAGAACACCACTGCAAGGCCATTGCGTCCATCTACACATTCATCACAACACACCTCACTGTTGCTGACTATCTTGGACATGTACCCTGCTACCTCTACTTCAAATCCAAGATGGAGGTTCTGAGGGAGAACACTGGCCCCTCCCACTGGGATGCTGGTGTTTTGTTCACAGGTGGGACATTGGAACATTTGTTGGGAACCACTTTTCTCTATCTCATGATGAAGACATTGTAGACAGAAGGAGTGCAAACATGACAGAATTCTTGGATCATTGTAGGGCTTGGAGCACACACCACAGGTCATGTGTGGAAAGGGTTTCTCCATAACCACACTGTTGGTAGTAAAGGATAAAATAGTGCAGTCTATACAAAAGCACTTGAATTAATGGACCTTGACAATTCAAAATCAATTAAACTACTGTAAATGTATTTTAATACATGTATATTGCACTACAGCTCCAGGGCTAGTATTGTAGTAATAATCCAGACACCTGATGAATGCTTAGCTATAGATATGCAAGACAGCATATAAATGACCACTGGGCAATACAACATTTTAATCTCAGTAGCAGTTGTTTATAAATAGGAACTGGTGTAAACAAATGGCCATTACACCACAGAGTGTTGCCCATATGACCTATGGGTACTGGCAGTCTGCCCTTAGTCTCGTACCCAGACCTGTTTACATAAGCATTATCGCATAAATGTATAATGCTACGTAAATATACATTATGCAATAATGCTTACGTAAACACGTCTGGGTATGAGACGTATTCATTTCATAATTATCGCGGGTACGACATGATATCAATGTGGTAAAGACGGAGGCATTCACGAAACATCTCAAAGTCCGCTCCACAAATATAAAACTCGCTTGTTCTAACATCATCATTATTGCTATTAGGGGACATGACAGAGGCACAAGGTTCAAGCAAAAAGACTCAGCTAAACGTTAACAGACTCCAACTACGTGGAACCTCTGCCAGTGATGCTGAAAGAAGCAAAGTGGAGCTTTTTGTGTCTTTCAGAGTTAGTGGAGACTATATAACTCTGTTCTCTGAAGAGGGGTACCGAACATTGCTGCAAATAGTGGATAAAATCCAGACTTATACACCAGAGATGCTAAAAATCTAAATCTGTGTGTTGTATTCACTGTATACCACAAGTTATTGTATTCATTCGATGATAATTAACCACTCTCAGCAATCTAGGCCCAACAATGGTAAGAGCACAGG
The DNA here is from genome assembly GCA_013339895.1 of Ephydatia muelleri. NCBI lineage: Eukaryota > Metazoa > Porifera > Demospongiae > Spongillida > Spongillidae > Ephydatia > Ephydatia muelleri. The sequence goes on along the minus strand of JABACO010000004.1, from coordinate 6,720,605 downwards.
GAACAAACATGGCGCTCATAACAGGGCAGCCTGTAGCTTTCACCCTCACTACCTTTGGTCACACACATTGAGCATATGCAAATCGTGTAACAAAAAGCTAAAACCAAGGTGTATGCATACATGAATATTTAGGCTAACAATAGTAATTAAAAAGGTTGTTTGAAAGCACAATGAAATGAGTTGAGGGTTATTTTTATTATGTTGTTGACTTTTGGTGGATTATTAACAATAACACAAACATTTACAAATTTCAAAAGGCCATGATGCAAAGTCCACAGCCAAATTTCAATCACCATGCTATCCCAAGATGGATCAATGGCTTCTAAATGCTACAACCATATATGGGATGTGGTTGTTGGGTAATGTCCAGATAATCTGTTCATCATGTTGGCATGACAACAGAGGTACAGTTAGGGTATACAGCATGCCTTCCCCCTATATCAACCCCCCTAGACCACGGGCTGATATGAGGGTACAGTACATGTAGGAAAATATGCCCTATTCATAGTGATGTTAGCTTGTCACCAATGTAAGCAAACCTTTATTCTTCCTTTTACATGTCATACTGACCCACAAGACTGGATGGTAAGTGGTTTCCTCTAGTTCTGTTGAAGCACTGTGGGTCTTTCATCCTATCCAACAGGTCATCAAAATCGTCATCACTGCCAGCAGTCCGTCTCCAAGATCAGAAGTACAGGAAACGACATTGAACATTCTGATTATTGTGAAATCAACATACTGGGTCATTTTATTAATTCATCAAATTAACAATAGTCACGTGATTGAATCCAGTTGTGTGTCAAAACCCTCAACGTTGGAGCCAAAGATCAGTGTGGAACAATTGGTGTGAGTATATTTGGCCTAGTGTTTCTCACATGTAGAGGCGTGTGTATTTCAGTTGCATTGTAAGGGTTAAACACGTACTGTTCATGGCTTGTTCTGGTTGTGTCGTTGTCATTCTTAGGCGGTGCATTTCGATCATGAACGTAGTTTTGATCATTGCATCACGTACATGTACATCCAACGCCCTCCGGATGACGAGGGAGGGGGACACACGATGCATAGAGATAAGGTTTCCTCTCACATGTACCATAAGATATGCACGTACCAGCGTGACGCGACGACACTGTATTCGCTTACGATCGATCGGGTGCGGGCGCGTATCCAGGATTTGAGGGAGGAGGGTTTATCGCAAATGATGCACATGCACATTGCGTGGAAAGAATTCATCTATAGCTTCCGGTATCGGAAGTTTCGTTGACCCCGGCTATGAATATAATTAAAAATACGCGACCCGTCTGTAACAAGATCGGATCGTTTAGCTTGTTTTAGCAATCGATCTATAAGTAACAAATGAGCTGTTTCGTTTTTGTTTCATGTCGTTTAACTCGCGGTTATTCAATCGTCGTTTTGGCGTGAAACCTGTAAAGTTGTTTTCCTCAAATGCTTTCACGTCAGAAAAAGAAACGAGCGAAACGACGTGCGAAATACCTTGAAGTTCGAGATGATGTTTTAGAATCGGCACGGGCATCCTACAAAGCAGACTAAGAAAAGAAACGGACCGCTGAACGCGAGCGGTATCAAGCAGAGCAAGAAAAGAAACAGACGCTGAACGCGAGCGGTAACATGCAGACCCAGAAAAGAAACGGTCATCAGCTAAACGCGAAAGCTATCAAGCAGAGCCAGAAAAGAAACAGACCGCTGAACGCGAGCGGTATCAAGCTGACCCAGAAAAGAAACAGACCGCTGAACGCGAACGTTATAAAGCAGACCCAGAAAAAAAACGGTCCGCTAAAGGAAACGTTATTGGGAGAGTCCTGAATGTGCTCGCTTGGCGAAGAGAGTGCGGTACGGGAAGGCTAAGCGTAGTACCGTGCAAAACCAACGAGGCCATCGAAAAAGTTCTACCGACAAAGTTATTCAAAGGTATGTAAATGTAGTAACCTTCTCTTACCTTAGATATTAAGCTTAGTTTGCATATGACATTAGCTGAAATGTTGCGTTGTCACTGTCGTTATGTAATGTTGGAAGAGACTTTAGTTCCATTCCAGACCTATGAGATGCATGCAGTTATTGTTTGAACTTTCTAGTGCAATGTGACACAGTGTATATCATCTGTGCATTGAATCAGAATGGCTTCAGTTTACATAGGATTTCATGGCATGAGTGCATGTAAGAGTATAACTTTCAAGCCTTGGTGTATATAGTTTAGCACATACATAATGTTGCATGTACGCACTTCCTTTTTCACTGTAGCTATACTCTCTGTACGAACCAAAGGATATCGTACTAAGCGAGTATAAGGGTGGCCTCGAAAAGGCTATTCTTAAGAATAGCACTTTACTAGTTCAGTTAAATGATGCCTTTTGCAAGACGCACCCATGGTTAGCACAAAAGGTGTGTACCAGTTCTGCACATGCTCACATCGCAGCATATGGAGCACGTCATCACGAGAGACGAAGTAATGGAAATAGAGCGGATTTTAGAAGGCGGTGGTGATGGGGAGATGGCAAAGATGATGGCAGTGCTGCATGGACCCCGTCCAGCACCACTTTCCCCACGTCCAGCACCACCTTCCCCACGTCCAGCACCACCTTTGCCACGTCCAGCACCACCTTTGCCACATCCAGCACCACCTTCCCCACGTCCCGCACCACCTTTGCCACGTCCAGCACCACCTTCCCCACGTCCAGCACCACCTTTGCCACATCCAGCACCACCTTCCCCACATGCAACACCATCTTCCCCACGTCCAGCACCACCTTCGCCACATCCAACACCACCTTCCCCACATCTAACACCACCTTCCTCATGTCCAGCACCACCTTCGCTACATCCAACACCACCTTCGCCATATCCAGGACGAGGCCGAGATGGCAGACGACGAGGACGAGGAGATAGAGGATGAGGTGGAAGAGGACGAGATGGGAGAGATAGAGAACGAGGATATGTAAGAGAAGGAAGAGGGTGATGTGGAAGAGGCGGTGATGGACGAGACCGTAATGTGAACCATTATTCGGACAATATATATGTATAACTACTAATGTTAATGTTATTAAAGAATTATGCCAAATGCGCTAATGATAATGGTCGGTCTAAGTACAGCAAGGAAAGATTTCACGAATGATTCAAACACGCATCCCGCCTTTAACTAAAACTTTAGTTCTGATATCGGATCGCTTAGCTTCGTTCATAGTTCTACATGTCTTAGCAAATGGCACACACATGACGTCACACAACCCGTTGTACATAGAAAAAAATCAATGAAACAAGTAAATAAAAACATTCTCTAGGAGAAAGTTGGTGGGATATAGGATTTGCAATTGGTGGTGTAAAAAGCAAGGAAACAAGGTCTTATCAGAAGGGAAAATGTAATAGTCCTATATTTAGCACAGAAACAACACATGCCCTAGAAATGTGCTAAATATAGGACTATTACATTTTCCCTTCTGATAAGATCTTGTTTCCGTGCTTTTTACACCACCAATTGCCATCAAATCCTATATCCCACCAACTTTCTCCTAGAGAATGTTTTTATTTACTTGTATACTAATAGGGATGTCGCAGTGTTTATGGAGAAGAGATACTTTCAGTTGTCATGCACGAACACAAAGCAGTCTTCATCAGCATTAGCTCACTGAATGACCTTTCCACTGAGCATGTTGTGACAGGTAATGTGCACCTAACCACAGCTTCTTTGTGGTGACCCATGCCATGTCTTGTAGTTCTTGTGACAGAGGGGGGGGGGGGGGGGGGGTCTGGAGCACTAAGCACCTAGCTAAACACACCCCTGGATTGGCACCATATCCTCCTTTCCCCTCCATATTGCTGCCTTTCCCATTATGATTCTTGCCCCTCCCCTCTCCCCATGCCCCTCCCACCTCCTCTTCCCCCTTGCATTACATCTCTACTTACTGTTCCAGAATGTGTCATGCAATGTACTGTGGAATAGACACCCAAGGTTTTTGATCAGGGCACCATCTTCTCTGAAGATGTGTGGAGGTCTCAAGTACAACGTTGGCATCTGTTCATGTCAGTATCAGAGTGGTACCTGCAATGGGTTGAAATTTATTTCCCTCCCTCGTATGCTGTAGTGTGCAGGTGTACTGCCACATTTACCTTTTGGTGTATGTACATGTTGTAGTAGAAGAGGGGTGCCATTGCTTGAAACCATCTCCCACAGTGCAAAAAGTTAGATATACGATACGGTATATTTTTGGTTATATTTGAGAATACGCCAAAATATACGCCTGAGTACTATATTGAAATATAAGACGGCGTTTATTCAAGAATCCGCAAGTGTTAAATACGTCACTGTTTATATAGGCACAATTAAGTGTACAAAATATACCCCCATAAGTATATTTATATCATACCACCGTGTATATTCAAGTTTCACATATTCTGTGTGTATATTTGTCTGCGAGTTATCAATTCCTGTATAAGCGTTCATAAGCATCTAATTACTAAGGAGCTGGCGCTTGCCTTTAGTACTTAGCATGTGACAGTACAAACCGAACTTGACACGCTCAATGCCGAAGTCGGAACTCGATACTGATGGACATCTGCCTGTGTGTATATGTGTGTGTGGACATCTGTCTGTGTGGGACATCTGTCTGTGTGTGTGTGTGTCTGTGCATATGCGTGTGTGTGGACATCTGTCTGTGTATACGTGTGTGTGGACATCTGTCTGTATGCGTGTGTGTGGACATCTGTCTGTATACGTGTGTGTGGACATCTGTCTGTATGCGTGTGTGTGGACATCGACCTGTCATGTGTGTACGTGCGACTGTGCATGTGTCCATCTGTGTGTTGTGTGTTTATGCGTGTGCGTGGACAGGTGTGTCCGCGAGTGTGTGGACGGACATGTACGTGCAAGTGTGTGTCATTACAATTTTGAAATGTTAATGTGTACCATTTTTATTCTTACCATTATTGTTCAATTTGAAATGGATATACTGTACATAATGATATGGAAAGTATGGTATAGAGGTTGTGCAATAGCGTCATAAATCGTCATCAATAGCAACCTTTGCTAAGCGCCATTTTGAGTGTCAAAAGCACACACGTGTCTATCCGTAATAGAGTGATTGGAGGTCCTGACTAACCGTTTGAGCCATTTCGTGTGATTAAATGCAGCTAGAAAGTACGGCCAAATACTCTGAGTATTACTATTAGCTTCATGACACTGCCAAACAGCGTTACAAGGTAAAATTGGAGCTGGTTGGTGCGCTTGAAGACCCGTATGTTGCGTATGAGAGATTGTTAGTGTAGATTGGAATAATTGGCCTCAGGTTCCGATAGCTGTAGCAAAGACTCTGCAGCATCAATTTTTTTTTACCAACTTCCTTTTTATCACCTCCAATGTTCTGTGGAATCTGTTCATATCATGCACACGCTTCCTCTTCAAAGGGCTCTTCATGTGCTCGAATAAGGAAGGAACATAATCAGGGGATAGGAGGTTGTTGCTCTATTCCCCCGAAACGAAGTGTACGCTACATATATCCACGAGTACTCATTTGGAATCCAATCTTTGCGCCGGCCCCACTGCTGCTATCCACTGGGACTTACGTTCTTCATCTTGAGGAAAATGAACGCCCGAACCTTTAATGAAACGATTACTGCATCCAACTGCACAACAAGCCTTGCCCATACAATTGCTTTTGACACTCAAAATGGCGGTTAACACAAATAACGTCACTTCGCTCCGCCCATTGCATAACCTCTATTGTTTTTTACAATTTCACGCAGGCTTGTAAATGTTGTAACATTGAAGATTTCTGCCAGTTCAAGAAATAGGTGATAGTCTTACTTGTCAATAGGTTAGTGCTGTTATCATTGTTATTTACTATTTATAACCAAATTTTAAAGTGCACCAATTAGAGTATGCCATTGCACGTGATGGCTAATTTTGGCGGGTTCCTGTGTGAGTGCATGGCCTGGAAAGGTACGTGACTTTGCTTATCACGTTTGTGTTATTTTGGGGATGCGTTTGTGATGTAGTACATCAGCCTCATCAACCTGCTGAAAGCAAACCTAGTATACGGTAAGCGACTCTGAACAATTTGTGTGCAATGCACTTTATTGGTGTTGGTCTCCGGTTATTACAAGCGGCCGATTCTGCTGAGGTAAGTTACACAGTGGCAAGTATGACCATTTCAATTGATGCCAAATGTTATTGTTCTCGTCTTTATCAGGTCACATAGTACGTGGGGACCGCTGTCTCAAGGACTATGGGTTTCGGCTATCACAAGCGCGGGTCGATTCTGCTGAGGTAAGTACGCAATGGCTTTGCTAACTTCATTTTGCTTTTCTGCAGCGTTTCTATTCGAACTGGTAAGTATGCTGGGGGCACTAAAATGTATTTTTCTTTTGTGCGCATTTGGTTAGTCAGCACCAACAAGTCCATCACTAGAGGTAAGTATGGCCATTTCAATTGGCGCCAAATGTTATTATATTCTCGTCTTTATCAGGTCACACTAAGTTAGTACTTGGGAACCGCTGTCTTAAGGCACTATGGTGTTTGAATATTTGTGTTTGGTGTTGTACCACTTATATGTGCGAAGAAAAGTTTTATAAACCAAGCAGATGCAAAGGGGGAGTGGGGATGGGGGGGGGGGGGGCGGAGGACTGGTTTACGGAAGGTCAAAGCCCAAATTACGATAGTGCGCGGTTCACCAAACCGTGTAACATTAATGAAATTCAAAGGTTTGCTAAGATACCAGAAACCGCACGTGACTGACAATATTTCAATATACGCATTTGCTTATAATGTTCAATACGCAGACAGCTTATATTGCTGCTTATATTCGAATATACGTTATAATATACAGTGTCGCATAACAAACTTTTTGCACTGTGTCCCTCCCTTCCTTCCTCACTGCTTTACTCCCTCACCCACTCCCTCCATGTTCTAGTGAAGGTGGCATATTGTCACAACAAAGTTCATGTTTTTAATTTAATGGCCTCTACTGAGTAATTTGGAGGACCCAGAGCTGAGGAGGCTAGCCAAGTTACATGCTCTCTCATGGCTGCATGGGCTGGCAGGGTTGCAGCAATTGGGTGGGTTACCCTTAGTTAAGCCCACCACGGAAGGATTGAAGCGAATGTTGGCTAAGCCCACAGTTCGGAAGGAACCTGTGACGGCCGATATGTTGAAGGACATGGTGGAGGCCACTGGAACAGAGCTACCTTTGTCCGAAGTCAGGTTGCTGGCTGTTTGTTTGGTGGCATTTGATGGTTTTCTGCATTGCAATGAGCTAATAAAGCTCACCTTCAATGCCGAAGGCACAGTGATCAATGTGCAGTCCAGTAAGATGGACCAATACTGGGAGTGTGCATCCTTAGTAATTGCACACACTGGGTCAGTAACATGCCCTGTGAGCATGATGGAAAGATATTTTCATATGGGAATGTTAGATCGCACATCTCATGGAACGCTGTTTCGGGCAATAGTACTGACAAAGGAAGGAGAGAGTTTGCATAATGCTGGTGGCCTCAGCTACTCTAGGCTAAGGGAGCTATTGCTGGATAAGATAGCAAAGCTTGCATGGGTTTGACCCTGCATTGTTTGGTATGCATAGGGGAGTGGAAGGTTCCTTGACAATGACATAGACCATGAAGATTGGCCGGAGAGCAAATGATGGACATAGAACTTTGTGGGTTGGGTGCAACTGTTGTAATCTGGTATGGGAGTGGTGTTTTCAGTCCTGCTTTGGGTTTAATCCTAGAAGATGGCCCCACTCCCACTCAAAGTGTGTATGTGTGTCTATTTGTATGTGGGTGTGTATGTTTTGTAATTTGTTCTTTTCTGTGTTTGTGTGTGATTTTGTGTTTGTGTGACAATGTGCACAATGAATCTGACATGGGGTAAGGGTGTGTGATATGCTATACAGGGGAATAGGAAGGGAACAGGAAATGACATTGGAACATTTCGAATTATTGTACAATCAGTTTACTTGTTAATACTGGTACCTCTTTGGTGCAGTGCAGTATAGTATGGAACACAAGCAGAGGATGATGATCTCTAACACAAGTACAGTTGAATTACACTGTTGAAAGAGGCATAAAAAATTTGTTCCTGCATTTTAACAGATGTGTGTGAAATAATAACATCAAATAAGGTCATATTTATACATTCACGTGATATTAAGGTCATTTTCAAAACATTCACGTGATCGCGTGACCTCGCAGTTGTGCACAAGTAAACTGCTCAACACATGGAAACGTTGGAGCCAAAGAATAGGTAAACCATCATTGTTTAAACTAAAAATGGTGTGAAGTATATTGTCCTAGCTAGTGTTTCTCACAGTGCAGTAGATAGCGAGTACATTTCAGTTGCGTTGTAAGGGTTAAACACATACTGTTCATGGCTTGTGTCATTGTCATTCTTAGGCGGTGCATTTGGATCATGGACGTGATTTTCTAATGCATTTGAACATTACACTGTACTACATGTGTACGCACGTTTACACCCAACGCTCTCCGGGTGACGAGGGAAGGGAGAGCGACATAAGGTGCATCCCTCTTATACATGTACCATAGATATGCATGTACCAGCGTGACGCGACATACCATGCATGTGTACATGCAGGGCTGCGTGGTTGTCGACACTGTATTCGCGTAAGATCGATAGGGCGACGCTATCGCACTTTGAGCTAGTCTGGGGACCTTAGCATGATGTAGGGTCTGGAACCACGCGTATACCAAACACTTGTTCTGATTAGTTTTTGTTGATATTGTATGTTTATATGATTTCATCATCCGCAAAACCGCGCTCTCACGTGAATCGAATCAACACCCTATCACACTAAACTGGGGACCAGTATACATGTAGAAGACAAGTCAAGAAAGTTGTCAGCATGAGCGCTAGCATCTCTGAACCTGGGACGATTGGCGCCTCAATAGCTTCTCCACCTTCAGTCACGTAGGATCCTGAAGACATGTTAAATTGTTTTTTTTTACGTGTGCTTGATCGTCCATACGTCGAATGTAGAGCGTTGTTAGACACCCAATCACAGATTCAGAGATGCTAGCGCTCATGCTGACAACTTTCTTGACTTGTCTTCTACACGTATACTGGTCCATGATCCCCAGATTAGTGTGATAGTCGATTCACGTGAGAGCGCGGATGATGATAAACATACAATATCAACAAAAACTAATCAGAACAAGTTTGGTATACGCGTGATTCCAGACCCTACATCATGCTAGGGTCCCCAGACTAACTTTGAGCTGTAGAAGTACATGTAGCGGAGAAAATACGGTATAATCTCTGGGTGTAGTAGGCGATGGATACACATAGTGTATTAGCTGCAGGTCTACTCATGCTCCTTTGCCTGTCTCGCCATACCCCCAATTCAAGGTTAATAATACATCAGACAACAACACATGTGCTCAATGTACAATGTGCTCTCCTCACTGCATCGGGCACAACAAATATGCCTATAGACCTTTTGCAGTGACGTCCCGGGAACGTTCAATACAATGTTTACTGGGGGACAATGTGCGTTAATTCGACGTTTATGATGTAATTCAACTAGTCTGGGGACCCTAGCCTGATGTAGGGTCTGGAACCACGCGTATACCAAACTTTGTTCTGATTAGTATTTGTTGATATTGTATGTTTATATGATATTCAACATCCGCAAAACATGTGATTCAAATCAACACCCAATCACACTAATCTGGGGACCAGTATACATGTAGAAGACAAGTCATAAAAGCTGTCAGCAGCATCTCTGAACCTGGGACGATCGGCGCCTTTATAGCTTCTCCACCTTCAGTCACGGTAGGATCCTGAAGACATGTTAAATTGTTTTGTTTTTTTACGTGTGCTTGATCGTCCATATGTCGAATATAGAGCGTTGTTAGACACCCAATCACAGATTCAGAGATGCTAGCGCTCATGCTGACAACTTTCTTGACTTGTCTTCTACAAGATACTGGTCCCCAGATTAGTGTTGATTCGATTCACATGAGAGTGCGGTTTTGCGGATGATGAATATAATATAAACATACAATATTAACAAAAACTAATCAGAACAAGTTTGGTATACACGTGGTTCCAGACCCTACATCATGCTAGGGTACCCAGACTAGTAATTCAACATGAACTATGACTATATCAACGGCTTATTGGCTAACGACAAGGCGCGCTACGTCAGAAAGCTCCAATGTTTTCACGGACTGTTGGAGATACATTTGATGAAACCATGGATCCTTATTGTTTTAGCGATCGCCACTGGATATATGATATTAGACAATGGCTGGCAGTCAACTTCCCAGCCATATATACGCATCTGATTGATACACCAGGAGGGTACACTAGGGAAAAACTAAAAGCTTTCAAGAGTCTTGAAGCCCATAATTATTTCACAAGGTATAATGCTTCACAAAGCTTCACTTGGTATATACTGATTACACCATTAGCATTATCCAGATGAACTTGACCATTGATAGTGCTTCCATTACTCTCTTCACCCAATGTCTCACAACACACACACACACCCTTTCGTGGCTGAAGATCGATACATATGTTCCCGTGGGGGATTTAATTTTGCCTCTCCAAAACACAGAAGGAACATAGTCAACATTGTTTTCATCCTTTGATGGTTTACCTATGAGAATGTACCATCCTTTACATCAGTTTGACACACATTAGTACATGCTCTAGGTAATGCCAGAGATAGGGATTGGAAGCTAGATAATTAACACCTAATTAACACTGTTAGGGTATGGAATCTATACAAATTAAGACATACATACACTTCTGGATATAAGTATTCAGTTTTTTTTCTCAGTGCTGTGGCTTGTGAGAAATCTCGGATGCAAACCCACATATCAACAATAATGTAAGCGGGTTGATGGAAGCTATAACCCATGGTGAAGGGAGAGTTATCTCCAACAGACGAGCACCAAGAAGCTCTGATGTTCACTACGTGCCACATGTGAAAGCAGAAAGGGGAAAGGAAACTATGGCATTGAACAATTCTGATGAGTTGCAATCACTAGTCCTGGAAGTGCTGGGACAGGCAGTCAGGGCATTATCTTTGATCGGGGAGACTACTGAAAGCCCTGAAGACACATGAATCACCAGCGCCTGCCGCAGAAGAAACACCACCAGACTTAGAGCACCACCCTTGCTGCATTCTGCGCATTTACAACGGCGGCAAGGCGACATTTACTTCCCATAGCACACCTAGTTCTGGAAGAGCATGTACAGCGCAAATATAGCTTGTTAGTGGTCAAAATACGCCTAAGCCACACTACCACCTTGGCTCTTTCTTATTACCCACCTTTCAAGTGTTTAGGTCCTCCAGAAACAACTCAAAAGGTATAGCAAATGAGGAGCCTCAAAATGGTATAACTACCCTTCCGTTCAACCGGTGACTCTCAAACAATCACTAATGAAAGACATAGGTAGCGGTGGAAAGATGATAAAGGTACAGAAAAAAAAAGATTGCCAAACATTCTCAAACATTGAAGCAAAGCAGATAGGACAATTGCTCAAAATGGTTTATCCAACAAGTGTAACTGCCAAACAACACAGAGAACGCGTAAAAGTGGACAAAGCATATGCTTATAATGGGGAAAAAGCACTTCTTTCTGCCTTGGTCGACCCAAATCCACCCCTTTGGGCAGGTTCAGAAATGTGATTCGCACTTGCACGCATAGCCCGCTAGCTTGAATGGCGCACGTGATGAGTTTCCAATGTAATGTAATGATGGAGACTGCAGAATGTATTCACTAAAGTGTAAGCAATCAACTAAACTACATAATGGAATAGATCCCTATCCTGTTGACACGACTCACCCAAGATGGCAGAGCAGTGGTGATGTAATGGTGATATCTAATGTGGCAGGTTTGCCTCTGTCCCTTCCAGCAATGAGAATGTCAGCAGGTGTGGTGTGGTCTCTTGTTATGCCATGACCCTAAACTGAGATACTGCTCTTGATCCTCTTGGTCACCATGCCATTACCTGCAGGCATGAGGGAGATGTGACCATACAGTACCCCTACCCCTATATCAACCCACCCTCATATCAAATATGCCCTATTCATAGTGATGTAAGGCTAGGGTTTTGTGTTCCTAGCAACCCACCTCTAATGAGATTCACTTTGTGAACTCATTACTGGTCAGTTGAGGTGATCACAAGGAACACAGAAACCTAGCCTTGCATTGCCTTATATCGTTCTGAACTTTAATACAAATTTTTAGTCCTCATTTAGTAGTGTCCACATTCAAGTAACTGCATTTCTATAGAAATCTCAAACAAAGTAGAGGCGTGTGTATTTCAGTTGCATTGTAAGGGTTAAACACGTACTGTGTCATTGTCATTCTTAGGCGGTGCATTTCGATCATGGACGTCGTTTTGATCATTGCATCACGTACATGTACATCCAACGCCCTCCGGATGACGAGGGAGGGGGACACACGATGCATAGAGATAAGGTTCCCTCTCACATGTACCATAAGATATGCTCGTACCAGCGTGATGCGACGACACTGTATTCGCTTACGACTGCTTTACTCCCTCACCCACTCCCTCCATGTTCTTGTGAAGGTGGCATATTGTCACAACAAAGAGCTGAGGAGGCTAGCCAAGTTACATGCTCTCTCATGGTTCCATGGGCTGGCAGGGTTGCAGCAATTGGGTGGGTTACCCTTAGTTAAGCCAACCATGGAAGGATTGAAGCGAATGTTGGCTAAGCCCAAGGTTCAGAAGGAACCTGTGATGGCCAATATATTGAAGGCCATGGTGGAGGCCACTGGACCAGAGCCACCTTTGTCTGATGTCAGGTTGCTGGCTGTTTGGTTGGTGGCATTTGCTGGTTTTCTGCATTGCAATGAGCTAATAAAGCTCAAATGTTATGATATCACCTTCAATGCTGAAGGCATTGTGATCAATGTGCAGTCCAGTAAGACGGACCAATACCGGGAGTGTGCATCCTTAGTCACTGCACACACTGGGTCAGAAACATGCCTGTGAGCATGATGGAAAGATATTTTCATATGGGGAAGTTAGATCCCACGGTATGCTGTTTCGGGCAATAGTACTGACAAAGGAAGGAGAGAGTTTGCATAATGCTGGTGGCCTTCAGCTACTCTAGGCTAAGGGAGCTATTGCTGGATAAGATAGCAAAGCTTGGGTTTGACCCTGCATTGTTTGGTATGCATAGCCTTCCTGCAGGGGGTGCCATAGCGGCAGCCAATGCTGGTGTGCAGGATACGCTATTTAAGCGGCATGGTTGCTGGAAATCAGAATCTGCCAAAGATGGGTATGGGAAGGATTCAGTCCAGAGATGGTTGGAGTTCTCAAAAGACCTAGGCATATAACTCGACCTTTTCTTTGTACATCTACAAAGAAAAGGTGTACATCTATGTGGTTGTGTGTTTGTTTGTTGCAGGAGTGCACAATGGCACTAAACCTATTTGGTATCGGTTTTGAGATAGTGCTGTACTAAATGCAACAACTGATGCCTTTTTTCCAAGTGTGATAGGACAAGTGCTTTCTTGAAATAAACTCTTTACACATTAAAAAGTAGTAAGAACAGACATCCATGGCAGCTATGATGCATCATGAAAAGCAATAAATTCCTTTATGTGTGAGGGCAGAATAGTTAGAGTCCTGTAAGGTATTCCTGCACACACAATCTTCTTAGCAGCCAAGCAAGACAAGCACATTAGGGTGGCTGGATGGAAAGGCACACACGCTCCACTGTGGTCCCTATGGGCACCATGTTCCACAAATGGAGACACCATGCTCTCCCACCTGGAGATACCCAGGGTCTTTGCCACCTGGTATGCATGATGAATGGGCCGCTTCCCGCTGGGGTCGGGTTGGTTGATGACACTAGCCGCACCCCACATGAGGATGTGGGAAGCAAAGTGGGAGAAGGGAGTGATGCCTGCCTTGGTCAGTTTTGCCATGACCTGGTGTGACAGCATGAAGTGGAGAAGGGTCACTCCTGGGGAGACATGGAGGTTTCCAGAGTTGCCAAGTCGCTGGAAGTCACTTGTGTCATGGCAGCCGAGGTTGCTGTGCCAATCGTACAACAAGAGCAGCATGTCATGGACAGTGGTAGATACCTGACTAAGTGTGTGTTTTGCGCTGCAGTTGAACCACCTTGACTGTCCATGCACATCCAACACTGCTTCTAGAAGTGCTGGATAGCAGCTTATCTTGTAGCCATGTGAGCAGAATGTTTCTACTTTCGAGCAGAGCCAGTATTTGAAGGAAGGCAGCATGTTTACATGCTAATTTTGATAACTTTACTAATTAATAAGTTAGTGTTCCATGTGATCCTGTCATGTGACTGCATGTGGGTTGTGTACTTGACTATGTATGTGTGTGTGGCTTTCAAATCAAATAGTTGACTTTGCATCCAATCAGTGCCTATTCATTACATCATGGTGATGTCCCCAGCCCCTTCCCTCATAGGTTGCCCCTGTGGGTGTGTGCAGTCCTAACAGGTAGCATATGATGAGAATGAGTTGGGTCCATTTGACATTGGAAGTGCTGCCTGTTAGCATCCTAGTCGCATGCATGTAGGTGTCAAGCCAACAGCTGTGGGGCTTTAAAAAGGAGCTTAGTGAAGATGAGTGAAAGTGTCAGTTCCCCTCCTTGATGGAGGAGTGACTTTGCTGCACACCCTCACCCCTCTCCTTGTATTGTTTCCCTCATCATCTCCTCTACACACAGTTCCATTCCTATAGTGTGTCACCATAAAGGTGTGTCATATGTGATGCATGGATAACTGCACAATGCAGAACTGCTGGTAGATGTAACCATATTGCAGAGCAGTCATGTACAGATGGAGGGTGTGTGAGGGTGCATGTGTACGAAGGAGGTGTGGATGGTGTCAATTATGAAATGTCAGAGGGAACCCTTCACCCTGTGGTATCATATTGAGAGAAGGGAAGGGGGACTGGGAGGCTTTTTGCTGCTTTTCGATGCCCCTCCCCTACCCCCTCCCCTCCATTATGTCTCTTCTTGCTGCTCCAGTATGTGTCATGTTGTAATGGAGAACTACATGCACGTGTACATCATGCCATGCACTTCGGACCCTAGACAGTAGTTCCAGACTGACTGGCTCCCTTCTAGTGTATATAAAAAGCATAGGATTTCATGTGACTGGAGGCGATAGTTTTGTAGTGCTGCTTGATTTCATATATCCCTTTGGCTGCTGCCTGTATCCTCGGCTATTATTACAATGCTATTATTGTGGTACAGATGTTTGATGAGGGCACCATATTTTCTGTGAGTGGTGTAATATATCTCCCTCACTCCCTCCCTCATGTATCCTTAGAGTTCAGGTGTACATTTACCTTGTCAATGAATAGCTGCTCCATGTGCTCATGTCCAGTGCATGTAAGCAAATCACATTTGTGGTTGTTCCTCCTTGATGATGTGAAGCAAGCACCCACCTCCTCCCCTCCACCTTCAGCAGCCATCATCCCCACCTCTACACTGTGGAGGAGGACTGTGCCCCGGCCAAGGGGGAAGAGGACATCCTCTACCTCCACACAGGACAGGATCAAGGTCAGGAACAGGCAAACCAGGACTCTCTGCCTCCCTCCCCCATCCCTTTCCTGTTCACTTGAAAGGTACCAGAGTTATAAAAGATGATCTATTTTATATGTATGTTCGATGAGGGTATCCTAATGCCACTAACTTTCCCTCTGTGTGTCCACCCTGACAGTTCTAGTGTGAAAGAGAGTGTGCACCACAAAATGATTCCCTGATCATGTAACTTGTTAATAATTGTTAATCAACTAAATATGGTCACAACTAGGCATGTGTTTGTGTATGTGTGACTGTGTGGGTGTTTGTGTGTGTATGTATGTGTATGTGCATGCATGTATGTGTGTATGTTACATCGTATGTGTGTGTGAGACTGGTTGTGTGTGTATGTGCGCGTGACTGTATGTGTGACTGTGGTTGTGTGTGTGACTGTTTGTAGTTGTGTGTGTGTTTGTGTGTGTGTGGCAGACTGGAGAGCAGCTGGTTAAAGTTCACGTGGGTTGTGTGTGTTCATTTAAAAGATGATCATTTAAATTGAAATTTCTTTATTCATCAAAATGACTTTATGGATTTATAATGAGATAGTTAGGCAAATACGTATTTAAATACTAGTACCTTTAATCGATGGAAAGATAAAATCAACTAAAGATAAAATCAACTACTTTCTAATTAATTAATGTGATCACATAACATAATGTACAAGACCTTTAATTCATTGGAAGATTTATAAATTAAGTTAGAAGATTATTAAGTGCGATTTGGATTTGCTTTGATTCTCTTACCTTTCTTTTCTTTTTTGATTTTTCATCACCTTCTTCTGGCCCTTCAACGTCTGAGGGACCATCACCTTCATTTGACCCTTCCACATCTGAAGTCCATCATCTTCTTCTGGCCCTTCAACGTCTGAAGGCCATCACCTTCTTCTGGCCATTCAACATCTGAGGGACCATCACCTTCTTCTGACCCTTCCACATCTGAAGTCCATCATCATCTTCTGGCCCTTCAGCATCTGAAGTCCATCATCTTCTTCTGGCCCTTCAACATCTGAGGGACCATCACCTTCTTCTGGCCCTACAACATCTGAGGGACCATCACCTTCTTCTGGCCCTTCACCATCTGAGGGACCATCACCTTCTTCTGGCCCTACAACATCTGAGAGGCTATCACCTTCTTCTGGCCCTTCCACATCTGAGGTACCATTATTTTGCTTAGCCAATATAAAGGTCAACCATATGTAATAAATGCACAGCGCTGTAGACAAGCTATGCAATACTCTTGATGCACATGTTCTAAAGATGAGCATATCACAGCTGCACCATCCACAGGGCATTAAGACCTATTGAGGGAAG
The DNA here is from genome assembly GCA_013339895.1 of Ephydatia muelleri. NCBI lineage: Eukaryota > Metazoa > Porifera > Demospongiae > Spongillida > Spongillidae > Ephydatia > Ephydatia muelleri. The sequence continues at coordinate 6,703,730 of JABACO010000004.1, read as the reverse complement.
GGGAGGAGGGCAAATAATTGGTGTTTTACCACAGGTACCCTATAAAAAGAAAGTAAAAGAAGACAGTGAGAGAGAAAGGGAGGAAGAGAGGGAGAATTGGAGGGGGGATTCCGTCCTGGTCAGGCCCTGTAGAATATGAATATATACTTTGTGGTCACATGTGGTAAAGGTTTGTAGTCTATCTGGAGTTGAATGACCTCAAATAATCTTAATCCCTCCTGCTACATCTCTTTCCTCGATCCCCCATGATGCAACATGATGCAAGTTGTACAGTACAGTACCTCGTGTGTCTTTGTACGGTGCATGTACTCAGTAATCCAGGGTACTAAGTTATGCTCACTGGAAGCATTAACATATGAAGAAAAACCCATAAGGTCCCTCTGTGTTTGCCAGACCCAGGGGACTCTACATGTCCGCTCATGGTTAGCCTTGTGTTGGTGACACCCAAGAGGCTGTGCTTTTCAGTTCAGTTCTTAACCCAAGGTCCTATTTTATTGGCCATACCTACAGGGCTCTATATATGGCTGACCCCATCATGTTCCTTTGTGCTCAGGAAAGTTTATACAGTGTGCAAAGTGTGCTATATGATGCCGAAGGCACCCTTTTATGAGGCCAAAAGATTGTAAAAAGCTCAGGATAAGAAATGTGTGTTTTTTGTCAGAATGTGGGTGAATAGTTGACCTAGTTCGAGTGCCTTCGGTGTATGTACCCTACACTCTAAACCTTAATTAATGGCCTTCCCCTAGTCCTAGTGATAGCTTGTAAGCTATACTTCGTCTCTAAATCTTATCTAGGTCACTCTCTGTTAGCCAGGTTTAACTAAATTCAGCTTGAAGTCTCGTTAAGATATGAGATCCACGATGGGTGATCAGAACATAAAATGCTGACCTAATTAAAGTATTCCACCTGCTATAAATCTTGATTCATGATGGAGTTTTCACTTGCGGCAACAGATTCTGGTTCACTATATACCAGTGCATTTCACAGTGGTGAATACATATTTTTTACTATAAATCTGTCGGTTCCTGGAGGATATATATACTCAGATGGACATTAGTGCCCATTACTATTAAAAATGACGGCCAATGCCATATATATATGGGTTATAACAAAAAGATGAGACTAACAAAGTCACCAATGTTGTAATAAATTTTCAGACTCTAAGATTTCGTTGCTTTTGTCCATGTATAGAATGACAAAGTACGTCATCTGTTTTCTAGAATAAAGGCTATTTAACAGATAGCAAAAAGCATACTGAACCAGCTAAGTTCAACTTGAATATAAAGGGCAAAGCTTCTAAAACGAAATTGACATTGTCAATTCATGCATGTGTTGTGCTGTTCTCATCATCCTGACCCAAATAATGCCTCTCAGATTGCAGGAAATATGTAAATTGGCTTCTGGGGGAGGGCAGAGGACTGGTTGCCCCTCTCCCTCCAACCCTCCCCCTACTCTCTGCTGGACTGACCACTCTTCAATTGCTTACAACAGGCCTGTCTGTGGTACGGCCTTGCCACTGTGTTAAACCTTGCTTCTGAATGAGCAGTTTACTGTACTAGGCCAAGCCAAGCCTGGCAATACATCAGTCACACTGGCATACATACGCTGGGGCATATGATTAGAGTGTGTTAGAGGTGGGGGGGGGGGGGGGGAGGGAGACAAAGTTGTGTGCATGCAGCTATATATACATAGAGCCATTTGCATGTGTGTGTGGTAGAGATTTTCAGATCTTATACTTGTAGGCTTTTCTAAGAGTGACTGCATGCAGTGACCTTTTGCTGAGCTGGTTACGTGTGTAAGGCTGATAAACACAAGTACGGTTGAATTACACTGGTGTAAGAGGCATTAAAAAATTCGTTGCTCTTATTTAGTTTAACAGTTTAATTAAAGGAGAAACAATAACATAAAATGTACTTAAAATTAAATATTTTAATAAAGTCATTTTTCAAAGCATTCACGTGATCGCGCGACCTCGAAGTTGTACAGAAGTAAACCGCTCAACACATGGAAACGTTGGAGCCAAAGATGAGGTAAACCATTATTGTTTTAACTGGGTGGGGAAAAAATTATGAAGTGTATTGTCCTAGCTAGTGTTTCTCACAGTGCGAGTGCATTTCAGTTGCGTTGTAAGGGTTAAACACATACTGTTCATGGCTTGTGTCATTGTCATTCTTAGGCGGTGCATTTGGATCATGGATGTGATTTTCTAATGCATTTGAACATTACACTGTACCATAGATATGCATAGATATGCATGTACCAGCGTGACGCGACATACCATGCATGTGTACATGCAGGGCTGCGTGGTTGTCGACACTGTATTCGCGAAAGATCGATCGGGCGACGCTAACACACTTTGAGCTGTAGAAGTAGCGGAGAAAATACGGTATCATCTCTGGATGTAGTAGGCGATGGATACACATAGTGTATTAGCTGCAGGTCTACTCATGCTCCTTTGCCTGTCTCGCCATACCCCCAATTCAAGGTTAATAATACATCAGACAACAACACATGTGCACAATGTATTCGTACATTGTGCTCTCCTCACTGCAAACGTAATCATCGGGCACATCAAATATGCCTATAGACCTTTTGCAGTGACATCCCGGGAACGTTCAAAACAATGTTTACTGGGGGACAAATTGTGCGTTAATTTGAAGTTATGATGTAATTCAACATGAACTATGACTATATAAACTCCCGCCGCATGCCCCCTTCCATGGCTACTGCTACCCACCCTACCCAATGACCATCATTGGTGCCAGCGTCACTTGATGCACGCCACAAACATAGACCACACCAGAACCCTCACCTTCCCTACAGCAAAACATAGACCACATACGTAGGCTTGAGCAGGGGGCATTCTACCTACTGATCTACATTTAGAGAGGTGCGCCCACACCATCTCACGGAAAAAAAAACCCGTGGAAAAACCCTCTAAGGGACAAAATCCACATTATGGGGTCAAAAAACCGACTATCTAACCTGCTCCGATACCCCACAACACACAATAAACAAAGAACGATAAGACACTGTTCTCCACAGCAAGCTGCCACATGAAAGTCACCAGATAGTCCATCATCTACTTCCAGTCAAGGATCACTCCTGCAAAATCTCACAAAATATGAAAAGAACAGATATGACTGCGTGCATGTGGTATTGACGCCTTAGACTGACTCAACCTCAGGCCCCTTTATCCTTACCAACCACGTGGCACCCTTTTTAACCAATCGCCATGTCATTACGACATTCCGGCGGGAGCTTATTTCCCGTCTAATTCAGTACCTTCAACCGACAAGAAATATATCTCCCGCCGCATGCCCCCTTCCATGGCTACTGCTACCCACCCTACCCAATGACCATCATTGGTGCCAGCGTCACTTGATGCACGCCACAAACATAGACACACAAAGGACAGGGCACGCCGTTATATGCCCAAACTCTTAGACACATCTAAACGCCTTTCCACTGAATCTTTCACACAGCCATCTTTGGCTGACTCCGACCTCCAGCGGCCATGTCTTTTAAACAACCTATCAGGCACGCCTGCATTAGCTGCAGCAGTAGCACCCCCTGCCCGCAAACTATGCATACCAAACAATGCAGGGTCCATACCCAACTGGGCAATCTTAGCAATTAAATGCTCTCTGAGTCTTGTATAACGTAACCCTCCCGTCTTACGTAAGGTTTCACCTGACTTGGTGTTAACAATAGCCCTGAACAAATTATCATGCGAACCACTGCAAAGACCTCCCATATGAAAATAGCGCTCCAACATTGCTACAGGGCAAGTACACAAACCAATAACTAATGCTGCCCCTTCCCGGAACTGATCTGTCTTACTAGAGACGATTTTTAACACCAGCCCTTCTGTATTAAACTCTACATCTGCACACTCTAATTTTAACACCTCCTCACAACGTAAAAAACCTGCGAAAGCCAACAAACACACCGCCAGCAACCTGACCACTGACAAAGAAGGGTCAGGTCTTGCAGAGTCCACCATGGACTTCAACATCTCAGCTGTCACAGGCTCCTTCCGCACCCTTGGCTTCGCCAATATGCGCCTAAACCCAGCCAACGCCGCCTGCACCAGCGGTGCACCACTCACAGGCTGCAATCCTGCCGCCTGGTGCAGCCAAGACAATGCATTCACTGCCTCCTCGATAGCTGACGTAGATTCGACAGACTCACTCAAGTGTTGCAGATAGAGTGCAATGTGTGTGTCCTGGGCAGGGAAGCTTGGAACCCCTTGACGTGCCTCTGCCCATAGTTTCCATCTCCTGAATGCGCCCAGGTACTTCTTTGTGGTGCTGTCTGCCTTTCCCCTTAGAATTGTGTCAGGTAGAGCTGCTGCTAGCCGCTGCAACTCGGGGTCTTCTAAGTTACTCATTAGAGGCCATACGCCCGCTGCCAGGATGTCTATGGGGGTAAAAAAAAAGAACAAAAAATGATAACTGCTCCAAATAGCCCAACCAAACGTGGCTGGACTCCTCCGGTCAACCTCCAGTTGACCGCAAACCCTCCTGGGCCACACGGTCCAACCTTCGTTGACCTGGTCCCCTGGGTTTCCGTTTGACTCAAAAGTCAAACGCTGGTCCCACATAGACCAGCATGCACAATGGCAGTATGACATGACCTACACTGGTCACCATACCTGACCCACTGATCAACAAATCATGACCCCTGGTCGACAAAATCATGACCCCTGGTCAACAAATCATGACCCCTGGTCAACAAATCATGACCCACCAGTCAACAAATCATGACCCACTGGTCAACAAATCATGACCCACTGGTCAACCAATCATGACCCACTGGTCAACAAATCATGACCTACTGGTCAACCAATCATGACCCACTGGTCAACAAAATCATGACCCCTGGTCGACAAATCATGACCCACTGGTCAACAAAATCCTGACCCCTGGTCAACAAATCATGACCCACTGGTCAACAAATCATGACCCCTGGTCAACAAATCATGACCCCTGGTCAACAAATCCTGACCCCTGGTCAACAAATCATGACCCACTGGTCAACAAATCATGACCCACTGGTCAACAAATCATGACCCACTGGTCAACAAATCATGACCACTGGTCAACCAAATCCTGACCCCTGGTCGACAAATCATGACCCACTGGTCAACAAATCATGACCCACTGGTCAACAAATCATGACCCACTGGTCAACAAATCATGACCCACTGGTCAACAAATCATGACCCACTGGTCAACAAATCATGACCCACTGGTCAACAAATCATGACCCACTGGTCAACAAATCATGACCCACTGGTCAACAAATCATGACCACTGGTCAACCAAATCCTGACCCCTGGTCGACAAATCATGACCCACTGGTCAACAAATCATGACCCCTGGTCAGCAAATCATGACCCACTGGTCGACAAATCATGACCCCTGGTCAACAAATCATGACCTACTGGTCAACCAAATCCTGACCCCTGGTCAGCAACTCATGGCCACTGGTCAACAAATCATGACCCACTGGCCCCAAATACAACCCCTGCCCCCATACATGATGTGCCGCTCAACACACAATACCACCTCCCGGTTACACGGGTAATACCGATCACATGCTAAAGCATATTATCAATGCCAACAACGAGGTGTCGGGCAGCGCACCTCCTGACCTCCCCGGAATAATCTCTCCTGGCAACACCTCTGATGCCCCAACAAAAGAGGCAAACATCATGCCATCCGGGCACAACAAGGGCCAATATGGTGCAGACTCCCAGTGAGGCACTACAAGTGTACCATTAGCTTTACACGTCTCCGCATGCCGGACCACCCTTGCCACCAAGCTAGGTGGGGGACACCACCAATTGTTCTCCCCACCACCCCAGTGCACTGTGAAAGTGTCCACTGCTTCACTCCCAGGGCAAGCAAAACGTGAATTAAACCTCGATAACCGCGTGTTAAAATTGTCTGCAAACCGGTCTACAGAATATGGACCCCATGCTTCTTCCAAATAATAAAACAACGCTGGACTGATCTGCCAGTCATCGTAATCAACAATTCGACTAATAAAATCAGCTAACTCATTCTGGGCTCTAGGTATCCACTCAGGCTCCAGACGAATCTGATGAATAATGCATGTTTCAAACACTTTCAAGGCTTGCTCCTGCAAGTTAGGCTTCCTACTACCAACCTGAAGAATGCGTATGACATTCTGATTATCTGAAAACCATCTAACACGTGTATTGCACAGCTTAGTGGCAATGGAATTAAGCACCCTGCTTACAGCCACAAGCTCCCTCCAAGTGGAGCTCTGTGAGGCCTCCTCCTCTGTCCAAACACCCTGAGCTACATGTGTGCCATGCTCCACTGTGTACCCACCATAACCTGTATCACTAGCATCAGAGTACACCACCCTAACAGCAGAAGGAGTATGCCATAAAGGCTGAGCATTATATTTTGGGAGACAATTTGCCCAAAAATCTAACTCCATGCGAACCGGCGGGGTAAGTTCCAACATCTCACACCATGCCTTCCGACAGTCCAGCAATGCATACAAGTTTCTAGTCATAAATCTTGAAACAGGCCCCACAGCTATTCCCATAGATATAATTTTCCCAACAATGCTAGCAATACACCTGGCCTGGAGTCTCTGGGAACATAATGCACCCTTCAACATGGACTGTAAAGCTTGCACTTTTGCCTGAGGAACAGCTATTTGTCCTTTCAGCAAGTCTATTTCAAACCCCAACCATGCTATACTGTGTGATGGTCTCCAAACTGACTTTTTATCATTAACTACCAAACCTGACTTATGCAAGGTGTTTCTCACCCACCCACTGGCTTTTTCAGCCTCCTTTTCCCCTTGTACAGCCACAATACCATCATCCAAATACATAACAGCCTTCAAACCACTTAGATCTCTATAATCTAACAAGAGGACGTAACAACTTTGTAAACAAATATGGTGCTGATGCCAGGCCAAAAGGCAGCACCGCGAACACATAGAAATGCTGATCCCATTCAAAACCCAAGTACTTACGATGATGCCCAGCAATCTCCACATGATGATACCTCGACTTGAGATCAAAATTAAACATGAGCTCACCTGGACTGAATAGCATCATTGCTATACGTAGGTCCTCATACTTAAACCGCCTCTTGCACAAGAACTGGTTGACATGCCTGAGATTCACCACCAGCCGCTTCTTGCCAGAGCTATTTTCCACAACCGACAATGGACTGCAAATATACGTTGGCTCCTGAACTTCCTCCACAAAATGCCCATTGACCAACTCACTGACCGCCTTATGCACAAAATCTGAATTAGTATATGCTGAACACTGTTAGCTCTTTTATATGCAGTTGGTTCCGCAAACAGGGGTAAAACATATCCATTCCTAATTGTATCAACAATCCACTGGGAGGCACACAGCTCTTTAACCCAAAAATATACATGCCGTTTAAGTCTACCTCTGATGCCATCTACCTCAAGAAGCTCCCCATCTCCAGCTTGAAACTCCCAATTCCTTCCTTCATCCATTTCCCTTGACCACACCCCATCAAAACACACCTCATCATGAGATAACCCCTTACGTGACAATAGCACATCTGCATCCTGTGACAACACCCCACGAGGTAACACAGCATGTGCTCCCCGCACCTTAGGTGACAAAAGTACACCAGACTGAACACGTGCCTCTCCCTCACTCTCCCCATGCACACCAAATACAACCTCCGTACATGCAGATACAGGATACACTCCAGTGATGAGTGGACGCTTTGGGCAGCTGCGTCTGAAATGCCCTACTTCTCCGCAGCTGTAGCATACTAGCGGATCGCTTGGTCTCGCCACCGGGGCCACCTGGGGCTTTGGAACAGGCACCGCTGTCACAACTCCTTGCCCTGGTTCTGGCTTCTCTCGCCAGCCAAAGCCCTTTTTCAACTTCGCCGCTGCATCCAGCTTACGCGCCTTAGCCAACACTTTTCTTTCAGCCGCTTTTTCGGCGTTCTCCAAACGCCGCTCATCCTCGGGATTATCCGCCAGCACGTCTGTTTCATATTCGTTAACGACGTGCCAACCCAACTCCGACCGATCCGCGAGTTTTATGAGTTTCTGACGATGCGCTAACTGGGTCTTACCTTCTCTCACCGACTCCCGAGCCTTCTCGACAGCATCCTTCGCCGGACTGTCCGCCAAGTTTCGCGCAGCCCGCGCCAGATGACTCTCCGCCTCATCCATTTTGTCCACCACGCCATCGTTAAACTGAAACTGGTCCTCGTGGCCCTTCTTGTTAAACTGGTATGGTACACACACACACCCTTTCGTGACTGAGGATCAATACATGTGTTCTAGTGGGGGATTTAGTTTTGCCTCTCCAAAACACAGATGGAACATAGTCAATGTTATTCCTTTGATGGTTTACCTATGAAAATATACCATCCTTTACATCAGTTTGACACACATTAGTACATGCTCTAGGTAATGCTTTACCTGAAATGAAATGTTTGCCACAAACTCGAGCATTCTAGGATGGAACAAAGCCTAGTGCATTGATCCACATTACGTGCCGCCTCTGGTCAGTTCGAATTCTAAAAAAAAAATTCAAGTTTATACGTTCTCTTAGTCTACCTTTACATCCCAAAGCACAGCATACGTTACACATTTTGGTGACGTTATCGATAATTGCGTCATAAAATTCTAATAAACGCACAATTTGTCCTCCAGTAAACATTGACGGCAATGTTTTGAACGTTCCCGGGATGTCACTGCAAAAAGTCGATTGTAATCCTGTGTAGTGACGGGGACTGCAGAATGTATTCACTAAAGTGTAAGCAATCAACTAAACAACGTAATGGAATAGAGGAGCGTTTTTAGTTCTTGTGTTTTCACATCACAATTACACTTCCAATCCATTGACTCCATCTCAGGGAGTCAGACTCTGTCCAATCTCGCTTTTTGCCAGTATTGTTAGCTGGTACAGACATAATACGATCCTATGTGGCTTTTCAGCTGGCCATAAGTGTAAGCCACAAGTACTGGCTTGGTGGAGGACAGGTGAAGGGGCAGGTGGAACACTAGCCTGCAGATGGTGTTGTGACCTCTTTGCCTCAATTTCCATACTTCCCCACAGCCAGTGGCATGTAGGACCAACCTAACTCCTGGCATTAGAGTCCATTGGAGTGGAGCTTGTGGTCCTCATCTGCATAGGCTTCCCTATCCTGTTGACATGACTCACCCAAGATGGCAGAACAGTGGCGATGTAATGGTGATATCTAATGTGGCAGGTTTGCCTCTGTCTCTTCCAGCAATGAGAATGTCAACAGGTGTGTGTTATGCCATGACACTACTCCACACTAACTGTTCATCATGTTGGCATGACAACAGAGGTCAACGACCGCATTCCACATGCAGTTAGGGCATCTCCCTCATGCCTGCAGGTCACAGCATGGTGGACACAATTAGCAACAACCACATCCCATAAGTCATCTGCTGGTGGAGTTTATAAGCCATCAATTTAAGAAGGTTATTTCAAATCAAGAAATTGGCATAGCATGCTTGTCAATAATTGTGATTGAAATTACTGAAGACGGGTTTCAATCGATGTGGACTTTGCGTCGATGGTCAATTTATGCATTGAAAAATTTGTAAAATTGCGTCGCTGAAATATTTTCTATTTTTAAATTTGTACACAGTATGTATTGTGTTTTTCAGAAACTGTCTATCGTCATCAAACAATCAAAATGACCCTAAAAATCTGCTTCCAAACTACCTTCCTAATCACTATTGTTAACCTACATGAACATGTGTGGGCTAAGTGTTAGCTTTGTGTACTTGATGATGTTTTTATTAATTTGTTTTGTAATAGTTTTTCTTTCACTTAGGTATGGCTATGTACTGTTAATTGGTATCCATTTGATATTGAAATTCAATTAGCTTTAAACCACTGGTTTAGCAAATTCAGCAAATTGATTATGTTTTGAAAATAACCTATTAGACCTCGTTATGGACACGACCAGGTTTAGGTAACCACTAACAGAGTTGTCTAAGACATAGAGACTACAACGGTTGTTAACTCTTTGGCTGCTATATATATCTGTGATTGAGCACCACACTCCAGTGTTCTTTTATGTTCCATCTTGCATAACTAGCTAAGAATTAACCAGGTGTCTGGATTCTTATACTGCAAAACTAACCCTGTGTTGCGCTGTTTGCAACATACCCATTTTAATGTTGATTTGAATAGACTAAACAATTCAAGTGCTGTGTAAGGACTGCATAGACTACTAAATTTAGTTATTGTATTTTTCACTACCAACAGTGTGGTTATGGAGAAACCATAATATTTTATCTATTGTTCGGTGGTCATTTATATGCTGTCTTTCATAACTATAGCTAAGCATTCATCAGGTGTCTGGATTGTTATGCTACAATACAAGCCCTGGCGCTGTCGTGTGCAACATATCACAATACATGTACAGTAGTTTAATTGATTTTGAATTGCCTAGGTCCATACATTCAAGTGCTTTTGTATAGACTGCACTATTTAATCCTTTACTACCAACAGTGTGGTTATGGAGAAACCCTTTTTACACATGACCTGTGGTGTGTGCTCCAAGCCCTACAATAATCCAAGAATTCTGTCATGTTTGCACTCCTTCTGTCTACAATGTCTCCATCATGAGATAGAGAAAAGTGGTTCCCAACAAATGTTCCAATGTCCCATCTGTGAACAAAACACCAACATCCCAGTGGGAGGGGCCAGTGTTCTCCCTCAGAACCTCCATCTTGGATTTGAAGTAGAGGTAGCAGGGTACATGTCCAAGATGACCAGTAACAGTGATGTAGCATGTGACCAATGTGCTGAAGGAAGCAGTGATCCTGCAGTAGTGTTCTGTTGTGCTTGCCATCACTTCCTGTGTGCCTTCTGCCTTGAACACCACAAGCGCAATCGAATGTGGTCCAAACACAAAATTGTTGGACTAGACCAGGAGGGAGCCAGACAACTGCACACCACCATGAAGCCAAGAGATCATTACTGCTCTCAGCCTAACCATGAGGACAATAAATTGAATTTTTATTGTGAGACTTGTAGCTTGCTGGTATGCCTTCACTGCACTACAGGTACCCACAAAAGCCACTCTGTGAAGGAAATATCCACAGTAGCAAAGACCCAGCAAATGGAAATGACAGGAGCACTTGAAGATGCAAAAGAGGTGGTGACAAAGCTGACTGGAGCCATTGATGAAAATAAAAGGATGATAGAACAAGTGGAGATATCCTCAAGAAATGCTTTCTTGGCCATCAACCAAGCCTTTGAAATACTCCAACAAACATTGGAAGAAAGGAAACAGACACTATTGTCAGAGTTGGAGGCCATTACATTGTCCAAGTCAACAGCTCTGACCCTCCAGAAGGAGCAGTTTGAGAAGATGGTTGGAGACATTGGTCACTACACTGATACGGCCTCCCAGATCCTGCAGACCCACACTGACCATGGGATTGTAGCATTGGGAGGACTCATACCCACTGAACTGCAGGCCACCCTCAAGAGGGTCCAGACCATTTCCCTCACTCCAAACCAACACAGCAACATATCTGTGTCTGTGAAAACAGATGATCTTATCAGACAACTGTCCAAATTAGGAAGCATTTTTGACTTTTATCCTTCTCCATCTTCATGCACATGGATGTCCACATCAGCAGCCAAGGTGGGGACCAGGTACCATGTTAAAGTCCAAAGCAAGACCTCAAAGGGGGAGGAGTACCCACATGGCGGTGTAGAGGTGAAGGGTGAGATGAGGTCCAAGACCCATAATGGAGCAGTTGTGTATGGAGAGGTGGAGGACCACAGGGATGGTACCTACACCATCACCCTCACCCCTCAAACTGCTGGTCCTCACCAGCTCCTCATCACAATGGATGGTCAGCATGTACAGAATAGTCCTAATGACCTTGATGTGAGGCCTAAACGTGACTACCATACCTTATGTAATGCCCAACAAGTGATCCAGTGTTATAGTCCATTATGTGTAGCCATCCATGACAATGGAGACATCTATGTAGGGAGCTATGATCACTGCATTTATGTGTTTGATCAAACAGGTCAACTGAAGAATACCATAGGTAGTAGGGGAAGTGGTGATGGTCAGTTCTCTTATCCATATGGTATATCCATCAAGGGAGATGTGTTGTATGTTGCTGATACTGGCAACCATCGTGTACAGAAGCTGACATCAAGTGGAAAGTTTCTTCATAAGTTTGGTCAGGAGGGATCAGGTCAGGGACAGTTCAATAGTCCAGTGGCTGTCATCATTGACTCCAACAACAAACTGATTGTCTCTGACTTTTATAACCATAGGATACAAATATTCAATGAAAATGGTGGTTGGTTATTAACCATAGATGGTAAAGGCTCAGGCAATCATTGTTTTCAGTCTCTATGGGGTCTTGCGTTGGACCCTCAGGGAAACATTCATGTTGCAGCCTATGGTTCAAACACTATCAAAGTGTTTAGCAAAGAAGGTGTGTATGTCAGAATGTATGGTGATCCTAATGGTCCCAGAGGACTAGCCATTGATGGTGAAGGTTACAGCCTTGTCAGTGAGTTTGGTGGCCATTGTCTCTCCATCTATGATCCTGAGGGAAACAAGATCCACACAGTGGGGAATCTGAAGTATCCCCATGGTACTGCACTAGATCCCAGAGATGGCAGTGTGTTCATTGCTAACTATGGTGCTAAAACTGTATTGAAGTATTGTGTAAATATTTGAACATGATTGAAATTAAAGTTTATATGGTCAACTGTGTTGAGAAATGTGCAGTTCTCTATATGCCAGTCAATTACCAGTATTAAATCAATGTATTATATTTATCTCGTCCTTCATACATGGTATTAATAACTCAACCAAAATGAGTCTGGGGGTGTGTCCGATACGTATGTACAACATTGTGTGTGGTGATATGACACCGCCCACTCACACCACCCAGAGTTTTGCATTGTCCTTGTATAGGAAATGGGCTTTAAAAGGAATAGAAAATCTCACCAGTGTCACTACTCGCTTGTCTCAGGCTTGCTCATGTGCACTACAGGAATGTCTTGCATGCCATAGCAGCCCAGTTCATCGGTTAACTAGAGCTAAGTACTTTAAACAATATCCAATCCGAGTCTATTTAATGAATGGTGGTGTCCCCAGCCCCTTCCCTCGGGTTGCATGCCCCAGTGGGTGTGTGCAGTCCTAACAGCTAGCACATGATGAGAATGTGGAAGTACATGACTTGCAGGTATGTGTGTGTGTCTGTGTGTCTGTGTTTACATGTAGTATACATGTATATGCCCTAACCCTGGCTAACAGAATTGCTGTTAGCGACTTTCCCAATGTGAATTGATCCTTAGTATGACATTGGAAACGTGTGGAGTGCTTGGATCCACATGTTCCACAGAGACGCTCCAGTTAACACGGCCGCAGTGAGACAGAGAGATGGAGTCTGAATGCTAGGGGAGATGTGGCAGAACTTGTGAGAGCTATGTGTGAGACATCTTGAGATTCTTAAATAGCGGGATGTAGCTTGAGCTTTGCCAGGTGAGAGAGGTTATAATGGAGGGCAATGGAGACCATAAGGTTGGAGGTGTGTATATATGAGAATGAATATGGGATGTGTGTATCTCTTGTCCTTCTGCATGGAGTGTTTGTGTTGTGCACATGGGGTATGTTGTCTTTGTATGCTCATAGGGTGTGTTGTATCACCTGTATGCACATGTGATATGTGGAATCTGAGCCATTTGGAGTGTTACTATATGTATGGATGGTTTTATAGTGGAGTGGAATATAGCAAATCGTTGAAATACTTTTGAAATTAGATTTTAGATACGTGAAGTACAGTCACACCCAAATTCCTACTTGCACACTGAAACTGACAAAGGGAATTTCAAGCTTTCATTACAGCAACAAATTTAGTACATGGTGGTACAGCTTGAAGCACCATCTGCATAGATTGATCGTGCATGTGGTGTCCATTGTCATGGTATTGATTACATCATCATGACATTGATTACATCATCATGACATCAGCTGGTTTGATTTTGGGGGTTTATGTGTGTGTTAGTGTGCTGGGCTGCTGAGTACCAGTTGCCAAGGAGTTGTTAGGCCAACTCCACCTAGCAAGTCTCCATTCTTAGTGTGTGGTTACAATATTGCATGCATAGGATGAATGTGTTGGATTTGCATACTGTACAACCACAACATTTGGTGGTAGCATGTCTGACTTTTCATGCATACATGGCAGTACTGCCAGTTATCACCCCATCCCCACCCACCCACCCACCCACACACATGATAGTTGAGTAAGGTACAACTGAAGATGCAAAACTAAACTCAGCTTGCATATTGTTCTTCTATGAAGAGTTTACCCACAAGGGCCCAGCTCAAGAGCTTCAGGATGAGTGTAGCTGACATGAAGTCATTGTCGCAGTAGACATGATGGTGACGTGATGCTCATGCAACTGTTGGGTAAGTGTGGCACGTAACTTTGGCAACCCACCACCCCGAGACCAATCTCTTTCAGGTTTCAGGCTTTTGTTCACCCACCATCCCATGACTGCACACCTGTGTGTGTACACTTGGAGCTGTTGTGTATACCCACCCATTTTCACTGTCTGCATGTCACCAATGTAAGCAAACCTTTATTCCTCCTTTTACATGTCATACTGACCCACAAGACTGGATGGTAAGTGGCTTCCTCTATTAGTACTGTGTGTATCCAACAGGTCATCAAAATCATCATCACTGCCATCAGTCTGTCTCCAAGACACCCAAAAAGCATTGTTTTCTTTGTCATTCTTATAGTGTGGTTTTGTGGTTACAGAATCTTTCTTATTGTGCCCTGCTGGATAATGTATTTGTGTGGCTGTGTGATATGCTATATGGTGGAATAGGGAGGAAGTACAGGAAATGACATTGGAACATTTCAGATTATTGTGAAATCACATATTGGGTCATTTAATAAATTCTTCAAATTAACAATAGTCATGTGATTTAAGTCCAGTTGTGTCTTCCTTTGAAGCGTTCTCGGAGACGTGTGTATTTCAGTTGCATTAATATTGTAAGGGTTAAACACGTACTGTTCATGGCTTGTTCTTGTTGTGTCATTGTCATTCTTAGGCGGTGCATTTTGATCATGGACGTAGTTTTGATCATTGCATCACGTACATGTACACCCAACACGCCTCCGGATGACGAGGGAGGGGGACACACGATGCATAGAGATATGGTTCCCTCTCACATGTACCATAAGATATGCACGTACCTGCGTGACGCGATGAAACTGTATTCGCTTACGATCGATCGGGTGCAGGCGCGTATCCAGGATTTGAGGGAGGAGGGTTTATCGCAAATACTAAGATCAATACAAAGTGTGGTCAATTAGCAAGAAAGGATTGCGTGGAAAGAATTCATCTATTGCTTCCGGTTTATACTAATAGGGATGTCGCAATGTATATGGAGAAGTGATACTTTCAGTTGTCATGCATGAACACAAAGCAGTCTTCATCAGCATTAGCTCACTGAATGACCTTTCCGCTGAGCATGTTGTGACGGGTAATGTGCACCTAACCACAGCTTCTTTGTGGTGACCCATGTCTGCATGCTTCCTAATCAACTCTAATGTCTTTTGAAATGTGGTCATAGGACTGCCTCCAGGAGGCCAATGCTGCAAAAAGAAAACAGGGAAGACAATAGCCACCATTCTCTAGCTTATGGTATACAAGCCAAGGAATAAGGTTGGAGCAACTTATGTGTTAGAGGGGGAGGGTGGGGTGGGTGTGTGTGTGTGTGTGTGTGTGCTCGAGCACCGAAGAGCCTCGCTAAACACACCCCTGGATTGGCACCATATCCTCCTCCCCCCTCCATATTGCTCCCTTTCCCATTATGATTCTTTCCCCTCCCCTCTCCCCATGCCCCTCCTACCTCCTCTTCCCCCTTGCATTACATCTCTACTTACTGTTCCAGAATGTGTCACGCAATGTACTGTGGAACAGACACGCAAGGTGTTTGATCAGGGCACCATCTTCTCTGTGAAGATGTGTGGAGGTCTCTAGTACAACGTTGGCATCTGTTCATGTGAGTATGAGAGTGGTACCTGCAATGGGTTGAAATTTATCTCCCTCCCTCGTATGCTGTAGTGTGCAGGTGTACTGCCACATTTACCTTTTGGTGTGTGTACAGGTGCCATTACTTGAAATCATCTCCCTCCCTTCCTTCCTCACTGCTTTACTCCCTCACCCACTCCCTTCATGTTCTAGTGAAGGTGGCATATTGTCACAACAAAGTTCATGTTTTGTATGCATGTATGTATTTGTGAATTGTTATGTGTTCCATGAAGGTATCCATGCAAATACATTCCCTCTCGTGTGTCCGCCACTGACAGTATGAAGAGAGTACACACAACAAATGTATAGTGAAACTTCAGGATGATCCAAGGGGGATGAAGACATCCTCTACCTCCACACAGGACAAGATCAAGGTCAGGAACAGGCAAACCAGGACAGGTACATGTTGTAGTATAAGAGTGGTACCATTGGTTGCGCCCTCCCTCCCTCCCTGCCTCTCATTGTGTATGTGTGTGTGTGTGTGTGTGTGTTGTGTGTGTGTGTTGTGTGGTATGTGTGTGTGTGTGTGCGTGTGTGTGTGTGTGTGTGTGTGTGTGTGTGTGTGCGTGTGTGTGGCAGGGTGCAAATGCACCTTTAACCGATCTGGTGTTGTGACAAGAGGATAGGTGGGGCAGTTACAGTATATAGTGAGGAAATAATTCCCTAAGTCATTGTCTGTTGAATTAGTTAATGATGTACACATACACAATCACATACTGTTATGTGCCCACTTTGGCTGCTTCACATTCCAGTAATATGTTGTATATGCCACATTTGCAGCTGTCATGGTAAATGTGTGTAAATATGATCGCTGAAAATGTATTTGCTTCAGGGGTTTGGCCTCTACTGAGTAATTTGGAGGACCCAGACCTTGGAAAGATTGAAGCAAAGCCCAAGGTTCAAAAGAAATCTGTGATAGTCGATATGTTGAAGGCCATGGTGGAGCCAATGCTGGTGTGCAGGATAGGCTGTTTAAGCAGCATGGTTGCTGGAAATCAGAATATGCCAAAGATGGGTATGTGAAGGATTCAGTTCAGAGATGGTTGGAGGCCTAGACATATAACTCGACCCTTTCTTTGTACATGTACATCTATATATACAAGTAAATAAAAACCTTCTCTAACGAGAAAGTTGGTGGGCATATAGGATTGACAATGTTGGTGTAAAAAGCACGGAAACAAGTGTGACAGAAATGTTACTGGAAAATTGAAATAGGCCTATATTTAGCCCAGTCACATTTAGGCAGCGCACGCCTGAGAAAATGGGCTAAATATAGGCCTATTTCAATTTTCCAGTAACATTTCTGTCACACTTGTTTCCGTGCTTTTGATACAATAAATAGTTTTGCCGCCTCCTCTTCCCCGGCCTCTTCCTCTTCTTCTTCTCCCCCCTTTTAGCAGCACGGTTCTCCTCGAGGTCCTCTCCATATCGCTGCCTTTTAGCAGCACGGTTCTCCTCGAGGTCCTCTCCATATCGCTGCCTTTTAGCAGCACGGTTCTCCTCGAGGTCCTCTCCATATCGCTGCCTTTTAGCAGCACGGTTCTCCTCGAGGTCCTCTCCATATCGCTGCCTTTTAGCAGCACGGTTCTCCTCGAGGTCCTCTCCATATCGCTGCCTTTTAGCAGCACGGTTCTCCTCGAGGTCCTCTCCATATCGCTGCCTTTTAGCAGCACGGTTCTCCTCGAGGTCCTCTCCATATCGCTGCCTTTTAGCAGCACGCTTAGGTTCAATATTTGCGATGTAGCTCTCGCGTACAGAGGCCTTCTTTTTTTCAGGATCGGCCTTGTAGCTCTCGCGTACAGAGGCCTTCTTTTTTTCAGGATCGGCCTTGTAGCTCTCGCGTACAGAGGCCTTCTTTTTTTCAGGATCGGCCTTGTAGCTCTCGCGTACAGAGGCCTTCTTTTTTTCAGGGTCGGCCTTGTAGCGCTCTCGGGCTTTAGCCTTGTTCTCTTCTTGCTTTTGGAGGTATTCCGCTCGTTGCTTCGTTCTCTTCTTTCGATTACGCGAAGGCATTTTTAGAAAAACAACTTCACTAGCCAAAATAAGTAACGACTAAACTGACACCAAAGTGCCTGTTGGGGTATTTATACTGCCTAAAATTATCCATACTCCTGTATTTAGAACATAGTAATATACCCATACCGTATATAGTACTTTTTCGTTGTAGCTTCTTTATTACCTTAAGGGGCACCGCGCCGGTAAATTCTGAAGCGATTGATACTATCGCCGTTCTTTAAAACCATTCCTAGCGTGAGTTATACTTGACGGAGAAGAAGACGACGACGACGACGACCAACAATTTTTTTGGGCATGGGCACGAGAAACAGGTTCTTAGTTGGTCTAGAAGGGCATAGTTTTATGACATGAAACTAGCACCAAAACGTAGATCTTGGTGTTGTCGTTCGATTGCTGCAAAGAGAAAAGCTATCCGTTTCTTCGTTGTCCCTCGCGACGCAACTGAAAATTTTTAATGACATTCATGACTCCTCAATCAATCCTATATTGAACCTGCTGACGCAGGTTCAGATATGTGGTTGTGTGTTTGTTTGTTGCATGCGTGCTCAATGATGCTAAACCTATTTGGTATTGGTTTAGGGGTAGCTCTGTACTGGGGGCAGATATTCGTTTCTGTCTGTTGAACACAATGAATTAGTCAGAAACTATGCTCCCTCTGTATGTGGTTGGTTGTACACCATGTGATGGCCACGTGAGGGAAGGTTTAAATAGGTTTGCTCGGAAGTTTAGTGCAGTCTAAGTGCACCTGCTGCAATCATTTGCTACAATGTCAAGTACCAAGGCATCCACGGCTGGAGGTTTCAAAAGGTTTAGCATATAACTCGACCTTTTCTTTGTACATCTATGTGGTTGTTTGTTTACAAAGAGCCAACCACATAGATGTACAAAGAAAAGGTCGAGTTATAAGTTTGTTGCAGGTGTGCACAATGGCACTAAACGTATTTGGTATTGTGAGGTAGTGCTGTACGGGGGGCGTGTAATGATACCCTTATTGTGTTTGATATGTATTGTTGGCAGGTCTGGAGAGTGGAAGGTTCCTTGACAATGACATAGACCATGAAGATTGGCTGGAGAGCAAATGATGGACATAGAACTTTGTGGGTTGTGTGCAACTGTTGTAATCTGGTATGGGAGTGGTGTTTTCAGTCCTGCTTTGGGTTTTATCCTAGAAGATGGCTCCACACCCCACTCAAAGTGTGTATGTCCGTCTATCTGTATGTGGGTGTGTATGTTTTGTAATTGCTGTTCTTTTCTGTGTTTGTGTGTGGGTTTGTGTTCATGACAATGTGCACAACGAACCTTTAACCAATCTGAGCGTGTGTGATATGCTATCCAGGGGAAAAAGCTGGCCAAGTTCAACTTCAATATTAAGTGTAAAGCTTCTAAAATGAAATTAACATTGACAATTCATGTATGTGTTGTGCTGTTCTCATCATCCTGACCCAAATAATGCCTCTCAGATTGCAGGAAATATGTAAATTAGCTTCTGGGGGAGGGCAGGGAACTGGTTGCCCCTCTCCCTCCAACCCTTCCCCTGCTCTCTGCTAGCCTGACCACTCTTCAATTGCTTCCAACAGGCCTATCTGTGGTACAACCTTGCCACTGTGTTAAACCTTGCTTCTGAATGAGCAGAGTACTGTACTAGGCCAAGCCTGGCAATGGGCATGCATCGGTCACACTGGCATACATACGCTGGGGCATATGATTAGAGTGTGTTAGAGGGGGGGACGGGGGGGGGGGGGGGAGGCTGGGGGAGGGAGACAAAGTTGTATGCATGCAGCTATATGTACACAGAGCCATTGGGTGTGGCATGTCTTAGGTAGAATAATATCCATGGGTATAGCAGTGGGTGTGGCATGTCTTAGGTAGAATAATATCCATGGGTACAGCAGTGGGTGTGGCATGTCTTAGGTAGAATAATATCCATGGGTACAGCAGTGGGTGTGGCATGTCTTAGGTAGAATAATATCCATGGGTATAGCAGTGGGTGTGGCATGTCTTAGGTAGAATAATATCCATGGGTACAGCAGTGGGTGTGGCATGTCTTAGGTAGAATAATATCCATGGGTATAGCAGTGGGTGTGGCATGTCTTAGGTAGAATAATATCCATGGGTACAGCAGTGGGTGTGGCATGTCTTAGGTAGAATAATATCCATGGGTATAGCAGTGGGTGTGGCATGTCTTAGGTAGAATAATATCCATGGGTACAGCAGTGGGTGTGGCATGTCTTAGGTAGAATAATATCCATGGGTATAGCAGTGGGTGTGGCATGTCTGAGGTACAATAATATCCATGGGTATAGCAGTGGGGGTGGCATGTAGCCAGGTTCATGACATGGGCATTGTATGCGTTGTTGGAAACCTGGCAAGCATGGTAGCATAGAGCTTCAGATTTGGACAGAATGCCTTGATGAGTTTAATGCACAACCAATATGGCATAGGCCAGCTGCAGCTAGGTGCATGTGTGTACTCAGATGCTAGTGACACAGGGTAAGGTGGGTATGCAGTAGAGCATGGCATGCATATCGCTCAGGGCAACTGGTTGCCAGATGAAGATATGCAGAGGGAAATAATGACAGGGGGGAGGGTGCTAGAATCTCTCCAGAAGCAGTAGAATCATGGATTCACTGTAGACTGGCATGGGGAGAGCAACTGGTGGGGTCCACCTCCCATACCAAGGGTTATTAGGCATGCTGAGAAATATGGAGCCCATGGGACACTGTTGTTGGGAATCTGTCCTATGATGTGGCCAGCTGGGCACCATTTAAAGTGAACACATGGGCATGGCCACTGTAAGAGAGGTTGGTCAGACCTTTCAGAGCAGACTCACACTTGTTTAGCTGGAGGTTCCCCAATACGACAGTGCTTTGCAATGAGAATATACTTTGGTGTTGGATTGCAGTGTGTATCCTACACTGTACCAGCAACAGTGTTGAGGAGCCGAGCAGAGAGCACCACCAAGAAATACCTTGGGGCCTACCAACGCTGGAGACCCTGGGCCGATGCAAGACAAGGAGTGCCATACTTCCAAGTGCAGGGAGCTTCATCTGGTGCTGTACGCGTAGCACCTCAGTGAGTCCACTGAGTCCAAAAGCTAGGACTGTATCTCATGGTAGCATGGGTTGGAGGGGCTCCAGCTATCTTCTCTTTCTCTTTGACTCCCTACCTACCAATCCGTCTCCCTCCCTTATCTTCCTTCTCACCTTCCTCCTTCCCACTCCTTCCTCCTTCCCACTCCTTCCTCCTTCCCACTCCTTCCTCCTTCCCACTCCTTCCTCCTTCCCACTCCTTCCTCCTTCCCACTCCTTCTCCTTCCCACTCCTTCCTCCTTCCCACTCCTTCCTCCTTCCCACTCCTCCTCCTTCCCACTCCTTCCTCCTTCCCACTCCTTCCTCCTTCCCACTCCCTTCCTCCTTCCCACTCCTTCCTCCTTCCCACTCCTTCCTCCTTCCCACTCCTTCCTCCTTCCACTCCTTCCTCCTTCCCACTCCTTCCTCCTTCCCACTCCTTCCTCCTTCCCACTCCTTCCTCCTTCCCACTCCTTCCTCCTTCCCACTCCCTTCCTCCTTCCCACTCCTTCCTCCTTCCCACTCCTTCCTCCTTCCCACTCCTTCCTCCTTCCCACTCCTTCCTCCTTCCCACTCCTTCCTCCTTCCCACTCCATCCTCCTTCCCACTCCTTCCTCCTTCCCACCCCTTCCTCCTTCCCACTCCTTCCCCCCCCGCTCCTTCCCCCCCCTCCCCTTCCTCCTTCCCACTCCTTCCTCCTTCCCCTCCTTCCTCCTCCCCTCCTTCCTCCTTCCCCCTTCCTCCTCCTTCTCCTTCCCCTCCTTCCTCCTTCCACCCCTCCCTTCCTCCTTCCCCTCCTTCCTCCTTCCCACTCCTTCCACCTTCCCAATCCTTCCTCCTTCCCAACCTTCCTCCTTCCCACTCCTTCCTCCCTTCCACTCCTTCCTCCTTCCCACTCCTTCCTCCTTCCCACTCCTTCCTCCTTCCCACTCCTTCCTCTTCCCACTTCCCCTCCTTCCTCCTTCCCACTCCTTCCCCTTCCCACTCCTTCCTCCTTCCCACTCCTTCCTCCTTCCCACTCCTTCCTCCTTCCCACTCCTTCCTCCTTCCCACTCCTTCCTCCTTCCCACTCCTTCCTCCTTCCCACTCCTATCCTTCCTCTCCCCTCCCCCTTCCTCCTCCCCTCCTTCCTCCTCCCACTCCTTCCTCCTCCCACTCCTTCTCCTTCCCACTCCTTCCTCCTTCCCACTCCTTCCTCTTCCCACTCCTTCCCACTCCTTCCTCTTCCCACCCTTCCTCCTTCCCACTCCTTCCCCTTCCCACTCCTTCCTCCTTCCCACTCCTTCCTCCTTCCCACTCCTTCCTCCTTCCCACTCCTTCCCCCTTCCCACTCCTTCCTCCTTCCCACTCCTTCCTCCTTCCACTCCTTCCTCTCCTTCCCACTCCCTTCCTCCTTCCCACCCTTCCTCCTTCCCACTCCTTCCACCTTCCCCAATTCTTCCTCCTTCCCACTCCTTCCTCCTCCTTCCCCCCCACTCCTTCCTCCTTCCCCACTCCTTCCTCCTTCCCACTCCTTCCTCCTTCCCACTCCTTCCTCCTTCCCACTCCTTCCTCCTTCCCACTCCTTCCTCCTTCCCACTCCTTCCTCCTTCCCTCCTTCCTCCTTCCCCTCCTTCCTCCTTCCCACTCCTTCCTCCTTCCCACTCCTTCCTCCGTCCCACTCCTTCCCTCCTTCCCACTCCTTCCTCCTTCCCACTCCTTCCTCCTTCCCACCCCTCCGCCTTCCCCACTCCTCCTCCTTCCCTCCTTTCCTCCTTCCCACTCCTTCCTTCCTTCCCCTCCTTCCTCCTTCCCACTCCTTCCTCCTCCCCTCCTTCCTCCTTCCCCCCACTTCCTCCTTCCCACTCCTTCCTCCTCCCACTCCTTCCTCCTCCCACTCCTTCCCACCCTTCCTCTTCCCCGCCTTCCTCCTTCCCACTCCTTCCCTCCCACTTCCTTCCTCCTCCTTCCCCACTCCTTCCTCCTTCCCCTCCTTCCTCCTTCCCACTCCTTCCTCCTTCCCCTCCTTCCTCCTTCCCACTCTCCGTTCCCACCCTTCCCCTTCCCACTCCTTCCTCCTTCCCACTCCTTCCTCCTTCCCACTCTCTTCCTCATCCCTCCTTCCTCCTTCCCACTCCTTCCTCCCCCACTCCCTCCTTCCCACTCCTTCCTCCCCCCTCCTTCCACCCCCCCTCCCCTGGTGGATGGTGGTGAAGATGAAGGGTGATTATGGGTGTGGGGATGTGTAGTCAGGGGAGGGAGCAGTGGTTATGGTGATATGCAGGGTAGTGAAGAGAGGTGGTGGAAGATGAGGTGGGTAGGGGTGAGGTTGAGGTGGGTAGCTATGAGGTTGAGGTGGGTAGGCAGGAGGACACACAGACACACATACACACACTTACACACACATACACACACATACACACACATGCACACACATACACACACAAATACGCACACACACACATATACTCACACACACACATACACACATACACACATACACACACATACACAGACACACACATTCATACACACACACACACCATGTACCATGTCGAAGCAATGGAAGAGTTCCTTGTGTGTCCAACGAAAAACGTGACTGCATAGACAACCAGACTTGCCACAACCACCAGTTCGAGCAGTCAGCCTCCCAGAACGGCTTGAGATGGACATTGGACTCCGCTATCAACGTATGTGTGTGTGAGTGTGTCTATGTGTATGTGTCCTTTTTCTTGTTTCTGCTCTGTTATCATCAACCTGTTAGTCACACTTTCTTACTGCACAATACTGCATCTTTGTCATTTGATCTTATTCCACGCCTATCCCCATGTTCACTTGCAATACTATGTCGCTAAACACCTGCCCTATGCTTTCACTAGATCATTTGTGTGTGTGTGTGTGTGTGTATGTGTGCACCTCTTTTCAACCTGTGTTCAGGTTGAAAAGAGGTGCACACACACACACACACACACACACACACACACACACACACACACACACACACACAACAGAGGTAGAGGTACTTCAGAAGAACTTTTCCTACAGTGTATGTTGGTATGTTGTGTGATATGTATCAGCTCCACCACACACAACCTGTGGCCACAAACTCTTCATGTTCATCAAGCTCTTTATTCCTGTATCTTTTTTTATCTCAAATCGACAGACCACCCACCACACCCCTCCTCCCACATCCTGCCATTACTTTTATCCCACCCTCCTCTCCATCCACCATCACACCATCTCCATCCACCATCCACCCACCTCTCCATCCACCATCACACCATCTCCATCCACCATCCACCCACCTCTCCATCCACCATCACACCATCTCCATCCACCATCCACCCACCTCTCCATCCACCATCCACACCATCTACCACTCCTTTCCACCCACCATCCCTCTCTCCACCATCCCACACTCCCTTCAAACCTCCTCTACACATTCTCCCTCTCATCCTTCCCACTTGTCAAGTGCTTTTCTTCTCCACATTCCTCCATTACCTTCTTCTTCTTCACATCCTCTCCCCCCTATGTTATTTTCCGCAGAACAAAATAAATTGGCCATCCATTGTAGAGTGGAAATGTGGTGAATTTTTATTTAGACACCTCGACTACTAGTTTTTAGTTCCTTGAAACTTTTGTATATCTCTTGCAAGGCCCCATCTCTACCCATTGCTTCCACCTTTCCAACTAACAGCTCCAGCGGAGGCAAGATCTGTTCACTTTGCTGCTGTTTCTGGTACGCCCCTCCCCAGATACTGTTGTAAGTCCTATCCCCATCACCTTTGTGCAAGGACGCAAGTTAAATCCTGTGTTCAAACTTTCATTTCCTGCACCCATCCTCCCTCACTTCCCAACCACAATCCACCCCCTCCCCACTCCCCTTTCCCCACCTCCCACTCCCCCTTCTCCCACCTCGTATTTCTTCCCTGCCCTTCCCTCTCCACTTTCCCTCTTCACTTCCCACCCTCACTCTCCTCTCTGTATTCCTTCCTCTACCTCTTCCCCATCACCGCCTCATCATCCAACCCTTTTAGATGCTCACCTTTCAGCCAGCAGCTGATGATATGGACAATATGGTGCTGGCTCTGGGCCAGAAGAAGACCATCCTTAAGCAGAGCAAGGACCTTGAGGATTTGGTGTGTGGGTTAGCATGATTGGGGGAGGGTGTGTGTGGGAGGGGAAGAGTCCATGTTGGAATTGATGCAGCATTTTCACAGAGACCTCTGGTACACATTTGTGTGTACATGTGTGTGTATGTGTGTGGCTTTGTTTGTAGTGTGTGTGTTGGTGTATTTATGTGTGTGTGGTGAATGTGTGTAGGACTTCAGCCCCCTTTCCCTCCCACCATCATTCCTTACTCCTCTGCCTTTCCCTCCCTCTCCCAGAAACATTACTCCACCATTGTGCGCACCAAAGACCTTGACTCCTCCCTGATGGTCGTTTCGGATTCCTCAGAGGCCGTCACCCTCCTGCTGTCCAATCAGATTGTTGCATTTCTCAACAAGAATACCTCCTCCATTGAGTACATCCACCTGAGTGACCTCCACACTGGTGCTGCTCGTGACAGGTGAGGAATGGTCCCTTCCCTTCATCCCTCCTCCAACCCACTCACCTGCCCACAGTCCTTATCACACCCTCTCTCATCATTGCTCTATATCCTTGCACATTGTATTATTTATCTTCTCCTTCTCTTTGACTCCTTCCCAACCCATCCTTTTCCCCATTCCCTCATCTTCCGGCTCTCCCTCCTCCCCATACCTTCCCTTCCTCCACCCATTGCAATTGTCCTCCCCTGCAGTGATGATACAGAGAGTGTGCCGGACAAAGTGCCTCAACAGTGGCGTCAATTTTCATACCGGGGTGAGTGGAACAAGAATTTGTTTTGTCTTCAATTGTATTGAATTCCAGACGTGAAGCTGTGTTTTCTTGAGCCTTGAGCCTTAGTGTGGCTTGAGCTGTAATGTTGCGTGCTCTGGCATTTGATGGTATGACCCCATCATCAATGCCACTGTATGGAGGAGGTAGTGGTATGACCCCATCATCAGTGCCACTGTATGGAGGAGGTGATGGCATGACCCCATCATCAGTGCCACTGTATGGAGGAGGTGGTGGTATGACCCCATCATCAGTGCCACTGTATGATGGAGGAGGTGATAGTATGACCCCATCATCAGTGCCACTGTATGGAGGAGGTGATAGTATGACCCCATCATCAATGCCACTGTATGGAGGAGTAGTCTCGTACCCAGACCCTGATTCCCACAGCTGCGGATGGATTACATCACCGCTCTTTCCACGTAGCGGTGATGTAATCCATCCGCAGCTGTGGGAAACAGGGTCTGGGTACGAGACTAATGGAGGAGGTGGTGGTATGACCCCATCATCAGTGCCACTGTATGGAGGAGGTGGTGGTATGACCCCATCATCAGTGCCACTGTATGGAGGAGGTGGTGGTATGACCCCATCATCAGTGCCACTGTATGGAGGAGGTGATGGTATGACCCCATCATCAGTGCCACGGTATGGAGGAGGTGGTGGTATGACCCCATCATCAGTGTCACTGTATGGAGCAGGTGGTGGTATGACCCCATCATCAGTGCCACTGTATGGAGGAGGTGGTGGTATGACCCCATCATCAGTGCCACGGTATGGAGGAGGTGGTGGTATGACCCCATCATCAGTGTCACTGTATGGAGCAGGTGGTGGTATGACCCCATCATCAGTGCCACTGTATGGAGGAGGTGGTGGTATGACCCCATCATCAGTGGCACTGTATGGAGGAGGTGGTGGTATGACCCCATCATCAGTGCCACTGTATGGAGGAGGTGGTGGTATGACCCCATCATCAGTGCCACTGTATGGAGGAGGTGGTGGTATGACCCCATCATCAGTGCCACTGTATGGAGGAGGTGGTGGTATGACCCCATCATCAGTGCCACTGTATGGAGCAGGTGGTGGTATGACCCCATCATCAGTGCCACTGTATGGAGGAGGTGGTGGTATGACCCCATCATCAGTGCCACTGTATGGAGGAGGTGATGGCATGACCCCATCATCAGTGCCACTGTATGGAGGAGGTGGTGGTATGACCCCATCGTCAGTGCCACTGTATGGAGGAGGTGATGGTATGACCCCATCATCAGTGCCACTGTATGGAGGAGGTGGTGGTATGACCCCATCATCAGTGCCACTGTATGGAGGAGGTGGTGGTATGACCCCATCATCAGTGCCACTGTATGGAGGAGGTGGTGGTATGACCCCATCATGGTTGGTATCAAACTGAGTTGTAATAAATAGACTGCAGGTGTTTCTGGTTCTAATAAAAGGCGTGATGATTCGTCAGACTTTGTGGTGGGAAAAGAAACCAGTGAAATTAGTTAGTAGATTTATTGAGAAAGGAATATTGGTATTGTGTGGTACAAGGTACAGTCCAGGTGCAGTGTGGAACAGTGTGGAAACAATAGCTAAATAGCCCTACGTTTGTCTGTATTTCGTTTGTCTGTATTTCGTTTGTCTGTATTTCTAATTTTAGGTCCATTCTATTGTGCATCCTGTAGTCCTGATTGTGTAGCCATTTTAGCTGTACTATTGGAGGTATTTCATTATATAGGTGAATTGAAAACTGATTGATACAAGTACATTTATTTATTCATGACAGTGAGATGGGAGGGTAGAGGGTGATGATTTAATCAATGATTGGACAACCTGAGTTCCAAGTACTAATGCCTCCTCCCCATTCCACAGTGACGAGTGCCCAGGATCCCCAGTCCTTTGTCCAGTTTGCCCTGTCTCTGCTGGATCATGTTAAGTCCATAAGGCTCAGCCGAGAGGTGGGTGCGTAGTGTTGTCACACCATCTCTTGCATTGTGAAACATTTGTTGTGGCTTCATGGTGTGCATTGTGAAACATTTGTTGTGGCTTCATGGTGTGTACATTGTGCATGTACGTGTGGGCATATTTGCTTGTGTGTGTGTGTGTGTGTGTGTGTGGTACATATGTGCGTCTGCATGTGCGTAATTATGCATATGGGATCGTTTCCGTGAACAGGGACCTAATGCATGGTTTTTCAAGATTTCAAATTTGGATAATTAAAAGTCTGAAATGTCCTCTACACATTGCTTCTTACGCACTGAGAATTGGAGTATCTGTCGTGGAGTCGGAAGGCTCTGAATTTTTAATTAATGCAAGCATAACATTTCTATTGCGTGTACTGGAAATTTTATAATACATGCATTGTGTCTTTTTGTGTAGACACGATCCCATATGTATATGTGTGTTTGTACATGCACATAATGATGGACAAAAGTTGTTACATCATGAAAGCAGTCGCAATTCAATGCAATAGTCTGGCCCCTCCCCTCTGGTTTAATATAGATGGATCCAGTAGATCATTCCTGGATATGTGCATGTACATGGCCTTCCAATTCTGGCCCTTGGGTGACCACTTTTGGCAGGTTAGACTGTACCTGTTTCATACATTGCAACTCCATCCTCCTCACCTAGCTATATGGTTTCCCCATCCTCCTCACCCAGCTATATGGTTCCCCCATCTTCCTCACCCAGCTATGTGGTTCCCCCATCCTCCTCACCCAGCTATGTGGTTCCCTCATCCTCCTCACCTAGCTCTATGGTTCCCTCATCCTCCTCACTCAGCTATATGGTTCCCCCATCCTCCTCACCCAGCTATGTGGTTCCCCCATCCTCCTCACCCAGCTATATGGTTCCCTCATCCTCCTCACCCAGCTATGTGGTTCCCCCATCCTCCTCACCCAGCTATATGGTTCCCCCATCCTCCTCACCCAGCTATATGGTTCCCTCATCCTCCTCACCCAGCTATGTGGTTCCCTCATCCTCCTCACCTAGCTATATGGTTCCCCCATCCTCCTCACCCAGCTATGTGGTTCCCTCATCCTCCTCACCTAGCTATATGGTTCCCTCATCCTCCTCACCCAGCTATATGGTTCCCCCATCCTCCTCACCCAGCTATGTGGTTCCCCCATCCTCCTCACCCAGCTATGTGGTTCCCCCATCCTCCTCACCCAGCTATGTGGTTCTCCCATCCTCCTCACCCTGCTATGTGGTTCCCCCATTCTCCTCACCCAGCTATGTGGTTCCTCACCTACTGTATAGCTATGCAGAGATGTTTCAGTGTATTGTGAAATGGGGATCTGGTGGCTTGCACATGTCTAGTTGTTGACTAATTAGAACTAATAGTGTGTAGGTCACTTTCAGCCTGGTTATCTTGCTAGAGATTTGGTTATCTGGTTAGACATTTTAGGAGTTGACCTGGTTCATTGAGTCATGAGGCCACTTTTGTAGGGCAAAGAAAAAGTGCAGAAGGGTCGATTGAAGGTGACACAGAACTTGGAGAAACTGCAGCACTCCCAGAGACAAGAGGTGTGTGTGTGTTCATATGTGGGTCTGTACCTGTGCGTATGTGTGTTGGCAAGGTAATGTATGACTGGCTGCACAGCAAAGAAAGGAAGACAAAAAGAAGGCAGAAAAGGTGAAGATGCTGAATGAGCCAGACCCTGAGAAAACAAGGAAGTGGGAGGTATACGTATGTGTGTGTTTCCGGCCATCATTGGTTAGCTTTCAAAACCCCACCACATGGTAATGCATAGGAGAAAGAACACCTTGAAGAAGATGGGACCCAAAATGAAGCAGATGAAAATAAAGGGTTAAATTGTTACATCTTCTGCCTGTGTTACACTTGATTATGCTCGCGTTCTGTGCATTGTGGCGAATAATTTAATCCAAAGATATTATTTTTGTGCATCCGGTTTACTTTTGATTGGAAGTCTATACATCGTAATCACTGCAGTATAGAAGGCAGGAGGGCCCTTCATGTAATGCCCCTCCCCTTTCTATAATACTATTACTTGGTACGGAGATGGGGTTGTTGTCAAGTTTGAACCCCGCCTTGAGATACTGCAAAGTGATGGCGTCGATCATTGCTCACAAGTCACAACGGCATGGGGTTTATGAAGTCGACTAGTCCTCTAAACGCCTCTGCAATTTTCCCCTTTCAACGTTACATTTGTAAGGACAGATGCTCGATCAGTTCTGTCCTTTTCTTATACATGAAGCTTGCATTTGCATTGTTTTGTAGCACATTCCTTCCTGCCCATGGTACCTTTCACTAAGTAATCCACCATTTGCAATCTCTTTCACTTTGTTGCGCATTTTCATTTGTGTCTATTAAAAGGCAATACGCAGTCGAGTGATACTCCTTTTGGTAATGCAGACAGTGGTCTTACATCTTCAGACATGACATATTCTGCAGGACGTGGCCCTCATGCATGCATTAGCAAGCACAAAGACCTGTTACTGTCTTTATTTATAATACGAACTTGATATGTGGCAAATTTTTATTGTGAATCGCGCAACCGAATCGCTTGTGGAAACATTGGAGCAAAAAAACGCGTAAGTATTTGTAAAAAGCTAGAGGAAGGATTGGTGGGAAGTGGACGATGGAGCTGATTTGGTGTCCGTGTTTTTGCTACCCGATCCGAAAAAGGATTTCGCACAGTGGCGCTTCCTTTTCAAAGTTTTTGAAAGTTTAAAAGTACTACTCGTGGTTTGTTCTCATACTATAGAGACAATATAGTAGCAGGATTGGAAGTTGACGCACTTAAATACTTAGCTAGCGTATCCTTGGCAGTGGCGTCTATGGGGAGGGGGGGGGGGGGGGGCTTAAAGTTTTTATCGTAACTAGAACACATGCACCTAAGAATTGTTTTCTACGGCTAATACTGTAGCACTAATATATCATCTGTTTGTTTATGGCAATGTAGAATTTTCCTGGGTCATGGTGGACCTCAGATAGGGATTAACCCTTCTCAATGTGGAGAAGGAAGTACCTTTCAGCTCTTCCTGGATAATTAATATTCACAATATCTATGAGTGTCCTAACGTTAGTGACACTCTTCAAGCTGGAAAATGCGAGTGATGTTTGTCTCATTCAGCTACAAGATCCGCTAGCATGTCCATCTGCCAAACAACTTTTTCCCATCAATATCCTTCTTGTAGAATTCGAGCAGAGTTGATGCTGTACTTGACTGTGTAGCGCATCCTGAATTTGGAAATGCATTTGAATTTGAAGATACAAGTGATGCAGAAGTGTTCTTATACCGATACAATAGGTAAACTCATCTATAAAGGTGCCGTGGCAATGGTTGGCGCATCTGTGCTGGATGGTACACGATCCGTGGAAATCTCAGATTTGGTCACACACGACTTATTCGCAAAAAGGAGTTATTGCGACGCTTCATGCTCAAACGGTGGGCACCACATCGCGGAAAAAGTACTGTGCATAAATTAGTTATGCAAAACGTGTGGGGTGGGGGGTAGATACTTCCCCTCCCCCCCCTTCCCACCTTGAAATCTCGGGGGGAGGGGGAGAACCCTCCCATGCCCCCCCCCCCCCTCCCCCTGTTTTGATGCATATGCTAGATAGATATGCTGGAAAAACAAGAGCTATGAATTGCATGTAGGCTAATATAAAAAGTATGCATTAGTCAAATCAGTATTGATAGTGCTATTTGTTGATCACTTTGCTGTAATGTTTTAGCTTACTGTTTAAGAGATTCAAGAGAAAATCCAATGGCCCTTCGCCAAATATGCACCTCTTTTCACCAATTCAGAGGTGTGATTACCTCGGATGTCCCATGCACGCATAGTTATGTGATCCACTTCCAATCCCTTACTGCATGTGTTATCTCTGATCATACCATTTGTCAGCCATGCATTTGGATCATGGGTGTGATATTCCCAACCATACGCTCTCTCTGAGACGACACATAGTAACCTCTTGCGTGACACGAGTACCATCTACATGCTGGGTGTGCTTTCGAGGTCACATGTGGTCATAGGTTATTAACCGATTATACGCAGAAGATGCAAATTTGCGTCCGCTCAGCTCTGGCCGTACAGCATGTACTTGGACAGTACTCCACGACATTGCCAGTGGTTATAGACGGCCGTAAACGTGTCATTGTTACCAACAGGTTAGTTCAATAGCTATATCATACAGTCTTCATGTAGTGGGATGGATGCAGCGCATGATAAGGTCTGATACTGCATACTCAGCGCAGCTATCAACACATTACTATATACGTACATTCAGCGTTTGCTAACAACGCATCCCTAAGTACACTCAGTACAGCCATGTATGCACCCACACACAACACCAAGTCCACTCAGCGTACAGTATACGCTCTACCATGCAGCTACCTACATAACTACATACAATACTAATGATCGTCTCTGGTTCAAAAGCGTTCACGTCGATCACAACTGCATTGCCAGCAATTTCGGACGCTCATTACGTATTCTGACGCGTAATTGCAAACGTCCGTTAATTTTCCGCGCACGCGCTCGTTGAAATGTATGGAGTTTGATCAGCCTTGGGGGTTATTGTGGTGTTATTTTCTTTGTGCTGTTGACAATACACCATTGGGACCCCTCTTATGTGTGCACCATTGGGACCCCTCTTATATGTGCATATAATGTACAGTCAGGTCACTGATGGAGTCAGTATGTTGTTCTCGGTCCCGTCGCAATAGATCATTCCCGTCGACTTGCACTACAGTGGCGTAGCGTGAGTGTTGTGCGCCCGGGGACATAATGCACTACTGGCGCCCGCGGGGGGGTGCTGTCGGCTTCTGGCCCGGAGGGGAGGGTTGGGGGGTACCTAGCGGTAAAGAGGGAAGGGGAGGAGCCTTATATCATATGGGACAGTTTCCGCGAAAATTGCCCCACGGTTACAATGTTATAAAAATGCATCGCGTTTGAATCGCTATAACTTCCTAACGGATAACGCTATCGACTTCCTATTTTCAACACTTCATAGTGAAATGGTGTAGTATGAAGTGTTGAAAATAGGAAGTCGATAGCGTTATCCGTTGGGAAGTTATAGCGATTCAAACGCGATGCATTTTTATAACATTTTAACCGTGGGGCAATTTTCGCGGAAACTGTCCCATATGAACGGGTTTACAATTGCCCCCGGTATCTGCCCATGCGTTTGTGAGTTGTCGTTGACGCGATAATTAATTATCTCTCGTCTATTTCGGCGCCCCCTCAACCCTGCGCCCGGGGACATATGTCCCCCCCCCCTGTCGCTACGCCACTGCTGCACTATTTGTCCTTTATAAGTATTAAATGCATATATTGATTTTTCCAGAATTCAGGGAGATCAAAGGCATGCAGACAGTGAAAATGGGTGGGTATACACAACAGCTCCAAGTATACACACACAGGTGTGCAGTCATGGGATGGTAGGGTGAATAAAATCCTGAAACCTGAAAGAGATTGGTCTCGGGGTGGTGGGTTGCCAAAGTTACGAGCCACTCTTACCCAACAGTTGCATGAGCATCACGTCACCATCATGTCTACTGCGACAATGATCAACTTCATGTCAGCTACACTCATCCTGAAGCTCTTGAGCTGGGCCCTTGTGGGTGAACTCTTCATAGAAGAACAATATGCAAGCTGAGTTTAGTTTTGCATCTTCAGTTGTACCTTACTCAACTATCATGTGTGTGTGTGTGGTGGGTGTGGGTGTGGGGTGGGGAGGGGGTGAGGTGGGATGGAGCAGTGGGAAGGGGGTGGGTGTGGGGTGGGTGTGGGGTGTGGGTGTGGGGGGTGGGGGTGATAACTGGCAGTACTGCCATGTATGCATGAAAAGTCAGACATGTTACCACCAAATTTTGTGGTTGTACAGTATGCAAATCCAACACATTCATCCTATGCATGCAATATTGTAACCACACACTAAGAATGGAGACTTGCTAGGTGGAGTTGACCTAACAACTCCTTGGCAACTGGTACTCAGCAGCCCAGCACACATAAACCCCCTCAAAATCAAACAAGATGGGGGCAAATGATGTCATATGATGCAATCAATGCCATGACAATGGACACCACAAGGTGCAATGCAAGATCAATCTATGCAGATGGTGCTTCAAGCTGTACCACCATGCACTAAATATGTCTGCTGTAATGAAGTTCGATGAAACACAAATACACCATGAAGACGGACAAGAGACACACTCCATGCAGAAGGACAAGAGATACACACATCCCATATTCATTCTCATATATACACACCTCCAACCTTATAGCCTCCATTGCCCTCCATTATAACCTCTACCCCCTGGCAAAGCTCAAGCTACATCCCGCTATTTAAGAATCTCAAGATGTCTCCCACATAGCTCTCACAAGTTCTGCCACATCTCCCCTAGCATTCAGATTCCATCTCTCTGTATCACAGCGTCCATGTCAACTGAAGCGTCTCTGTGGAACATGTGAATCCAAGCACTCCACACATTTCCAATGTCATACTAAGGATCGGTTCGCATTGTCGGCAACAGCAATTCTGTTAGCCAGGGTTAGGGTTATACACCCATATACATGTATACTACATGTACACACACACACACACACACACACACAGGCACACACACATACCTGCAAGCCATGCACTTCCACATTCTCATCATGTGCTAGCTGTTAGGACTGCACACACCCACTGGGGCATGCAACCCGAGGGAAGGGGCTGGGGACACCACCATTCATTAATAGACTTAGATTGGATACTGTTTAAAGTACTTAGCCCTAGTTAACCGATGAACTGGGCTGCTATGGCATGCAAGACATTCCTGTAGTGCACATGAGCAAGCCTGAGATAAGAGAGTAGTGACACTGGTGAGATGTTCTTTTCCTTTTAAAGCCCATTTCCTACACAAGGACAATGCAAAACTCTGGGTGGTGTGAGTGGGCGGTGCCATATCACCACACACAATGCTGTACATACGTACCGGTCACACCCCCAGGCTCATGCCAATGCCACATGGGATTAGGGATCACATACTACCATTCTGCCGATATAATGATTAGCCAAAATGATTACATAACAAGTGTACATGACGTAATGGAGCAACAAAGCATTAAACATAGAAAAGGCAAATTGGTTGGTCAGTTGCCCGATTTGGGTTGAGTTATTAATATCATGTATGAAGGACGAGATAAATACAATACATTTATTTAATACTGGTAATTGACTGGCATATAGAGAACAGTAAACACAGCTGTCCATATAAAGTTTAATTTCAATCATGTTCAAATATTTACACAATACTTCAATACAGTGTTAGCACCATAGTCAGCAATGAACACACTGCCATCTCTGGGATCTAGTGCAGTACCATAGGGATTCTTCAGATTCCCCACTGTGTGGATCTTGTTTCCCTCAGGATCATAGATGGAGAGACAATAGCCACTATTCTCACTGACAAAGCTGTAACCTTCACCATCAATGGCTAGTCCTCTGGGACCATTAGGATCACCATACATTCTGACATACACACCTTCTTTGCTAAACACTTTGATAGTGTTTGAACCTTCAGCTGCAACATGAATGTTTCCCTGAGGGTCCAAGGCAAGACCCCATGGAGACTGAAAACTATGATTGCCTGAGCCTTTACCATCTATGGTTAATAACCAACCACCATTTTCATTGAATATTTGTATCCTATGGTTACCACTGTCAGAGACAATCAGTTTGTTGTTGGAGTCAATTATGACAGACACTGGCCAATAGAACTGTCCCTGACCTGATCCATACTGACCAAACTTATGAAGGAACTTTCCACTCGATGTCAGCTTCTGTACACGATGGTTGCCACCATCAGCAACATACAACACATCTCCCTTGATGGATATACCAAATGGATGAGAGAACTGACCATCACCACTACCATAACTACCTATGGTATTCTTCAGTTGACCTGTTTGATCAAACTCATAAATGCAGTGATCATTGCTCCCTACATAGATGTCTCCATTGTCATGGATGGCTACACAATATGGCCTATTACACTGGATCACTTGTTGGGCATTACATAAGGTATGGTAGTCACGTTTAGGCCTCACATCAAGGTCATTAGGACTATTCTGTACATGCTGACCATCCATTGTGATGAGGAGCTGGTGAGGACCAGCAGTTTGAGGGGTGAGGGTGATGGTGTAGGTACCATCCCTGTGGTCCTCCACCTCTCCATACACAACTGCTCCATTATGGGTCTTGGACCTCATCTCACCCTTCACCTCTACACCACCATGTGGGTACTCCTCCCCCTTTGAGGTCTTGCTTTGTACCTTAACATGGTACCTGGTCCCCACCTTGGCTACTGATGTGGAAATCCATTTGCATGAAGATGGAGAAGGGAAGAATACACTAATTTCACCTAATTTGGAAAGATGTCTGACAAGATCATCTGTTTTCACAGACACAGAAATGTTGCTGTATTGGTTTGGAGTGAGGGAAATGGTCTGGACCCTCCTGAAGGTGGCCTGCAGTTCAGTGGGTATGAGTCCTCCCAATGCTACAATCTCATGGTCAGTATGGGTCTGCAGGATCTGGGAGGCCATATCAGTGTAGTGACCAATGTCTCCAACCATCTTCTCAAACTGTTCCTTCTGGAGGGTCAGAGCTGTTGTCTTGGACAGTGAAATGGCCTCCAACTCTGACAATAGTGTCTTTTTCCTTTCTTCCATTGTTTGTTGGAGTATTTCAAAGGCTTGGTTGATGGCCAAGAAAGCATTTCTTTTGGAGATTTCCACTTGTTCTATCATCCTGTTATTTTCATCAATGGCTCCAGTCAGTTTTGTCACTACCTCATTTGCATCTTCAAGTGCTCCTGAGATTTCCATTTGATGAGTCTTTGCTAGTGTTGATATGTCTGTCATAGTGTGGCCGTTGTGGGTAACTGCATGAAGGCATACCAGCAAGCTACAAGTCTCACAATAAAAATTCAATTTATTGTCCTCATGGTTAGGCTGAGAGCAGTAATGATCTCTTGGCTTCATGGTGGTGTGCAGTTGTCTGGCTCCCTCCTGGTCTAGTCCAACTATTTTGTGCTTGGAAAGTTTTCGGCTGCTACTATGGTGGTCACGATCATGCTTGCACAGGAACTGGCGACACATACAACAGATCACCACTGCAAGGCCATTGCGTCCATCTACACATTTATCACAACACACCTCACTGTTACTGGTCATCTTGGACATGTACCCTGCTACCTCTACTTCAAATCCAAGATGGAGGTTCTGAGGGAGAACACTGGCCCCTCCCACTGGGATGCTGGTGTTTTGTTCACAGATGGGACATTGGAACATTTGTTGGGAACCACTTTTGTCTATCTCATGATGGAGACATTGTAGACAGAAGGAGTGCAAACATGGCAGAATTCTTGGATCATTGTAGGGCTTGGAGCACACACCACAGGTAATGTGTAGAAAGGGTTTCTCCATAACCACACTGTTGGTAGTGAAGAATATATAGTAGTTTATGCAGTCCTTACAAAGCACTTGAATTGTTTAGCCTATTTAAATCAACAATAAAAAGGGTAGGTGATACATGTTGCAAAACCTTACTGGGCAAATTACAAAGTAAACAAATGGCCATTAC
Organism: Ephydatia muelleri; assembly: GCA_013339895.1. Lineage (NCBI taxonomy): Eukaryota > Metazoa > Porifera > Demospongiae > Spongillida > Spongillidae > Ephydatia > Ephydatia muelleri. The sequence goes on along the minus strand of JABACO010000004.1, from coordinate 6,666,058 downwards.
ACCACAGAGTGTTGCCCATATGACCTATGGGTACTGGCAGTCTGCCCTCAACATCAGTAGCAGTTGGTTATGAATAGGAACTGGTGTAAACAAATGGCCATTACACCACAGAGTGTTGCCCATATGACCTATGGGTACTGGATTAGCATAGCTTTCATCCTCACTACCTTTGGTCACATGCATTGACCATATGCAAATCTTGTAACAAAAAGCTAAAACCAAGGTGTATGCATACGTGAATATTTAGGTTAACAATAGTAGTAAAAAAGGTTGTTTGGAATTGGAAGCACAAAGAAAGGTTTAATTTATAGTGTTGATGACTTGTGTTAACAAAAAAAAAAACATTTTACAAAATTAAATAGACCATTACGCAAAGTCTGGATGAATTGTAGAATATTTTCACAAATTTCATCATGCTATCGCAACAAACGTTTCTTGAATTTTACTACAACCATATATGTTGTTGGGTAATGTCCACTGAGATACTGCTCTTGATCCTCTTGGTCAGCCGTGACCTGCAGGCATGAGGGAGATGTGGCCATATACCCTAACTGCATGTGGGATGTGGTTGTTGACCTCTGTTGTCATGCCAACATGATGAACAGTTAGTGTGGAGAAGGGTCATGACAAAACAAGAGACCACACCGCACTGTAGTATGTTATAGTGCGCATGCGCAGTGTATGATTCTAATTAATGTCTCGATGATACTACATGGTGGCAGCGATGGCTGGTATCCGCATTGAACCGCCTGAACCGTTCGATTTCGCCAAACCAGATGGGTGGCCACAGTTCAAACGGCGCTTTGAGCAGTTTATTATTGCTTCAAGGGTTTCAGAGGAGAGCGAACTGAGAAAGGTTAGTATGCTTCTCTATTGTCTGGGACCAGACGCAGAGGATGTCCTAGTCTCGACAAACATTAATTCTGAAGAAAGGAAGAAATACTGTTATGTAGTGACGAAACTTGATGACTCTATCAAGGTTAGAAGGGATGTAATATTTGAGCGCGTGCGCTTCAATCGACGCAGTCAGTTAGACGGAGAGGCAGTCGATCAGTACATAGCTGTCTTGCACAACCTTAATTGCCGAGAATTGTGACTATGGGATGCTAAAGTCTGAACTTATCAGAGACATAAATTGTGGCTGGAATTCGGGACTCTGCGTTGTCGCAACGTCTTCAGCTTGACCCAGACTTAACACTTGAGAAGGCAATGAGAGTAGCCCGTCAGCGGGAGGCAGTACAAGAACCTGCAAGAAATTAAAGAGCTAGATTCTATTGTGATCAAGCACAAGCAACAGCTACAAACTGGGCAAAGTCACCTCAGTACATGTTTGTGTTGTGGTAGAGATCACCATCAAAATGGAAGATGTCCAGCAAGAGCTGCAGTATGCTTTAAGTGCCAAAAGAAAGGGCATTTTGCCCGTCTGTGTCCATCAAAACAAGTGGAACAGCTACATACAAGCAGTGCAGAGAGGGAAATTGAAGATGGGCTGTTCATTGAAGCAATTGGTGATGAGGATGAAAAGACAGCATCGTTTGCATCTGTACAGCTTAATGGCAAGACAGTGGAATTTAAACTGGACACTGGGTTTGAAGTTACAGTTATTTCCTGCAACACATTTAAGACCCTTGGGTGTCAAGAGTAGAAGACTTCATCCAAAATTCTTTATGGGACCTGGTAAACAGCCGTTAGATGTTATGGGGCAGGTCACATACAAGAATGCTCACTCACAGGAACCAAGTCGTAAGAGGACTGAATTCAAACTTACTGGGTTACCAGCACTTAGAGCTCTGCAATTAGTTGCAAGAACTGATGCAATTAGTCAGTATGAGAAACAGATCTATCAGAAACATCCACATTTATTCACTGGATTGGGAACACTAGGACCGGAGTACACTATCAAGTTAAAGGCTAATACCTTGCCATATGTACTGAGTACGCTCAGAAGTGTCCCACTACCTTTGAGAGACAAAGTCAAGAAAGAACTTGATAGGATGGAAAGCATGGGTGTTATATCCAGAGTAGATGGTCCTTCTGAGTGGTGTGCTGGAATGGTTGTGGTACCTAAAAAGGGATCAGAATCTGTCCGTATATGTGTGGATTTGAGGCCTTTGAACGAGAGCGTGCTAAGGGAAAATTTCCCACTCCCCAAAGTTGATGAGAATCTAGCACAATTGAGTGGGGCCACTGTATTTAGCAAGCTTGATGCTAATTGTGGCTTCTGGCAAATTCCACTTGCTAAGCATGTTCAACTCCTCACTACGTTCATAACACCTTTTGGTAGATACTGTTTCACCAAGCTTCCTTTTGGTATTTCATGTGCTCCTGAGCTGTTTCAGAAGAGGATGAGTGATATCCTCCAGGATATAGAAAGAAAACTCTGCCAGATGGATGATGTGCTGGTATTCGGCAGTAGTCAAGAGGAGCATGATGACCGACTCAAAGCAGTATAAAAGAGAATTGAGGAAGCAGGTATGACATTAAACCCTGACAAATGTGCCTTTTCAAGACATCAAATCAAATTCCTTGGCCATATAGTGGACCAGAGAGGAATTCAAGCAGATCCTGAGAAGACATCTGCCATCCTGAAACTGCCAACACCAAAGAATATTGCAGAGCTACGACGTTTGTTAGGCATGGTGAATCAATTTGGAAAGTTTTCACCCCACATTGCAGAGATTAATAAACCTCTAAGGGAGCTTCTGAGTTCAAGAAACTGCTGGTTATGGGGCTCTAAACATGACGAGGCATTCTTGAAGTTAAAGAAGGGGTAACCTAAACATCAATTCTTGCTCACTACAACCCTCAGTGTGAAGTATACATTTCAGCAGATGCATCGTCTTTTGGTCTGGGTGCAGCTCTATTGCAGAAAGAAAACAATGAGTGGAGACCAGTTGCATTTGCTTCGAGACGGATGACAGAGACAGAGCAACGCTATGCGCAAATAGAGAAAGAGGCGCTTGCTATCGTTTGGGCATGTGATAAGTTCTTATGTTTTGTGATCGGTAAGAGATTTGGAATTGAGACAGATCACAAACCGTTAGTGCCACTGCTGACATCTAAATGCCTTGATACTCTGCCCCCCCGAATTTTACAATTTCGGCTTCATTTAGGGAGATATGACTATAGTATTGAGCATGTGGCCGGAAAATCATTGTTTACCGCTGATACACTTTCGCGAGCTCCTTGCTCATATTCTGTGTCAGAAGGTGGAAGCAAGTTCACAGATCAGGAAGTAGAGTCATTTGCAGATGCGATTACTGATGCAATTCCAATAGTCCAATCAATGCTCATTAAGTTTTGTACTGCTCAAATCAATGACTCTGGTATGTTCTCGCATAAGACAATACTGTCTTTCTGGATGGCCTTCAAAGCAATATATTCCGGGTGAACAAAAATCTTACTGGTTTGTTCGGGATGAGCTGAGTGTGTGTAATGACTTACTCCTGTATGGTAAACGTATTGTAGTGCCAAGATCACTGCAGACATTCACTCTTCAAAAGATACACTCCGGTCACCTGGGAATACAACATTGTCGTCTTAGAGCAGGAAATGCAGTATGGTGGCCAGTTTGCCCAAGCAAATTTTGTCAACGGTGCAAAATTGTCACATTTGCAGTCAAATAGATTCCTTTGGTTGTTGAACCAATGATTTCTTTGGAACTACCAGCATACCCTTGGCAGAGAGTGAGTTCTGATCTGTTTGAAATGAAAAGCAATAAATATCTTTTGGTTGTTGATTCGTTTTCACGATATCCGGAAGTAATACAGTTACCTTTCACTACCACATCTGCCAATTAAGATCATTTCTGTGTTGAAGTCTGTGTTTGCTCGGCACGGTATACCAGAAGTGACAATGGACCCCAGTATTCCTCACAGGAGATGAAAGAGTTTGCCTTGCAGTATGGATTTAGACATATAACTAGTAGTACGCATTATCCAAGAGGTCATGGACAGGCAGAACGAGCTGTGAGTCCTTGCTACTGGATGCAGAGGATCCATACCTAGCTCTGTTGAATTATCGAGTTACACCATTTCCATGGTGTGGACTAAGTCCAGCAGAACTTCTGTTTGGTAGACAAATTCGCACCACTCTACCCCAAGCTGTAAGCCAGCTAACACCAGATTGGGCCCACTTGAAACAATTTCGAATAAAAGAGCAGCAGTTTAAATGTCGTCAGAAAGCAGATTATGACTGGCGGCACAGAACTCGGTTATTATCTGATTTACAACACAACACAGAAGTTAGGGTAGCCACTGAGAAGAAATTAACAAAAGGGCAAGTTCTTTCAAAAGCGAATACCCCTAGGTCCTATATCATTGAGACTCCAGATGGTCGTACACTGCGACGAAATCGTCATCACTTAATGGTAGTGAAGAATTGTATGAACTGCAAGATGAACAAGATGGAAGGTTGGAACATAATGAGCAACAAGAGGAAACTGCAAATGGACCAGACCCAGAAGAACCAGCTGAAAAAGTAAAAGATGCTGCTGTACCTGTACTTGAGTAAAGACATATTCGGACCAGAAGCCCAATTGCAACACGATCTAGAACTGGAACTGCTATTAGACCTCCAGACAGATTATAGTCAGGCAGACTTTGGAACAGAGTTGTAATATAATGTTATAGTGCGCATGTGCACAGTGTATGATTCTAATTAATGCCTCGATGATACTACACACACCTGCTGACATTCTCATTGCTGGAAGGGACAGAGGCAAACCCGCCACATTAGATATCAACATTACATCACCACTGCTCCGCCATCTGGGTGAGTCGTGTCAACTGGATAGGGAAGCCTATGCAGATGAGGACCACTCCAATGGACCCAAATGCCAGGAGTTGGGTTGGTCCTGCATGCCATTGGCTGTGGGGAAGTATGGCAATTGAGGCAAAGAGGCCACAACACCATCTGCAGGCTGGTGTTCCACCTGCCCCTTCACCTGTCCTCCACCAAGCCAGTACTTGTGGCTTACACTTATGGCCAGCTGAAAAGCCACATAGGATCGAATTATGTCTGTGCCAGTTAACAATACTGGCAGAAAGTGAGATTCGAAAGAGTCTGACTCCTTGAGATGGATTAAACGGATTGGACATGTAATTGTGATGTGAAAGCACTAGAACTAAAAACGCTCATCTATTCCATTACGTAGTTTTGCTTACACTCCAGTGAATACATTCTGCAGTCTCCGTAATTACACTGGATTAACCCTTCAACTACAATAGGCATAGTTGTTCTGCCCGATGATTACGTTTGCAGTGAGGAGAGCACATTGTACGAATACATTGTGCACATGTGTTGTTGTCTGATGTATTATTAACCTTGAATTGGGGGTATGGCGAGACAGGCAAATTAAAGGAGCATACCGTTATTTCTCCACTACTTCTACTGCTCAAAGTGTAAGCAACGTATACGTATGGTGATAGGATCATACGCGAAAACAGTGTCGACGACCACGCAGCCCTGCATGTAGATGGTATGTCGCGTCACGCTGGTACATGCATGTCTATGGTACATGTAAGAGGGAACCGTAGCGCGATGCATCTTGTGTCGCTCTCCCTTCCCTCGTCACCCGGAGAGCGTTGGGTGTACATGTGTGTGCATGTAATGTTCCAATGGTTTAGAAAATCACGTCCATGATCTAAATGCACCGCCTAAGAATGACAATGACACAAGCCACGAACAAAATGTCCTTACAACGCAACTGAAATGTACTCGCCTCTACTGCACTGTGTGAAACCATAGCTAGGCTAATATACTTCACACCATTTTTCCCACCCAGTTCAAACAATAATGGTTTACCTATTCTTTGTGTGTCGAGCAGTAGACTTGTGCACAACTTCGAGGTCGCGCGAGCACTTCTATCACGTGAATGACCCTTATTAATTTTCACTACAAAATTAATAAAATCATGTTATTATTTCCTGTTAAACTAAGAATGCGGGAACAAATTTTTAATGCCTCTCTCACAGGTGTAATTCAACCGTACTTGTGTTAGAGATCATCATTCTCTGCTTGTGACTATACTGCACTGCACCAAAGAGGTACCAGTATTAACAAGTAAACTGATTGTACAATAATTAGAAATGTTCCAATGTCATTTCCTGTTCCCTCCCTATTCCCCTATATAGCATATCACACACCCTTACCCCAAGTCAGATTGATTAAAGGTTAATTGTGCACATTGTCACACAAACACAAAATCACAGAAAAGAACAGCAATTACAAAACATACACTTCCACATACAGACAGATACACATACACACTTTGAGCCATCTTCTAGGCCAAGCAGGACTGAAAACACCACTCCCATACCAGATTACAACAATTGCACCCAACCCACAAAGTTCTATGTCCATGATTTGCTCTCCAGCCAATCTTCATGGTCTATGTCATTGTCAAGGAACCTTCCACTTTCCAGACCTGCCATAATGAGAAAATGTTGTATCATTAGAAATCTGGTGACTTGTAGGCATGTAGCGTACACTTTAAAAAAAGAGTGGTGGATTGGCTAGACACATGACCCATCCTAACAACATACCTGTACAGTCCAGATCTATTTTGAATGGTTCACAGTGCACATTTGCCACACACACATATTGCAGCATGTTCACAGACACTTAGACTGACACCCAAAGGTGTATAACCCTATTTAAACCACCAAACACATGATCATATTTACACACATGTACCATGACACCTGCAAATGTGGGCATGTATTGGAAAATGTGAATCAGCCAAAGATGGTCCCAGCTGGGCACATAACACTATGTGATTGTGCATGTGTACATCATTAACTAATTCAACAGACAAACTATATAAGTGCATAGCATATTGTGCACCCTGCCCCCCCTCCCCACTCACCCACCCACACACACACACACACACACACACACACACACCAAAAGGTAGATGTGGCAGTACACCTGAGCTGCACACTACAGCATACAAGGGAGGGAGATAAATTTCAACCCATTGCAGGTACCACTCTGATACTCACATGAACAGATCCAACGTTGTACTTGAGACCTCCACACATCTTTTGCAAGTCTAGCGAGGCGCTTAGGTGCTCGAGCGCCCCCCCCCCCCCCCCCCCCCCTCTCCCCCCTCCAAGACCCCAACCGTCACATAAGTTGCTCCAACCTTATTCCTCTGCTCTGTTTCCTTTTGCAGCATTGGCCTCCTGGAGGTAGTCCTATGACCACATTTCAAAAGGCATTAGAGTTGATTAGGAAGACATGCTCAGCGGAAAGGTCATTCAGTGGAACTAATGCTGATAAAGACTGGTTTGGGTTCGTGCATGACAACTGAAAGTATCACTTATCCATATACACTGCGACATCCCTATTAGTATATACTGGAAGCAATAGATGCATTCTTTCCACCCAATCTTTCTTGCACACTGTGCGATAAACCCTCCTCCCTCAAATCCTGGATACGCGCCTGCACCCGATCAATAGTATCAAACACACACACATAAAATCAAAGAAGATGGGGGCAGATGATGTCATGGTGATGCAATCAATGCCATGACAATGGACACCACAAGGTGCAATGCAAGATCAATCTATGCAGATGATGCTTCAAGCTGTACCACCATGCACTAAATATGTCTGCTGTAATGAAAGCTCAATGAAACACAAACACACCATGCAGACGGACAAGAGACACACTCCATGCAGAAGCACAAGAGATACACACATCCCATATTCATTCTCATAAATACACACCTCCAACCTTATAGCCTCCATTGCCCTCCATTATAACCTCTCACCCCTGGCAAAGCTCAAGCTACATCCCGCTATTTAAGAATCTCAAGATGTCTCCCACATAGCTCTCACAAGTTCTGCCACATCTCCCCTAGCATTCAGATTCCATCTCTCTGTGTCACAGCGACTGTGTCAACTGTCAATTCTGTTAGCCAGGGTTAGGGTTATACACCCATATACATGTATACTACATGGACACACAACACAAAGGCACATACACATACCTGCAAGTCATGTACTTCCACATTCTCATCATGTGCCAGCTGTTAGGACTGCACACACCCACTGGGGCATGCAACCCGAGGGAAGGGGCTGGGGACACCACCATTATTTAATAGACTCGGATTGGATATTATTTAAAGTACTTAGCCCTAGTTAACCGATGAACTGGGCTGCTATGGCATGCAAGACATTCCTGTAGTGCACATGAGCAAGCCTGAGACAAGAGAGTAGTGACACTGGTGAGATTTTCTTTTCCTTTTAAAGCCCATTTCCTATACAAGGACAATGCAAAACTCTGGGTGGTGTGAGTGGGCGGTGCCATATCACCATACACAATGTTGTACATACGTACCGGACACACCCCCAGACTCATGCCAATGCCACATGGGATTAGGGATCATAATGTTGGATAATCCGGAAGTGATAGAGGTTAAATGCTAAACAAACTCCAAGGGTTTGAATGCCAGACATACATATTCAAATACACAACCCATACATTATTAGATCATTCTTCCGATAAAAAGATTAGCCAAAATGATTACATAACAAATATACATGAACGTGAATAATGAATTCATGGAGCAACAAAGTATTCGTTAGTCAGTTGCCCTATTTTTGGTTGAGTTACTAATGAAGGACGAGATGAATATAATACATTTATTTAATACTGGTAATTGACTGGCATATAGATAACTGCACATTTCTCAACACAGTTGACCATATAAACTTTAATTTCAATCATGTTCAAATATGTACACAATACTTCAATACAGTGTTAGTACCATGGTTAGCAATGAACACACTGCCATCTCTGGGATCTAGTGCAGTACCATAGGGATACTTCAGATTCCCCACTGTGTGGATCTTGTTTCCCTCAGGATCATAGATGGAGAGACAATGGCCACTATACTCACTGACAAGGCTGTAACCTTCACCATCAATGGCTAGTCCTGTGGGACCATTAGGATCACCATACATTCTGACATACACACCTTCTTTGGTAAACACTTTGATAGTGTTTGAACCATGGGTTGCAACATGAATGTTTCCCTGAGGGTCCAAGTCAAGACCCCATGGAGACTGAAAACTATGATTGCCTGAGCCATTACCATCTATGGTTAATAACCAACCACCATTTTCATTGAATATTTGTATCCTATGGTTATAATGGTCAGAGACAATCAGTTTGTTGTTGGAGTCAATGATGACAGCCACTGGGAAATTGAACTGTCCCTGACCTGATCCCTCCTGACCAAACTTATGAAGGAACTTTCCACTTGATGTCAGCTTCTGTACACGATGGTTGCTACTATCAGCAACATACAACACATCTCCCTTGATGGATATACCACTTGGATAAGAGAACTGACCATCACCACTTCCCCTACTACCTATGGTACTCTTCCGTTGACCTGTTTGATCAAACACATAAATGCAGTGATCACCACTCCCTACATAGATGTCTCCATTGTCATGGATGGCTACACATCTAGGCGCCTTACACTGGATCACTTGTTGGGCATTACATAAGGTATGGTAGTCACGTTTAGGCCTCACATCAAGGTCATTAGGACTATTCTGTACATGCTGACCATCCATTGTGATGAGGAGCTGGTGAGGACCAGCAGTTTGAGGGGTGAGGGTGATGGTGTAGGTACCATCCCTGTGGTCCTCCACCTCTCCATACACAACTGCTCCATTATGGGTCTTGGACCTCATCTCACCCTTCACCTCGACACCACCATGTGGGTACTCCTCCCCCTTTGAGGTCTTGCTTTGTACCTTAACATGGTACCTGGTCCCCACCCTGGCTACTGATGTGGACATCCATGTGCATGAAGATGGAGAAGGATAAAAGTCAAAAATGTTTCCTAATTTGGACAGTTGTCTTATAAGATCATCTGTTTTCACAGACACAGATATGTTGCTGTGTTGGTTTGGAGTGAGGGAAATGGTCTGAACCCTCTTGAGGGTGGCCTGCAATTCAGTGGGTATGAGTCCTCCCAATGCTACAATCTCATGGTCAGTGTGGGTCTGCAGGATCTGGGAGGCCATATCAGTGTAGTGACCAATGTCTCCAACCATCTTCTCAAACTGTTCCTTCTGGAGGGTCAGAGCTGTTGTCTTGGACAGTGAAATGGCCTCCAACTCTGACAATAGTGTCCTTTTTCTTTCTTCCAATGTTTGCTGAAGTATTTCAAAGGCTTGGTTGATGGCCAAGAAAGCAGTTCGTTTGGAGATCTCCACTTGTTCTATTATCCTGTTATTTTCATCAATGGCTCCAGTCAGCTTTGTCACTACCCTCGTTTGCATCTTCAAGTGCTCCTGAGATTTCCATTTGATGGGTCTTTGCTACTGTGGATATTTCCTTCACAGAGTGGCTTTTGTGGGTACCTGTAGTGCAGTGAGGGCATACCAGCAAGCTACAAGTCTCACAATAAAAATTCAATTTATTGTCCTCATGGTTAGGCTGAGAGCAGTAATGATCTCTTGGCTTCATGGTGGTGTGCAGTTGTCTGGCTCCCTCCTGGTCTAGTCCAACAATTCTGTGTCTGGACCATATTCGATTGCGCTTGTGGTGTTCAAGGCAGAAGGCACACAGGAAGTGATGGCAAGCACAACAGAACACCACTGCAGGATCACTGCTTCCTTCAGCACATTGGTCACATGCTACATCACTGTTACTGGTCATCTTGGACATGTACCCTGCTACCTCTACTTCAAACCCAAGATGGAGGTTCTGAGGGAGAACACTGGCCCCTCCCACTGGGATGCTGGTGTTTTGTTCACAGATGGGACATTGGAACATTTGTTGGGAACCACTTTTCTCTATCTCATGATGGAGACATTGTAGACAGAAGGAGTGCAAACATGACAGAATTCTTGGATCATTGTAGGGCTTGGAGCACACACCACAGGTGATGTGTGGAAAGGGTTTCTCCATAACCACACTGTTGGTAGTGAAGAGTACAATAGCTAAATTTAGCAGCTTATGCAGTCCCTACAAAAAACTTGAATTGTTTAGCCGATTCAAATCAACATTAAAAAGGGCAGGTGAAATACAGCAGCAGGGTTAGTATTGCAGTATAGACACCTAGTTACGCAAGATGGAATATAAAAGACCACTTGGGTGTGGTCCTCAATCACAGAAACAAAAGGATCGAGTAACTATTGATTTATAGCAGCCAAAGAGTTAACTACCACTGTAGTCTATGTCTTAGGAAATTCTGTTAGTGCTTGCATGAGGTTACCTAAACCTGGTCGTGTCTATAACGAGGTCTAATAGGTTATTTTCAGTATGCTAATCAACATTAGGTGATATATGATGCAATACAGCAGCAGGGTTAGTATTGCAGTACAGGAATCCAGACACCTGATGAATTCATAGCTAGTTATGTAAGATGGAATATATATGAAGTCGATAAAACATAGACAATAGGTTATTTTCAAAACATAATCAATTTGCTAAATTTGTTAAACCAGAATTGAATTTTAGTATCAAATGGATACCGATTAACAGTACAAGTTTCTAGCCACACCTAAGTGAAAGAAATACTATTACAAAACAAATACATAAAAACATCATCATTAAGTACACACTTTGCCCACACATGTTCATGTAGGTTAACAATAGTGATTAGTTTGGAAGCAGATTTTGAGGGTTATTTAGATAGACAGTTTCTGAAAAAATAATAATAATAAAAACATACTGTGTACAAATAAAAAATAAAAAAATAAAAAAAATCCATTGACACAATTTGAAAAATTGTTAAATACATAAAATACAATCGACGCAATGTCTGGATCGTTTGAAGCCCGTCTTTAGAAATTTAATTACAATTATTGATATGCTATACCAACGAACGTCTCTTGATTTGAAATTTCTTTTTAAAATTTAATTTCCACAACCAGCAGATGATTTAAGGCATGTGTTTGTTTGTGATTTTGCCCAGATACTGCTCTTGATCCACTTGGACACCATGCCGTGACCTGAAGGCATGAGGGAGATGTGGCCATATACCCTTACTGCATGTGGGATGTGGTCGTTGACCTCTGTTGTCATGCCAACATGATGAACAGTTAGTGTGGAGTAGGGTCATGGCATAACAAGAGACCACACCACACCTGCTGACATTCTCGTTGCTGGAAGGGACAGAGGCAAACCTGCCACATTAGATATCACCATTACATCACCACTGCTCTGCCATCTTGGGTGTATCGTGTGAACAGGATAGGGAAGCCTATGCAGATGAGGACCACAAGCTCCACTCCAATGGACCCTAATGCCAGGAGGTGGGTTGGTCCTGCATGCCATTGGCTGTGGGGGAGTATGGCAATTGAGGCAAAGAGGCCACAACACCATCTGCAGGCTAGTGTTCCACCTGCCCCTTCACCTGTCCTCCACCAAGCCAGTACTTGTGGCTTACACTTATGGCCAGCTGAAAAGCCACATAGGATCGTATTATGTCTGTGCCAGCTATATAGAAAATAAAAATACTGGCGAAAAGCGAGATTGGAAAGAAGTCTTCTTCGTTACACTGGATTAACCCTTCAACTGCAATAGGCATATTTGTTGTGCCCGATGATTACGTTTGCAGTGAGGAGAGCACATTGTACGAATACATTGTGCACATGTGTTGTTGTCTGATGTATTATAACCATGCAGCCCTGCATGTAGATGGTATGTCGCGTCACGCTGGTACATGCATATCGGTCAAAACTGAGAAACACAAGGAACTTGCTATGATGCAAACAATGGAGTGTGATTCAGTGCTGGTTTCTTTGGGTAATGATACGAGACATGCAGTCCAGCGAGCAATTGATGGAAAAACATCTGCTTGGCTTACTGTTATGCCAATTGCTTGCAACCATTTTGATCTCTCCTCTGTTGAGTTTAGAGATGCACTTTCACTACGTTACCATCGGCCTCTTCTTAAAACGCCAGGGCATTGTGATGGTTGTGGAGAAGAATTCAGCTTCCAACATGCTCTTGATTGTAAAAAAGGTGGCCTTGTTACCCAGCGCCATAATGAAGTGCGAGATGCTCTAGGTGATTTGGCAGCTATTGTGTACAAAGATGTTGTAAGAGAACCCATTGTACAGGAAGCAGATGATTCCAGTGGTAGACCAGCTTTAATTGCTGACCTCAGCATACGAGGAGTGTGGCAGCCACAAACTGCGGCGTTGCAAGATGTTCGTGTCGTAGACACTGACACCCAGTCTTATGCTAGTTGCACTGTTGATGCTGTGCTATGTTCAGCAGAACAGGAAAAGAAAAGAAAATACTCAGCAGCTGTTGAAGATAGACGTGCTTCATTTACACCCTTTGTAGTCTCTGTAGATGGAGTATTGGGTCACGATGCACAACACCTGATGAAGCGCCTGTGTGACCAAATTGCGGTGAAGTGGGAGAAGTCACATTCTGAAGTAATGGGATGGGTTCGTGCCAGAATGGCTTTTGCTATTTTGCGTGCAACAAACCTTTGCTTGCGGGGATCCAGGGTAAAATGGAGATATGGACATGGCATGGATGATGGAGCTGGCCTCTCTCATTTTCCTCACTGATAAATGCTCATTCCAATGCAACTATTAATTAATTAATTAATTTATTTATTTTTGTCTAAGTGTATGCTGTGTACTATTTTTATTTTTGTTGAAGTATTATAATATTATAATTGATGGTTAATAAATATATATATATCTAAGGGCCATTGTAACTGAAGCTGCCGTTTTACTCTAATTTGGCTTTAGGAAGGCTGGCCTTTACTCGCTGGATCAAGCAATGGTAGATTATAGTGTGTTAGAGATCACGTAATTCGTGAAGAAGCAGAACTGTTGTCTTTAGTTAGCGATCCTTCTGAATAAGAATTCAGGTGTGGCCTTTGCTTTCTTGAAGAACGTATAGGACTTACAAAGTTACAGCTGTATGGTGGAGAGTGGCAAGGAGACAAAGAAGACACGTCGATTTTCTTGTTGAGGTCTTCCACTAAAAATATATTCAGAATCTTCTCTGAATAATGCAGAAGAGACGTCAGTGGATGATGCTTCCTCAGTTGAAGGGGATGATAGAAAGAGGCCACAACACCCTCTGCAGGCTAGTGTTCCACCTGCCCCTTCACCTGTCCTCCACCAAGCCGGTAGTTGTGGCTTAGACTTATGGCCAGCTGAAAAGCCACATAGGATCGAATTATGTCTGTGCCAGCTAACAATACTGGCGGAAAGCGAGATTGGAAAGAGTCTGACTCCTTGAGATGGATTAAACAGATTGGAAGTGTAATCGTGATGTGAAAGCACAAGAACTAAAAACGCTCATCTATGTAGTTTAGTTGATTGGTTACACTTTAGTGAATACAATCTGCAGTCTTCATTATTGCATTACATTGGAAACTCATCACGTGCGCCATTCAAGCCTGCGGGCTATGCGTGCAAGTCCCATTTCTGAACCTGCCAAAAGGGGTGGATTCGGGTCGACCAAGGCAGAAAGAAGCGCTTTTTCCCCATAGTAGGCATATGCATTGTCCACTTTTACGTGTTCTCTGTGTTGTTTGACAGTTATACTAGTTGGATAAACCATTATGAGCAATTGTCTTATCTGCTTTGCTTCAATGTTTGAGAATGTTTGGCAATAATTTATTATCTGTACCTTTATCATCTTTCCACCGCTACCTATGCCTTTCATTATTGTGTTAGTACATTACATCCACAGCATGGATAGAAAGATACAAATCAGCGCAAAAGAAGAACCTGCAGAAGGCCAAGGTACTGAGAAAAAAACTGAATACTTAGATCCAGAAGTGTATGTATGTCTTAATTTGTGTGGATTCTATACCTTAGCAAGGATTGCCGGTGTTAATTAGGTGTTATTAATTATCGATCTTACGCGTCGACGACCACGCAGCCCTGCATGTACAAATGCATGCCATGGTATGTCGCGTCACGCTGGTACAAGCATATATATGGTACATGTAAGAGGGAACCGTAGCGCGATGCATCTTGTGTCGCTCTCCCTTCCCTCGTCACCCGGAGAGCGTTGGGTGTAAACGTGCGTACACAGTGTGATGTTCCAATGCATTAAAAAATCACGTCCATTATCCAAATGCACCGCCGAAGAATGACAATGACACAAGCCATGAACAGTATGTGTTTAACCCTTACAACGCAACTGAAATGTACTAGCCTCTACTGCACTGTGAGAAACACTAGCTAGGATAATGAACTTCACACCATTTTACCCACCCAGTTTAAACAATAATGATTTACCTATTCTTTGGCTCCAACGTTTCCATGTGTCCAGCAGTTTACTTGTGCACAACTTCGAGGTCGCGCGATCACGTGAATGTTTTGAAAATGACTTAATATCACGTGAATGTATAAAAATGACCTTATTAAAATATCAATGTTATTATTTCACACTCATCTTCTGTTAAAATGCAGGAACAAATTTTTAATGCCTCTCTCAACAGTGTAATTCAACTGTACTTGTGTGAGAGATCATCATTCTCTGCTTGTGTTCCATACTATACTGCACTGCACCAAAGAGGTACCAGTATTAACAAGTAAACTGATTGTACAATAATTAGAAATGTTCCAATGTCATTTCCTGTTCCCTCCCTATTCCCCTGTACAGCATATCACACACCCTTACCCCAAGTCAGATTGGTTAAATGTTCGTTGTGCACATTGTCACACAAACACAAAATCACACACAAACACAGAAAAGAACAAATTACAAAACATACACTCCCACATACAGATAGACGGACATACACACTTTGAGTGGGAGTGGGGCCATCTTCTAGGATTAAAGCCAAAGCATGACTGAAAACACCACTCCCATACCAGATTACAACAGTTGCACACAACCCACAAAGTTCTATGTCCATCATTTGCTCTCCAGCCAATCTTCATGGTCTATGTCATTGTCAAGGAACCTTCCACTCTCCAGACCTGCCAACAATACATATCAAAACACAATAAGGGTATCATTACACTCCCTCCTCCTGCCCCGAGTACAGCACTACCTCACAATATCAAATAGGTTTAGTGCCATTGTGTACTCCTGCAACAAATAAACACACAACCACATAGATGTACAAAGAAAAGGTCGAGTTATATGCCTAGGCCTTTTGAGACCTCCAACCGTCTCTGGGCTGAATCCTTCCCATACCCATCTTTGGCAGATTCTGATTTCCAGCAACCATGCCGCTTAAATAGCGTATCCTGCACACCAGCATTGGCTGCCGCTATGGCATCCCCTGCAGGAAGGCTATGCATACCAAACAATGCAGGGTCAAACCCAAGCTTTGCTATCTTATCCAGCAATAGCTCCCTTAGACTAGAGTAGCTGAGGCCACCAGCATTATGCAAACTCTCTCCTTCCTTTGTCAGTACTATTGCCCGAAACAGCTTTCCACGGGATGTACGATCTAACTTCGCCGTATGAAAATATCTTTCCATCATACTCACAGGGATGTTACTGACCCAGTGTGTGCAATGACTATATAAGGATGCACACTCCCGGTATTGGTCCATCTTACTGGACTGCACATTGATCACCATGTCTTCAGCATTGAAGGTGATATCAGAACATTTGAGCTTTATTAGCTCATTGCAATGCAGAAAACCAGCAAATGCCACCAAACAAACAGCCAGCAACCTAACCGCCTAAGAATGACAATGACACAACCAGAACTGTCCATGAACAGTACGTGTTTAACCCTTACAATGCAACTGAAATACACACGCCTCTACATGTGAAAAACACTAGGCCAAAATACTCACACCAATTTTTCCACACTAATCTTTGGCTCCAAAGTTGAGGGTTTTGACACACAACTGGACTTCAATCACGTGACTATTGTTAATTTGACGAATTTATAAAATGACCCAATATGTTGATTCACAATAATCAGAAATGTTCCAATGTCATTTCCTGTACTTCTGATCTTGGAGACGGAGTGATGACAAATTTGATGACCTGTTGGATAGGATGAAAGACAACACAGTGCTTCAACAGAACTAGAGGAAGCCACTTACTATCCAGTCTTGTGGGTCAGTATGACATTTAAAAGGAGGAATAAAGGTTTGCTTACATTAGTGACATGCAGACAGTGAAAATGGGTGGGTATACACAACAGCTCCAAGTGTACACACACAGGTGTGCAGTCATGGGAAGGTGGTGAACAAAAGCCTGAAACCTGAAAGAGATTGGTCTCGGGGTGGTGGGTTGCCAAAGTTACGTGCCACACTTACCCAACAGTTGCATGAGCGTCACGTCACCATCATGTCTTCATGTCAGCTACACTCATCCTGAAGCTCTTGAGCCGGGCCCTTGTGGGTGAACTCTTCATAGAAGAACAATATGCAAGCTGAGTTTAGTTTTGCATCTTCAGTTGTACCTTACTCAACTATCATGTGTGTGTGTGGGGGTGATAACTGGCAGTACTGCCATGTATGCATGAAAAGTCAGACATGCTACCACCAAATGTTGTGGTTGTACAGTATGCAAATCCAACACATTCATCCTATGCATGCAATATTGTAACCACACACTAAGAATGGAGACTTGCTAGGTGGAGTTGGCCTAACAACTCCTTGGCAACTGGTACCCAGTAGCCCAGCACACTAACACACACATAAAAACCCCAAAATCAAACAAGATGGGGGCAGATGATGTCATGATGATGCAATCAATGCCACACCACTTGGTTGGTGTCCCCAATGCAAGATCAATCTATGCAGATGGTGCTTCAAGCTGTACCACCCATGCACTAAATATGTCTGCTGTAATGAAAGCACAAACTTCCCCTGCTCAGTTTCAGTGTGCAAGTAAGAATTTATCTGTGACTGTACTTCACGTATCTAAAATCTAATTTCAAAAGTATTACAACGATTTGCTATACTCCACTCCACTATAAAACCATCCATACATATAGTAAGGCTTCAAATGGCTCAGATTCCACATATCACATGTGCATACAGGTGATACAACACACCCTATGAGCATACAACCACATGTAAAGACAACATACCCCATGTGCACAACACAAACTACACAAACACACCATGCAGAAGGACAAGTGACACACATCCCATATTCATTCTCATATATACACGCCTCCAACCCCTTATAGCCTCCATTGCCCTCCATTATAACCTCTCCCCCCTGGCAACTACATCCTGCTACTTAAGAATCTCAAGAAGTCTCCCACATACATGTAGCTCTGACAAGTTCTGCCACATCTCCCCTAGCATTCAGATTCCATCTCTGTGTCAGAGAGTCCGTGTCAACTGGAGCGTCTCTGTGGAACATGTGGATCCAAGCACTCCACACGTTTCCAATGTCATACTAAGGATCAGTTCACATTGAGAGTAGTGGGAAAGTCGCTTACAGCAATTCTGTTAGTTAGGGTTAAACACCCATACACATGTATACTTTATGTTCACACACACACACGCACGCACGCACACACACACACAAACACACTCACGCACGCACGCACGCACGCACACACACAGGCACACACACATACCTGCAAGTCATGTACTTCCACATTCTCATCATGTGCTAGTTGTTAGGACTGCACACACCCACTGGGGCATGCAACCCAAGGGAACTCCATGTGATTAAGGACGGGTCCCAATAATTTTAATTGAGTTTGCTATGTTGCGTGTATTCATTATTATCTCGTAAACACTCTTTCATTTAGCGAAACACTTGACACAGTCAAGAACCTTGATGTTGGGAGAACAGAATGTATGCCATAAATGCGCTGAAGCATTCAAGTTTACGAAATTGTAAGGTTCAGAATTCGCTCAAGAAATAGCCATTATTTTTCCATTTGCCATCCTGTAGAAGTCCGATTTGTCATTATCTGTGTATTTGTATATTACATACTTGTTTAGTACTTCTTGAAAAAGATTAGTGCTTGTTCGTAACAGCCTTGGTACGTTTAAAAAAAAAAAAAAAGCGTATACAAACATGCGACTCCACGTATTGTTCAACGTTACGGAGCGTTATACTCCTTAGAGAAAGAGTATTTTACAAAGCACCTAGAGAAACCAAATACACCATGCATTTCTGTTCTCAAATCTTCACATGAACTGTCTTGAATACCCCATTTGGACCATGGCAAACGCACACGAACAGAAACAGGTGCCAGCTATGCGGCCATACTGATTTTAGCCGCATGATTTTGGCGGGAGCGGGAATGATCAATACAGCCGCTTTAGCACACCAGACACATTCCTAGAATTTCTTTGTGGCAATCTGAAGGTCGTCTGCGTTTTTCGTGTTCTGAAGAGTTCGTTGCAAGTTTAAGGTATTCATGTCACATGCAGCCCCACAAATGTGCATCAAAGCATGTAATTTCTGTATCTGTTTACACAAAATGTGCGCTTCACATAGATAGTTGTTTTGACAGCTGGGGGAAAAGAAACAATCCGCATAAAGAAGTCATTACAAGGTAACAAATACCGTGATATATATTTTGAAGAAATATATGGTTACAGGTAGAGGAAGACAGAAGGTGGTCCTGTGTAGTCCGCGTATAAAGGTAAAGAACCACATGATAAACACAATTAATTATATAGTGCACCTACATAGGGTTGTTAATGGCATCTATTGGTACAAATGTCAACTGTGGATTTGCACGTGTAGCAATGAAAGAACTTTCAGAGAATGTAGATGAGTTTAAACGGCTTTTCCAGCATCCACTGCATATACCTGATGAATACTTTGACTCTATGTATGGGGGGAAAAAGTCAAGTAGGTATATTGTACAATGCAATCAAATCAAGGCAGCATTTTTGAAGCGATGGCAGCCATCAAATGCTAGAGAACAATACAAGGCAACATTTTCACTGCTACAATGGGATCGCTTAGCCCAAACCGAAAGGGTAAAGCACAGTTTGGAAAAATGCAATGCCTGCTTTTGTAACAATTATACAATTCAAAAAACATTTCCACTGAAACCATGTTACACACCATGTGAAATAAACATCAATCTGGCCAATGATGTAAACCAGGAAACATTTATACAAGTTAGCCTGGAAGCACTAAATAGTGCTGCATCAAATCGATACAAGGTCAGCTATATAGACATGCTCATAGAACACAAAATTGTGGATAAACACAAATCAAAGGCTGACAATAAAAAGGCAGTGGAGGACACAATGAAAAAGTGTAAGAAGAACATTGAGAATGAGCTTGACAAAACTGTACCAATAACTCTTATGAAAGAAAATGAGTCTCTTGCAAGCTACAACCGAAAAAGAATTGCAGAATACTACACAACACCACCAGCTTCAAAAAAGAAAAAGATGTCACACTCACCTAACTTTGATGGGGTACAGTGGGACAAGGAGGAAGTACTTCAATACCTTCGAGAAGTAGAAACCAAAGATGAAAAAGTAGTTTGGAGTACAGTGGCACAGGAGCATGGCATTGAAGGACATAATAAAGGACAAATACTGAAAGAATTTGCAGGCCGGAAGGGGCTGGGGACACCATCATTCATTAAATAGACTCGGATTGGATATTGTTTAAAGTACTTAGCTCTAGTTAACTGATGAACTGGGCTGCTATGGCATGCAAGACATTCCTGTAGTACACATGAGCAAGCCTGAGACAAGCGAGTAGTGACACTGGTGAGATTTTCTTTTCCTTTTAAAGCCCATTTCCTGTACAAGGACAATGCAAAACTCTGGGTGGTGTGAGTGGGCGGTGCCATATCACCATACACAATGTTGTACATACGTACCGGACACACCCTCAGACTCATGCCAATGCCACATGGGATTAGGGATCGTAATGTTGGATAATCCGGAAGTGATAGAGGTTAAATGCTAAACAAAGGGTTTGAATGCCCGACACACATATTCAAATACACAATCCATACATTGGATCATTCTTCCGATAAAAAGATTAGTACAAAGCAAGAATGCATGGAGCAACAAAGCATTAGACATAGAAAAGATAAAGTTAAAATTGGTTAGTCAGTTGCCCTATTTTAGTTGAGTTATTAATACCATGTATGAAGGACGAAATATAATACATTTATATAATACTGGTAATTGACTGGCATATACAGAACTGCACATTTCTCAACACAGTTGACCATATAAACTTTAATTTCAATCATGTTCAAATATGTACACAATACTTCAATACAGTGTTAGCACCATGGTTAGCAATGAACACACTGCCAACTCGGGGATCTAGTGCAGTACCATAGGGATACTTCAGATTCCCCACTGTGTGGATCTTGTTTCCCTCAGGATCATAGATGGAGAGACAATGGCCACCAAACTCACTGACAAGGCTGTAACCTTCACCATCAATGGCTAGTCCTGTGGGACCATTAGGATCACCATACATTCTGACATACACACCTTCTTTGCTAAACACTTTGATAGTGTTTGAACCTTGGGCTGCAACATGAATGTTTCCCTGAAGGTCCAAGGCAAGACCCCATGGATACTGAAAACTATGATTGCCTGAGCCTTTACCATCTATGGTTGATAACCAATTACCATTTTCATTGAATATTTGTATCCTATGGTTACTATAGTCAGAGACTATCAGTTTGTTGTTGGAGTCAATGATGACAGCCACTGGGCAATTGAACCGTCCCTGACCTGATCCCTGCTGACCAAACTTATGAAGGAACTTTCCACTTGATGTCAGCTTCTGTACACGATGGTTGCCAGTATCAGCAACATACAACACATCTCTCTTGATGGATATACCACGTGGAAAAGAGAACTGACCATCACCACTTCCCCTACTACCTATGGTATTCTTCAGTTGACCTGTTTGATCAAACACATAAATGCAGTCATCATGGCTTCCTACATAGATGTCTCCATTGTCATGGATGGCTACACATGATGGCCTATTACACTGGATCACTTGTTGGGCATTACATAAGGTATGGTAGTCACGTTTAGGCCTCACATCAAGGTCATGAGGACTATTCTGTACATGCTGACCATCCATTGTGATGAAGAGCTGGTGAAGACCAGCAGTTTGAGGGGTGAGGGTGATGGTGTAGGTACCATCCCTGTGGTCCTCCACCTCTCCATACACAACTGCTCCATTATGGGTCTTGGACCTCATCTCACCCTTCACCTCTACACCACCATGTGGGTACTCCTCCCCCTTTGAGGTCTTGCTTTGTACCTTAACATGGTACCTGGTCCCCACCTTGGCTGCTGATGTGGACGTCCATGTGCTTGAAGATGGAGAAGGGATGAATGCAACAATTTCACCCAATTTGGACAGTTGTCTGACAAGATCATCTGTTTCCACAGACACAGTTATGTTGCTGTGTTGGTTTGGAGTGAGGGAAATGGTCTGGACCCTCTTGAGGGTGGCCTGCAGTTCAGTGGGTATGAGTCCTCCCAATGCTACAATCTCATGGTCAGTGTGGGTCTGCAGGATCTGGGAGGCCATATCAGTGTAGTGACCAATGTCTCCAACCATCTTCTCAAACTGTTCCTTCTGGAGGGTCAGAGCTGTTGTCTTGGACAATGAAATGGCCTCCAACTCTGACAATAGTGTCTTTTTCCTTTCTTCCAATGTTTGTTGGAGTATTTCAAAGGCTTGGTTGATGGCCAAGAAAGCATTTCTTGAGGATATCTCCACTTGTTCTATCATCCTTTTATTTTCATCAATGGCTCCAGTCAGCTTTGTCACCGCATCTTCAAGTGCTCCTGAGATTTCTATTTGATGAGTCTTTGCTGCTGTTGATATTTCCTTCACAGAGTGGCTTTTGTGGGTAACTGTAGTGCAGTCACGGCATACCGGCATGCTGCAAGTCTCACAATAAAAATTCAATTTATTGTCCTCATGGTTAGGCTGAGAGCAGTAATGATCTCTTGGCTTCATGGTGGTATGCAGTTGTCTGGCTCCCTCCTGGTCTAGTCCAACAATTTTGTGTTTGGACCACATTCGATTGTGCTTGTGGTGTTCAAGGCAGAAGGCACACAGGAAGTGATGGCAAGCACAACAGAACACCTCTGCAGGATCACTGCTTCCTTCAGCACATTGGTCACATGCTACATCACTGTTACTGGTCATCTTGGACATGTATCCTGCTACCTCTACTTCAAATCCAAGATGGAGGTTCTGAGGGAGAACAATGGCCCCTCCCACTGGGATACTGGTGTTTTGTTGACAGATAGGACATTGGAACATTTGTTGGGAACCACTTTTCTCTATCTCATGATGAAGACATTGTAGACAGAAGGAGTGCAAACATGACAGAATTCTTGGATCATTGTAGGGCTTGGAGCACACACCACAGGTCATGTGTGGAAAGGGTTTCTCCATAACCACACTGTTGGTAGTAAAGGATTAAATAGTGCGATCTATACAAAAGCACTTGAATTTATGGACCTAGGCAATTCAAAATCAATTAAACGACTGTACATGTACATGTATTTTGATATACTACAGAATACAATAGCTAAATTCAGTAGTCCAAACACAGCACTTGAATTTTTAGCCCATGCAAATCAACTTTAAAATGGGTATGTTGCAAACAGGGTTAGTATTGCAGTATAAGAATCCAGACACCTGGTTAATTCATAGCTAGTTATGCAAGATGGAACATAAAAGAACACTGGAGTGTGGTCCTCAATCATAGAAACAAAATAGCAGCCGAAGAGTTGCAGTCTACGTCTTAGACAATTCTGTTAGTGGTTACCTAAATCTGGTCGTGTACATAACGAGGTCTAATAGGTTATTTCAAAACATAATCATTTTGCTGAATTTGTTAAACCAGTGGTTAAGGTAATTGAATT
Organism: Ephydatia muelleri; assembly: GCA_013339895.1. NCBI lineage: Eukaryota > Metazoa > Porifera > Demospongiae > Spongillida > Spongillidae > Ephydatia > Ephydatia muelleri. The sequence goes on along the minus strand of JABACO010000004.1, from coordinate 6,642,256 downwards.
TTAATATCAAACAGATACTGATTAATTGTACAAGTTTCTAGCCATACCTAAGTGAAAGAAACAAAACAAATAAATAAAAACATCAAGTACAAAAAGCTAACACTTTGCCCACACATGTTCATGTAGGTTAACAATAGTGATTAGGAAGGTAGTTTGGAAGCAGATTTTGAGGGTTATTTTGATTGTTTACAGTTTCTGAAAAACACAATACATACCGTGTACAAATTTAAAAATAGAAAATATTCCATCGATGCAATTTTACAAATTATTCAATGCATATATTGACTATTGACACAAAGTCCGTATCGATTGAAACCCGTCTTCAGAAATTTCAATCACAATTATTGACAAGCATGCTATGCCAACAAACATAACTTCTTGATTTGAAATATCCTTCTTAATTTGATGGCTTATAAATTCCACTACCAGCAGATGACTTATGGAATGTGGTTGTTGCTAATTGTGTCCAGATACTGCTCTTGATCCTCTTGGTCACCATGCCGTGACCTGCAGGCATGAGGGAGATGTGGCCATATACCCTAACTGCATGTGGGATGTGGTCGTTGACCTCTGTTGTCATGCCAACATGATGAACAGTTAGTGTGGAGAAGGGTCATGGCATAACAAGAGACCACACCACACCTGCTGACATTCTCGTTGCTGGAAGGGACAGAGGGTGAGTCGTGTCAACAGGATAGGGAAGCCTATGCAGATGAGGACCACAAGCTCCACTCCAATGGACCCTAATGCCAGGAGTTGGGTTGGTCCTGCATGCCATTGGCTGTGGGGTAGTATGGCAATTGAGGCAAAGAGGCCACAACACCATCTGCAGGCTAGTGTTCCACCTGCCCCTTCACCTGTCCTCCTCCAAGCCAGTACTTGTGGCTTACACTTATGGCCAGCTGAAAAGCCACATAGGATCGAATTATGTGCCAGCTAACAATACTGGCGGAAAGCGAGATTGGAAGAAAGTCTGACTCCCTGAGATGGAGTCAATGGAGTGGAAGTGTAATTGTGATGCGAAAGCACAAGAACAAAAACGCTCATCTATTCCATTACGCAGTTTAGTTGATTGCTTACACTCCAGTGAATACATTCCGCAGTCTCCATCATTACACTGGATTGGAAACTCATCACGTGCGCCATTCAATGCAATAGTATGCCCACGGGCTATGCGTGCAAGTAAGAAAGTGCGAGAGTGGTAGTGTGGCTTAGGCGTATTTTGACCACTAACAAGCTATATTTGTGCTGTACATGCTCTTCCAAATCTAGGTGCGCTATGGGAAGAAAATTTCGCGCTGCCGCCGTTGTAAATGCGTGGAATGCAGCAAGGGTGGTGGTCTAAGTCTGGTGGTGTCTCTTCGTGGCAATCGCTGGTGATTCATGTGTCTTCAGGGCTTTCAGTAGTCTCCCCAATCAAAGATAATGCCCCGACTGCCTGTCCCAGCACTTCCAGGACTAGTGATTGCAACTCATCAGAATTGTTCAATGCCATAGTTTCTTTTCCCCTTTCTGCTTTCACATATGGCACGTTGTTAACATCAGAGCTTCTTGGTGCTCGTCTGTTGAAGATAACTCTCCCTTCACCATGGGTTATAGCTTCCATCAACCCGCTTACATTATTGTTGACCCGTGGATTTGCATCTGAGGTTTCTCACAAGCCACAGCATGGATAGAAAGAAACAAATCAGTGCAAAAGAAGAACCTGCAGAAGGCCAAGGTACTGAGAAAAAAAACTGAATACTTAGATCCAGAAGTGTATGTATGTCTTAATTTGTATGGATTCTATATCCTAGCTAGGATTGCCCATGTTAATTAGGTGTTAATTATCTAGCTTCCAACCATCAAAGGATGAAAACAATGTTGACTCTGTTCCGTCTGTGTTTTGGAGAGGCAAAACTAAATCCCCCATGGGAACACATGTATCGATCCTCAGTCACGAAAGGGTGTGTGTGTGTTGTGAGACATTGGGTGAAGAGAGTAATGCAAGCACTATCAATGGTCAAGTTCATCTGAGCTGGATAATGCTAATGGTGTAATCAGTAGACCAAGTGAAGCTTTGTGAAGCATTATACCTCGTGAAATAATGATGGGCTTCAAGACTCTTGAAAGCTTTTAGTTTTTCCCAAGTTGACTGCCAGCCATTGTCTAATATCATCTATCCAGTGGCGATCGCTAAAACAATAAGGATCCATGGTTTCATCAAATGTATCTCCAACAGTCCGTGAAAACATTGGAGCTTTCTGACGTAGCGCGCCTTGTCGTTAGCCAATGAAATGGACTTCATATAGACGGTAAGGATATATATCTATCCCTTCACTATATAGCTATCTTGCAGTGAACGTTAAAACAGAGTGATCCGGGTTAAAAAGCCAGAAACAAGCGTCTTCCACACGTAAGTAAAGCATGTAAAAGTGTCGTCTATAACTTCATTCCTACTTTTACAGTGGCAAATATGGCAATCATCGTATCATCAAACCTGGTGTTGTGTTCCCGAACATGAGTGATGTACGGACATACATGTATTTGTATAATGTTGTTTTTCAATGAAGCTTTTGTTAACAAATGAAAACAATACATAACTAGCAATAAATTTTACTCTATAGCACGTTTGAATGGCCTTACCAGTCCTGCTACAGGGGCGATTCAGGTTGGTTTCAGGCCCAATAAATTCTTCCCTGGTCCAGGGTATTGCCACCCCTGGTCAAAACGACCCTGATATATTAGGGTCGGAACAGGTTTTTAACAAGCCTGGAACAGGTTGAGTGGTTGTGTACATCATAATCTTCGAATTAACGCACAATTTGTCCCCAGTAAACATTGTTTTGAACGTTCCCGGGATGTCACTGCAAAAGGTCTATAGGCATATTTGTTGTGCCCGATGATTACGTTTGCAGTGAGGAGAGCACATTGTACGAATACATTGTGCACATGTGTTGTTGTCTGATGTATTATTAACCTTGAATTGGGGGTATGGCGAGACAGGCAAAGGAGCATGAGTAGACCTGCAGCTAATACACCATGTGTATCCATCGCCTACTCAGAGATTTATATATTATCTCTGGCCTACTACATCCAGAGATTATACCGTATTTTCTCCGCTACTTCTACAGCTCAAAGTGTGTTAGCGTCGCCCGATCGATCTTACGCGAATACAGTGTCGACAACCACGCAGCCCTGCATGTACACATGCATGGTATGTCGCGTCACGCTGGTACATGCATATCTATGGTACTTGTAAGAGGGAACAGTAGCGCGATGCATCTTGTGTCGCTCTCCCTTCCCTCGTCACCCGGAGAGCGTTGGGTGTAAACGTGCGTACACATGTAGTACAGTGTAATGTTCAAATGCATTAGAAAATCACGTCCATGATCCAAATGCACCGCCTAAGAATGACAACGACACAAGCCATGAACAGAATGTGTTTGAACCCTTACAACGCAACTGAAATGTACTCGCCTCTACTGCACTGTGAGAAACACTAGCTACGACAATATACTTCACACCATTTTTCCCACCCAGTTTAAACAATGATGGTTTACCTATTTTTTGGCTCCAACGTTTCCATGTGTCGAGCAGTTTACTTGTGCAAAACTTCGAGGTCACGCGATCACGTGAATGTTTTGAAAATGACCTTAATATCACGTGAATGTATAAATATGACCTTATTTAAATATCGATGCTATTATTACACACACATCTGTTAAAATGCAGGAACAAATTTTTAATGCCTCTTTCAACGTGTAATTCAACTGTACTTGTGTTAGAGATCATCATTCTCTGCTTGTGTTCTGCACTGCACCAAAGAGGTACCAGTATTAACAAGTATTAAAACTGATTTTAGAAATGTTCCAATGTCATTTCCTGTTCTCTCCTTGTTCCACTTGTATATCATATCACACACCCTTACCCCATGTCAGATTCATTGTGCACATTGTCACACAAACACAAAATCACACACAAACACAGAAAAGAACAAATTACAAAACATACCCTCCCACATACAGATAGACGGACATACACACTTTGAGTGGGAGTGGGGCCATCTTCTAGGATAAAACCCAAAGCATGACTGAAAACACCACTCCCATACCAGATTACAACAGTTGCACCCAACCCACAAAGTTCTATGTCGATCATTTGCTCTCCAGCCAATCTTCATGGTCTATGTCATTGTCAAGGAACCTTCCACTCTCCAGACCTGCCAACAATACATATCAAAACACAATGAGAAATGTTGTATCATTACACTCCCTCCTCCTGCCCCCAGTACAGCACTACCTGCCTCTCAATACCAAATAGGTTTATAAGTGCCATTGTGCACACCTGCAACAAATAAACACACAACCACATAGATGTACAAAGAAAAGGTCGAGTTATATGCCTAGGTCATTTGAAACCTCCAACCATCTCTGGGCTGAATCCTTCCCATACCCATCTTTGGCAGATTCTGATTTCCAGCAACCATGCCGCTTAAATAGCGTATCCTGCACACCAGCATTGGCTGCCGCTATGGCACCCCCTGCAGGAAGGCTATGCATACCAAACAATGCAGGGTCAAACCCAAGTTTTGCTATCTTATCCAGCAATAGCTCCCTTAGACTAGATTAGCTGAGGCCACCAGCATTATACAAACTCTCTCCTTCCTTTGTCAGTACTATTGCCCGAAACAGCATTCCATGAGATGTACGATCTAACTTCGCCATATGAAAATATCTTTCCATCATGCTCACATGCAGGGCATGTTACTGACCCAGTGTGTGCAATGACTAAGGATGCACACTCCCGGTATTGGTCCGTCTTACTGGACTGCACATTGATCACCATGTCTTCAGCATTGAAGGTGATATCAGAACATTTGAGCTTTATTAGCTCATTGCAATGCAGAAAACCAGCAAATGCCTCCAAACAAACAGCCAGCAACCTGACTTTGGACAAATGTGGCTCTGGTCCAGTGGCCTCCACCATGGCCTTCAACATATTGGCCGTCACAGGTTCCTTCCGAACCGTGGGCTTAGCCAACATTCGCTTCAGTCCTTCCATGGTGGGCTTAACTAAGGGTAACCCACCCAATTGCTGCAACCCTGCCAGCCCATGCAACCATGAGAGAGCATGTAACTTGGCTAGCCTCCTCAGCTCTGGGTCCTCCAAATTACTCAGTAGAGGCCATTAAATTAAAAACATGAACTTTGTTGTGACAATATGCCACCTTCACTAGAACATGGAGGGAGTGGGTGAAGGAGTAAAGCAGTGAGGAAGGAAGGGAGGAGATGATTTCAAGCAATGGCACCCCTCTTCTACTACAACATGTACATACACCAAAAGGTAAATGTGGCAGTACAGCTGCACACTACAGCATACGAGGGAGGGAGATAAATTTCTACCCATTGCAGGTACCACTCTGATACTCACATGAACAGATGCCAACGTTGTACTTGAGACCTCCACACATCTTCACAGAGAAGATGGTGCCCTGATCAAACACCTTGCGTGTCTGTTCCACAGTACATTCCGTGACACATTCTGGAACAGTAAGTAGAGATGTAATGCAAGGGGGAAGAGGAGGTGGGAGGGATATGGGGAGAGGGGAGGGGCAAGAATCATAATGGGAAAGGCAGATGGTGCCAATACAGGGGTGTGTTTAGCTAGGCGCTTAGGTGCTCGAGACCCCCCCCCCCCCCTTCCGACACAAGAGCTACAAGACATGACATGGGTCACCACAAAGAAGCTGTGGTTAGGTGCACATTACCCGTCACAACATGCTCAGCGGAAAGGTCATTCAGTGAGCTAACGCTGATAAAGACAGCTTTGTGTTCATGCTGACAACTGAAAGTATTACTTCTCCATATACACTGCGACATCCCTATTAGTATATACCGGAAGCAATAGATGAATTCTTTCCACGCAATCCTTTCTTGCTAATTGACCACACTTTGCATTGATCTTAATATTTGCGATAAACCCTCCTCCCTCAAATCCTGGATACGCGCCTGCACCCGATCGATTATACGCGAATACAGTGTCGTCGCGTCACGCTGGTACGTGCATATCTTATGGTACATGTGAGAGGGAACCTTATCTCTATGCATCGTGTGTCCCCCTCCCTCGTCATCCGGAGGGCGTTGGGTGTACATGTACGTGATGCAATGATCAAAACTACGTCCATGATTGAAATGCACCGCCTAAGAATGACAATGACACAACCAGAACAAGCCATGAACAGTACGTGTTTTACCCTTACAATGCAACTGAAATACACACGCCTCTACATGTGAGAAACACTAGGCCAAAACACTTATCAATTGTTCCACACTGATCTTTGGCTCCCCAACGTTGACACACAACTGGACTTCAATCACGTGACTATTGTTAATTTGATGAATTTATAAAATGACCCAATGTGTAAACTTGATTTCACAATGATCAGAAATGTTCCAATGTCATTTCCTGTACTTCCTCCCTATTCCACCGTATAGCATATCACACACCCTCACCCCACGTCAGATTGGTTAAAAGTTTCACAGCCACACAATCACATTATCCAGTGGCACGCAATAAGAAAGCATGCTGTAACCACAAAATCACACTATCAGAAAACAATGCTTGTTGGGTCTCTTGGAGACAGACTGATGTCAGTGATGATGATTTTGATGACCTGTTGGATAGGATGAAAGACACACAGTGCTTCAACAGAACAATAGAGGAAGCCACTTACCATCCAGTCTTGTGGGACATGTAAAAGGAGGAACAAAGGTTTGGTTACATTTGGTGACATGCAGACAGTGAAAATGGGTGGGTATACACAACAGCTCCAAGTGTACACACACAGGTGTGCAGTCATGGGATGGTGGGTGAACAAAAGCCTGAAACCTGAAAGAGATTGGTCTCGGGGTGGTGGGTTGCCAAAGTTACGTGCCACACTTACCCAACAGTTGCATGAGCGTCACGTCACCATCATGTCTACTGCAACAATGACTTCATGTCAGCTACACTCATCCTGAAGCTCTTGAGCTGGGCCCTTGTGGGTGAACTCTTCATAGAAGAACAATATGCAAGCTGAGTTTAGTTTTGCATCTTCAGTTGTACCTTACTCACATATCATGTGTGAGTGGGGTGTGTGTGGGCGGGAGGGGGTGATGGTGGGTGGGGGGTGGGAAGGGTGTGAGGGTGTGTGTGTGTGTGTGTGTGTGTGTGTGTGTGTGTGTGTGTGGGTGTGTGTGTGTGCGCGGGGGGGGGGGGGTGATAACTGGCAGTACCACTCCATAAAAAAAACGCGACCCGTCTGTAACAACACTCCCGACGATCGGATCATGTAGCTTGTTTTAGCAATCGATCTAGAAGTCAAAAATGAGTAGTTTCGTTTTTGTTTCATGTCGCAGAACCGCGTGGTTGTAGAGAACAAGAGTGTACTGCCCGTTGTCGTACCCAGTCTAGGAACAAGGGGCGGGTCGACTTCTTCTCCTCCTTGGCAACGCATAACTCGGGACAGGAACACTTTTAAGCGATCACAATTTCACCACTAGCTTCAGAATCGGATGGAGGACTCGCTTTTATATAAATAATTGATGTTATACTCTGATACACAATCGACTATCAGCCTATGTCTTGTATAATTAGACATTGGGTGTGAAAAAAAAAGGTAAGAAAACAAGTAAATAAAAACATTCTCTACGAGAAAGTTGGTGGGATATAGGATTTGAAGGCAATTGGTGGTATAAAAAGCAAGGAAACAAGGTCTTGTCAGAAGGGAAAATGTAATAGTCCTATATTTAGCACACCGCAAACAACATACGCCCTAGAAATGTGCTAAATATAGGACTATTACATTTTCCCTTCTGATAAGACCTTGTTTCCTTGCTTTTTACACCACCAATTGCCTTCAAATCCTATATCCCACCAACTTTCTTGTAGAGAATGTTTTTATTTACTAGTATATGGGACAGTTTCCGCGAAAATTGCCCCACGGATATATTATAAAATGTTATAAAATGCATCGCGGGTGAATCGCTATAACTTCCCAACGGTTAACGCTATCGACTTTCTATTTTCAACAATTCATACTACACCATTTCACTACGGGGAAACTTATTTTGGGGCCTTGCACTAGTTCCTTGCTGATGCTACGAAGTCCGATACCCCATGGGGTTCAAAACCGTCACATCTTCAGCTAGGAGTATTTAAATCGCTTCAAATTCCGTATGTACATACAGGGGTCCTGTTGCTATTGATGTGTTCAGTTCGTTAATTTTTACTCTATCCGTCACGGAGATACAGCTGTGCAAAGTTAATGCACATTTCCCGCTCGATTACACCATTTTTGCATGCAACCCGTGTTCCATTCTCCCAATCCACAATAAATTTTGATAACTTCTTTGTTCCGCCCATTACTAAGCTAGCCGTTCTCAACTGTTTTTGTCTCACTCAGGCAGTGAGTTTATGCGGGAAAGTTAAAAGAAGAAGAACGCTGCTCAGTTCCAGACGATCGTACCAAATTAACGGACCCCAAGTGAATATAACTTGCGCCTCCCACGTCGCCGGCAGTATTCAAAACGGCACGCGTAAGGCTAGCTATTTGCTAAGCACTCACATCATCCTCTAGTCGTGTAATAAAGCTTTCCTATTTGCCATCATCTTGCTAAAATCATCGTCTTATATCTGCCACGCCCACTCGGCTACGATTTCGGTCTCACACAATTAACTTTCAGCTCACACATACTCATGCAGGCTCCCACTTGTGCACACACTTGCATTGTTACGTACATGGCCCTGTACACTATCGTATGGCATATTTTCTTATACACAACCACACACACACACACACACACACACACACACACACACACACACACACACACACACACACACACACACACACACACTCATGTACAGCGTACTTGCACACACCAGTTATACATGTGGCAAACAATACACCTGTCTGATGATAGTACAAACACTCTCACTCACATTGTCACATGCACAAGTACATGTATTCTATTCAATTCAGCTGATTGCATTTTAATTTGTGTACCAAGCTTGCATAAAACACACATGCACAGGCACACACACACACATGACATACACACACAGACACACAAATGCACACACAGACACACTAACACATGACATACACACACAGACACACAAATGCACACAGACACACTAACGCACACACACATACACACATGACATACACACAGACGCATACAAACACACAAATGCACACAGACACACTAACGCACACACACATACACACATGACATACACACAGACGCATACAAACACACACAGACACACTAACGCACACACACACACTCACACAGACACACACACACAGGCACACACAGACACAAATGCACACACAGACACACTAACATACACACACACAAACGCACACAGACACACACACATGACATACACACAGACGCATACAAACACACACACACTAATGCACACACATACACTAACGCACACAGACACACACATGACATACACACAGACGCATACAAACACATGCACACAGATACACAGACACACATGGACACACAAAAAACACGACACACATATGACAAACACACACACACGCACACACACACACACGTACACACACACATGGAAATACACACTAGCACACAGACACACATGCACACACACATGCATGAAATACACACTAGCACACACAGACACACTACATACACACAGATGCATTCAAACACACACACACAGACACACTAACGCACACACACACAAACACACACGCACACATGACATATACACACACACACACACTAACGCACACACACACTAACGCACACAGACACACACATGACATACACACAGACGCATACAAACACACACACAGATACACAGACACACACATGGACACACAAAACACACGACACACATATGACAAACACACACACGCACATACACATACACACATAGAAATACACAGACACACATGCGCACACACATGCATGAAATACACACTAGCATACACATGCACACACAGACAGACATGACATACACACACAGACACACTAACACACACACACATGACATACACACACAGACACACAAATGCACACACAGACTGCATTTCAATTTGTGTACCAAACACACACATGCACACGCACAGGCACATACACACACATGACATACACACACAAATGCACACACAGACACACTGACGCACACACACACACAGACACACAAATGCACACACAGACACACAAATGCACACACAGACACACTAATGCACACAAACACACAGGCACAGACACATGACATACACACACAGACACACAAATGCACACACAGACACACTAACACACACACACACACAAACGCACACACATGACATACACTGTACACACAGACGCATACAAACACGCACACAGACACACTAACGCGCACACACTCACACAGACACACACAGACACATGACATACACACACAGACACACTAACGCACACACACACACAAATGCACACAGACACACACATGACATACACACTGACACATACAAACACACACACACAGATACACAGACACACACATGGACACACAAAACACATGACACACATATGACAAACACACACACGCACACACACACACGTACACACACACACATGGAAATACACACAGGCACACACAGACACATGGAAATACACACTAGCACACACAGACACACATGCATACACAGGCACACACGAAATACACAGACACACACACGAGACAGTCACACAAAACACTCAGACACACACATGTACCGACACACAGAGGAACATACACACATGACAGACACACACACACACACACACACACACGGACACACAAGCACACACAGACACACACACGAAATATATACACTCACGAAATACACAGACACACACACAGAAACACACAGACACGCAAACTTGCACACAGACTCGCACACACAAAATACATATAGACACACATGCACAAACACAACAGACACACACTCACAGATACACACACAATACACACAGACACACATACAGATACACACACAGATATACAGACGCACACACAGACTCGCACATGTGCACAGACACGTGTTACACAAAGCACACACTGTTGTTCATGTGGAAAAAAACAGTAGTGCTCTCTGATAATGATGGTACACACATTTTCTCTCACTGAATGCCTTCTCTGCACATGCATTTTTGATCTATCTATTGAACAGCTCATGAGACCATGAGACATGTCTACACATGTAGTGTCATTGGAGTGGTCCTTTATGCATACATTGTGTCCTTATAGAACTGTCCCCTGACACATAGGACAAGTCATGCATGTAAGGATATGCCATGGTTTGCTAACAAGCTCAAGAGGCTTGCATGAGTGCTCATGGAATGATGAATATTGCTATCCATTGTGTCTGTGTAAACCTACCACGGGCCCTGACCTACCGCAATCAGCAATGACATCGCCATTCATAAAAAACTGCGTTCTAGAAGGCAGCACTAGTCTCGTACCCAGACCCAGATTCCCGCCACCCGCAGCTGTTGGGAATCTGGGTCTGGGTACGAGACTAAGGCAGCACACTGTACTAGCGTAAATTAAATGACTACTCGTAGAAGGCACTACATACTTTGTACTTATGGTGAGGAACAGCAATCTGAGTTCATGTACACTCGTTTAATTCGCTGCATTCAATTAGTACGACACGGGCATTGTGCTGATGAAAACAGTAGGCCTGTGAGACCAGCCCCGGATCCAGGAATTTGCTATGGGGGGGGCGGTTTACCAGAGGGGCGGCAATGTATGCGAAGCTGTTTGAACGGAGGAGGGGGGTGCAGTCCGCTTACGACGTGGGGGGGGGGGGGGGGGGGGGGGGGGGGGGGGGAGCAGTCCGCTTACGACGGGGGGGGGGGGGGGGGGGGGTGCAGTCGGCAAGTTACATTAATCAATTCGTCACTCACATGCACGCATTCTCTACTAAAACACAAGAAACATCACGGCAAACGGGTCCACTCCGCACCTGCCCTGTCGTGCTCCACCGCTTCGTTGACATTTGTCCGTACAACTGAGTTATCGGGACTTTTAAGTATGGCGCAACACGTTATCTGTAGATCTTTGTCGTCGGGAAGGGGGGGGGGGGGGGGGGGGGGGGGGCGGCAAAAGCTACCAGGGGGCGGCATTTCATACGCGATGGGGGGGGGCGGCCGCCCCCCCCATGGCTATGCTGGATCCGGGGCTGTGTGAGACCTGCGATGGCCGGTACAGTGTACCTCCCTTATCGTTGCAGATCGTGGTAGGTCAGGTAAGTTTACACAGACATATCGATAGCAAGCTAGTAACGATATTCATTATACTGTACTCCGAAAATGCTTTTTTTACAGGTCAGACGAGCACTTGTACAAAGTGCTAGATGAGAGAAGAGTATACGTCTGCTTGCAACAATACAGAGGAAACACACAGAGATTGATGTGTGTGTGTGTGTGTGTGTGTGTGTGTGTGTGTGTGTGCTCAGGATGTACAGACGCATTTGCACAACATATACACATGCATCAGGGTGTGTGAACCAACATGAGGGCATGTTCATGTGCTCTGTGTGAGCTAAATATTGTATGGGCAAAGAGAGACTCAAGTCTCTGCAACTGGTACACAAGCCACCTAGCTGAGTAGTGGAGGCATAAAAAATGATAAGAAGTTGTTCAAGGATCAAGGATTTTGCCAAACAAGAAAGCTTTATTACACAATTGTACTTAACTACAAAAAGATGGATGTGAGTCTGTAAGAACGTAAAGTCTTATGCACGTTGCTGCAGGGACCCTCCACACACACACCACAATTTTTGGCCAACTGTGTAAATCTCATCAAGGAATGATAGCCGACAACAACTTTTTCGATGACAACATCATACGCTTCATGATTAAAAATAAATTCGTGCATCTCTACATGTAGACTTGTATATTTAATTATTCATTTTGCTCCAAAGAAATCAGCCACCCCCCCCCCCACACACACACACACTTTTTAATATTGTACCATGGGGCCCAGTGCTGTGGTGAATACAGTGATATACTTTGCCACATGCATACAGTGGTACTGGACACCAATCCTATGGGGGCTGAGGACCAATATATGACATAGAGCTCGCACTTTAGAGACGGTACATACACACAGGTACATGTAGCTACATGTGTGTCTGTATATGTGTGTGTCTGTGTGTATGTCGTGTGTGTATCTGTGTGTCCATGTCGTGTGTGTATCTGTGTGTCCATGTGTGTGCATGTGTGTCTCTGTGTGTGTCTGCATGTGTGTGTCTATGTGTATTTCGTGTGTGTTTCTATATGTATTTTTTTGTATGAGTCTGTGTGCATGTATGTCTGTGTGCGTATCTGTGTGCGTATCTGTGTATTTCATGTGTGTGTCTGTAAGTGTGTTTGTGTATTTCATGTGTGTGTCTTTGTGTGCTTGTGTGTCTGTGTCTGTTGTGTGTGGATGGCATGTGTGTATCTTGTGTGTGCGTGTGTGTGTCTGTGCATGTGTGTGCGTCTGCATGTGTGTGTCTGTGCATGTGTGTGTCTATGCTTGTGTGTCCATGTGTGCCCGCGTCTGTGTGTCTGTCTGTCGTGTGTGTGAGTCTGTGTGTATGTCGTGTGTGTGTCTGTGTATTTCATGTGCATGTCTGTGTGTGTCTGTGTCTGTGTATGTGTCTGTCGTGTCAGAGTGTGTTGTGTGGGTCTATGCGTGCCTGTGTGTGTGTGTCTGTGTGTGCGTCTGTGTGTGTGTCTGTGCATGCCTGCATGTGTCTGTGTGTATGTGTCTGTGTGTATGTGTCTGTGTGAGTGTCTGTGTGTGTGTGTCTGTGTGCCTGTGTGTGTGCATGTGTGTCTGTGTGTGCCTGTGTGTGTGTGTCTGTGTGTATGTTGTGTGTGTGTCTATGTGTGTGTGTGTGTGTCTGTGTGTGTGTGTGCGTCTGTGTATGTGTCTGTGTGTGTGTCTGTGTGTGTGTCTGTGTGTATGTTGTGTATGTGTCTATGTGTGTGTCTGTGTGTGTGTGTGTCTGTGTGTGTGTGTCTGTGTGTTGTGTGTGTGTCCATGTGTACCTGTGTGTCCGTGTCCGTATGTGTGTGTGTGTTTGTGGGTGTACGTCATGTGTGTGTCTGTGTATCTATATGTTGTGTGTGAGCGTTTTTGCATGTGTATTGCCACATTTATACAGTGGTGTGTGTGTGCAAGTGTGCAATGTTTGTGTGCATTTAGAGTACCAGATGGGGACACAATGTATTCAATCCTTGGAGACACGATACATGTACAGAAAGCTTGGTACACAAATTTACATAGAATCAGTGGTCTGTACAGGCATGCACAAGTACAGTTGAATTGACATGTGCATGTGACAATGTTTGTGAGTGAGAGTGTTTGTACCATCATCAGACAGGTGTATTGTTTGCCACATGTATAACTGGTGTGCGCAAGTATGCTGTACATGAGTGTGTGTGTGTGTGTGTGTGTGTGTGTGTGTGTGTGTGTGTGTGTGTGTGTGTGTGTGTGTGTGTGTGTGTGTGTGTGTGTGGTTGTGTATAAGAAAATATGCCATGCGATAGTGTACAGGGCCATGTACGTAACAATGCAAGTGTGTGCACAAGTGGGAGCCTGCATGAGTATGTGTGAGCTGAAAGTTAATTGTGTGAGACCGAAATCGTAGCCGAGTGGGCGTGGCAGATATAAGACGATGATATTAGCAAGATGATGGCAAATAGGAAAGCTTTATTACACGACTAGAGGATGATGTGAGTGCTTAGCAAATAGCCTTACGCGTGCCGTTTTGAATACTGCCGGCGACGTGGGAGGCGCAAGGTTATATTCACTTGGGGTCCGTTAATTTGGTACGATCGTCTGGAACTGAGCAGCGTTCTTCTTCTTTTAACTTTCCCGCATAAACTCACTGCCTGAGTGAGACAAAAACAGTTGGGAACGGCTAGCTTAGTTTAAGGGAGAAATGGGCGGAACAAAGAAGTTATCAAAATTTATTGTGGATGGAACACGGGTTGCATGCAAAAATGGTGCAATCGAGCGGGAAATGTGCATTAACTTTGCACAGCTGTATCTCCGTGACGGATAGAGTAAAAATTAACGAACTGAACACATCAATAGCAACAGGACCCCTGTATGTACATACGGAATTTGAAGCGATTTAAACTCTCCTAGCTGAAGATGTGACGGTTTTGAACCTCATGGGGTATCGGACTTCGTAGCATCAGCAAGGAACTAGTGCAAGGCCCCAAAATAAGTTTCCCCGTAGTGAAATGGTGTAGTATGAAGTGTTGAAAATAGGAAGTCGATAGCGTTAACCGTTGGGAAGGTATAGCGATTCACCCGCGATGCATTTTTATAACATTTGGGTCAGTTTCCGAGAAAATGAGCCTTCGCTATATGGGACAGTTTCCGCGAAAATTGCCCCACGGATATATTATAAAATGTTATAAAAATGCATCGCGGGTGAATCGCTATAACTTCCCAACGGTTAACCCTATCGACTTCCTATTTTTAACACTTCATACTACACCATTTCACTACGGGAAAACTTATTGTGGGGCCTTGCACTAGTTCCTTGCTGATGCTACGAAGTCCGATACCCCATGGGGTTCAAAACCGTCACATCTTCAGCTAGGAGAGTTTAAATCGCTTCAAATTCCGTACGTACATACAGGGGTCCTGTTGCTATTGATGTGTTCAGTTCGTTAATTGTTACTCTATCCGTCACGGAGATACAGCTGTGCAAAGTTAATGCACATTTCCCGCTCGATTGCACCATTTTTGCATGCAACCCGTGTTCCATTCTCCCAATCCACAATAAATTTTCATAACTTCTTTGTTCCGCCCATTTCTCCTAAGCTAGCCGTTCCCAACTGTTTTTGTCTCACTCAGGCAGTGAGTTTATGCGGGAAAGTTAAAAGAAGAAGAACGCTGCTCAGTTCCAGACGATCGTACCAAATTAACGGACCCCAAGTGAATATAACCTTGCGCCTCCCACGTCGCCGGCAGTATTCAAAACGGCACGCGTAAGGCTATTTGCTAAGCACTCACATCATCCTCTAGTCGTGTAATAAAGCTTTCCTATTTGCCATCATCTTGCTAAAATCATCGTCTTATATCTGCCACGCCCACTCGGCTACGATTTCGGTCTCACACAATTAACTTTCAGCTCACACATACTCATGCTGGCTCCCACTTGTGCACACACTTGCATTGTTACGTACATGGCCCTGTACACTATCGTATGGCATATTTTCTTATACACAACCACACACACACACACACACACACACACACACACACACACACACACGACGTACACCCACAAACACACACACACATACGGACACGGACACACAGGTACACATGGACACACACACAACACACAGACACACACACACAGATACACACACACAGACACACACATAGACACACACACAACATACACACAGACACACACACACAGACACATACACAGACACAACACAGACGCACACACACACAGACACACAGACACACACACAGACACACACACAACATACACACAGACACACACACACAGGCACACACACAGACACACACACACAGGCACACACAGACACACATGCACACACACAGACACACACACAGACACTCACACAGACACATAACACACAGACACATACACACAGACACATGCAGGCATGCACAGACACACACGCACAGACGCACACACAGACACACACACACAGGCACGCATAGACCCACACAACACACTCTGACACGACAGACACATACACAGACACAGACACACACAGACATGCACAGAGACACACACAGACATGCACATGAAATACACAGACACACACACGACATACACACAGACTCACACACACGACAGACACACAGACGCGGGCACACATGGACACACAAGCATAGACACACACATGCACAGACACACACATGCAGACGCACACACATGCACAGACACACACACGCACACACAAGATACACACATGCCATACACACACAACAGACACAGACACACAAGCACACAAAGACACACACATGAAATACACAAACACACCTACAGACTGTTATGGACCCGCTTCGCCACCGCGTAGCTCGCGCACACCAACGAGACAATTTAACTGTCACTCTTTATCTTTAAGACCAATGCACACACATTGCATTTGATCTACGCAAGACAAAACCCAATACTGCCTAGCCACCCACTTCCTCTCTCTCTAGCTCTCCTTTTATACCCTGCTGCTCCTAGTCACAGGTCATCCTTTCAGAGTTGGACCCCCTTTCATCAATCTGCCCTCCTTGCATTCTGCACCCTGGCACCTATTCATAGGGTCGCACACTTCACTCTCGTCATGCTTAGCTTTGCTCCATGACACTCCACCACCCTTCTCCAGCGACACACCTGTCGCTCCATCACTAAACACTCTGGACAAGGCATCCGCATTGGCGTTAGCCTATTCCTGTGCGATATTGCACGGAGAACTGGAATGGCTGCAGCGCAAGACTCCATCGCATCAGCCTATTATTAGCATCTTTTAGGCGATCAAGCCACTCCAGTGACCTATGATCCGTCTGGATGGTAAATGATCTTCCTAGAAGGTACACTCTGAAAATCTGCACCGCCAACTTTATCGCCAAACACTCCTTTTCCACCACCGAGTACTTCTCTTCTCTGGGCAACAGCTTCCGGCTGAAATACGCCACAGGATGATCTTCCCCCTCATACAATTGACTTAGGACCGCGCCCACTCCTCGATCTGATGCATCGGTTTGCAACACAAACGGTTTCTCGAAATCTGGGCACTTCAACACCGGTTCCCCGCACAGCAATGATTTCAATTTCTCAAACGCCCTTCCACACTCACTATTCCACTGGACCTCTTTTGTGGCTGTTTTCCTCGTCAGATCAGTCAAAGGTGCTGCAGTCTCCGCAAAATTCGGGATAAATCTCCTGTAATAGCCCGCCAATCCTAGAAATCCCCTCACCGCCGTCTTTGTCCTTGGAATTGGAAACTCCTTGAGTGCCTCCAGTTTGGAATTTTCTGGTCTCACAGTTCCATTTCCCACCATATGTCCAAGATATATGCATTGGTCCATCCCGAACTGGCACTTATCCAACTTCACCGTTAGAGCAGCTTTTCTCAATCTCCGGAACACCTCCTTCAAATGCTTCATGTGATCCTTCCAATTATCACTGTAAATCACAATATCATCCAGGTAAGCTGCTGAGTAGCCCTCTGTTCCTCTCAACAATTCGTCCATCATTCTCTGGAACGTCGCTGGGGCTCCTTGCAATCCGAACGGCATTACTGTAAACTGGAACAGTCCATATGGAGAAGAAAATGCAGTCTTTGCTCGGTCCTCAGCTGCAACTGGCGCTTGCCAATAACCTTTTGACAAATCCAAGGTTGTGATCACCTTCGCCCGTCCAAGCCTGTCAATCAGCTCGTCGATCCGCGGCATAGGGTACGCATCCTGTCGCGTCACTCCGTTCAACCGACGGAAATCGACACAGACTCGCAGGGATCCATCCTTTTTCTTGACAAGGACCATGGGCGATGCCCAAGGACTGTTGGAACGCTCAATTACTCCATGCTTCAGCATCTCTTCCAACTCCTCCTTCACCGAATCCCGATAGCAATATGGCAATCGATAGGGCGGTAACCTTGTTGGTGGACCGTTAGTTTCAATCGAATGCACCGCAAGATTCGTCCTCCCTGGTGTGTTCCTGATCACATCCGCGAAATCTTTGTGCAAATCATGAAGCTGCCTCAGTTGTTCGGTTCCAACCATCTTTCCTACTTTCATCTCTCCATTCTCCTTGTTCCTCTCCCACAACGGAATCTCCTCTTCGCCTTCCTCGTTTACTTCTTCCGTCCACAGGCATACCGTTGTTGGCATATTCCACTCTTTCAGCATGTTCACGTGGAATATTCTCTTTTTCTTTCTCTTGTCGTGCATGTTGACCTCGTAGGTAACTGGAGTAACCCTTTTGGTTATACCGTACGGACCTTGCCAACTCGCCATCAATTTGCTCGTACTTGTCGGTAGTAATACCAGCACCTGGTCTCCATCTTTGAACACGCGTTCTCTTGCATTTTGGTCGTACCACTGCTTCTGCTCGACTTGAGCCTGCGCCAGGTTCTTCTTCACCAATTCCGTCATTTTGGCCAACCTCTCCTGCACGCTCAGTACATACGACACTATGCTCTCGTCACTTCCTTGGCTAGGTGCTTCCCACGTCTCTTTCAGGATATCGAGCGGTCCTCTCACTTGCCTCCCATACACCAGCTCAAAAGGTGAAAATCCTGTGGATGCTTGCGGTACCTCTCGATACGCGAACAGCACATACGGTAGCCACTTGTCCCAATCTTGACCCTCAGCGGTCGCAACTTTTCTCAACATGGCCTTCAGCGTTCCATTGAACCGCTCGACCAACCCGTCCGTTTGAGGATGATAAGGGCTGGTCCTAATTGGCCTCACATGTAGGAGTCGATACAGCTCCTCCAGCAGTCTGGATGTGAAATTCGACCCTTGGTCCGTCAGAATCTCCCTCGGGACCCCAACTCTGGCGAACAACGGGATCAGTTCCTCCGCCACATGTTCCGCATCTATGGATTTCAATGCCACAGCCTCTGGGTACCTCGTCGCATAGTCACAGACTACTAGGACATACTTGTTTCCTGACCTGCTCCTCGGAAGAGGTCCTACAATGTCCATCGCGATCCTCCCAAACGGCTCTTCTATGATCGGTAGGGGCATAAGGGGAGCATATCCCTTCCTGCCCTTCGAACACTTCTGGCATATCGCACAGCACTTGCACCACTCTGCCACATCACGGTATACTGACGGCCAGTAGAACCGCTGTAGCACTCGCTGCACCGTCCGTTTCTTCCCCATATGACCAGCCAACGGGATTTCATGAGCCACCGTCATAACCGTTCTCCGAACTGCAACCGGTAGCACCAACTGCTCAATCGCCAGGCCTTCTCCATCCGAAAGTGGCTGCCAATGACGATATAGCATCCCGTTCTCTTCATAAAACCACACGTTCACCTTCGTGCGCTCTCCTTTCGCCGCCTTCCACAACGGCTGCAAAGTAGGGTCTTCCCGCTGCAATCTCTGGATCTTTTCCACATTGAACAACTTCTCCGCCTCTCCATCGAGCTGCTCCGGCTTCTCTGGTGCCTTCACGCCTTCTGCTCTGTGTAGCACTGCCGCGTTGTCCAAACTATTCTTTAAGCTATCCATTGCAACGTCGCTATCCACCTGTTCCATCACAGGCGTGGCCTTTGCCCCACTCTGCTTCTCTTTTTGTACGGTACGGGCATCCTCCTCCATCCGCTTCTTTGCCTGAGCCCGCGTAGTCGCTGCCATCACCCAACTCTTCTTGGGAACTTCAACCGTCGGACCGATCTTCACCAGCTCCGGTACATCTCTTCCCAACAACACTGACATTGGAAGCTTTTTCACAGCTGCTGCCTCCAACCAGTAGTGCTTCTCGTCCACAATGACCTCGACTCGGGCTAACGGATAGGATACTCTATCCCCGTGTACGCACTCCACCATCACGTTCCTTCCCAACAGTCTCTTCCTGGGTACCAGACACGACCGCACCAGCGTTCTCCCCGCTCCTGTGTCCAACACGATATCCGAGACATCTGTACCCTCTACCTTTCCGCTCCTCACAGGAACCAAGGTATCTCCATCTGTCTTTTTGAACTTCCGACAATTCCCGAAACGTCCTCCATAGTAACTCCCTCGACTGGGACACTTACTCGAGATATGCCCCAACTGATGGCATGAAAAACACCTCGGACCTCTACCTGAGCTTCTCTGCTCTGGCCTCCTTAGTACAGGTGTATCTCTCGGGACTTTCTCACTCTCCTGCAAGGTCTCACTTTCTTTGACACCCTGCCTCTGCTTCTCCGGTCCGCCTTCCTTGCGTCGAGCCTGTTCGTACGTATCCAGCATCTCGCCTGCCTTCACACACCCCTTTGGTTTCCGTTCCAACAACCACAGCCGCTTCTCTGGTGTGAGACAATTCAGAAGTTGCTCCATGCCGAACTCTTGCTGAATGTCGTCCACAGTCTTGTACTCACGCAGCCACTTCGACAGTAGATCCATCAACCGTACGCTGAACTCCCGGTGGGTCTCCCCCACCTTCCGAACTGCTGTCCGAAAACAATTCCGGTAAGCCTCCTCGTTTAAATCATAGCGCATCAGGATCGCGGCTTTGATCGCATCGTAGTTTGCCGAATCTGTAATCGGTAGTGCCACAAACGCTAACTGCGCCCTTCCGCTCAGCTGTGGAGCCAAATAATGCGGCCATCGACTTCGCTCGATCTTGTGTGCTGCCATTATTCGCTCAAACGTAACTAGGTACGCTTCAATGTCGTCGCTATCTCTCAGGGCGACCAACTTGATTCCCAACTCCGCAGGACTCTTTGCTCCTGCCGCGACGACAGACCTCTCCACCATCTTCGCTAGCTGATCCATTTGGTTTCTCATAGCCTCTCTCTCCTCTCCGCGACTTCGACGTTCCTCTTCTAACCTTCTCGCCATTTCAGCTTCTCTCGCGACGTGCTCCTCTTCTCTCCGCCGCCGCTCGTCAACAACCTCGGCTTCTCTCCGCGCTCTTTCATTTTCGATCTCTTCATCGCGCTTCCTTCGGTCTTCCGCCAAACCCTGTAGCATTGCTTCCCAGTTAATCTCCGCCATCGCTTTGTATGTACGTCCTGACCTGGTGGTCATACAGCTCTATGCGCAGTTGATCCAACAACTGTCAGACGAACAGATCCCACCGCTGCCACCAAACTGTTATGGACCCGCTTCGCCACCGCGTAGCTCGCGCACACCAACGAGACAATTTAACTGTCACTCTTTATCTTTAAGACCAATGCACACACATTGCATTTGATCTACGCAAGACAAAACCCAATACTGCCTAGCCACCCACTTCCTCTCTCTCTAGCTCTCCTTTTATACCCTGCTGCTCCTAGTCACAGGTCATCCTTTCAGAGTTGGACCCCCTTTCATCAATCTGCCCTCCTTGCATTCTGCACCCTGGCACCTATTCATAGGGTCGCACTCTTCACTCTCGTCATGCTTAGCTTTGCTCCATGACACAGACACACACATGAAATACACAGATACGCACACAGACATACATGCACACAGACTCATACAAAAAAATACATATAGACACACACACGAAATACACATAGACACACACATGCAGACATACACAGAGACACACATGCACACACATGGACACACAGATACACACACGACATGGACACACAGATACACACACGACACACACAGACACACACATATACAGACACACATGTAGCTACATGTACCTGTGTGTATGTACCGTCTCTAAAGTGCGAGCTCTATGTCATATATTGGTCCTCAGCCCCCATAGGATTGGTGTCCAGTACCACTGTATGCATGTGGCAAAGTATATCACTGTATTCACCACAGCACTGGGCCCCATGGTACAATATTAAAAAGTGTGTGTGTGTGTGGGGGGGGGGTGGCTGATTTCTTTGGAGCAAAATGAATAATTAAATATACAAGTCTACATGTAGAGATGCACGAATTTATTTTTTTAAATCATGAAGCGTATGATGTTGTCATCGAAAAAGTTGTTGTCGGCTATCATTCCTTGATGAGATTTACACAGTTGGCCAAAAATTGTGGTGTGTGTGTGGAGGGTCCCTGCAGCAACGTGCATAAGACTTTAAGTTCTTACACACTCACATCCATCTTTTTGTAGTTAAGTACAATTGTGTAATAAAGCTTTCTTGTTTGGCAAAATCCTTGATCCTTGAACAACTTCTTATCATTCTTTATGCCTCCACTACTCAGCTAGGTGGCTTGTGTACCAGTTGCAGAGACTTGAGTCTCTCTTTGCCCATACAATATTTAGCTCACACAGAGCACATGAACATGCCCTCATGTTGGTTCACACACCCTGATACATGTGTATATGTTGTGCAAATGCGTCTGTACATCCTGAGCACACACACACACACACACACACACACACACACACACACACACACACACACACACACACACACACACACACACACACACACACACACACACACACACATCAATCTCTGTGTGTTTCCTCTGTATTGTTGCAAGCAGACGTATACTCTTCTCTCATTTAGCACTCTGTACAAGTGCTCGTCTGACCTGTAAAAAAAGCATTTTCGGAGTACAGTATAATGAAATCGTTACTAGCTTGCTATCGATATGTCTGTGTAAACTTACCTGACCTACCACGATCGGCAACGATAAGGGAGGTACCATCGCAGGTCTCACAGGCCTACTGTTTTCATCAGCACAATGTTGTGTGTCCCGTGTCGTACTAATTGAATGCAGCGAATTAAACGAGTGTACATGAACTCAGATTGCTGTTCCTCACCATAAGTACAAAGTATGTAGTGCCTTCTACGACGCTAGTACAGTGTGCTGCCTTAGTCTCGTACCCAGACCCAGATTCCCAACAGCTGCGGGTGGCGCAGCTGTTGGGAATCTGGGTCTGGGTACGAGACTAGTGCTGCCTCTTCTAGAAGGATGTACCACGCAGCAGTTTTTTATGAAGGGCGATGGTTCTGCCTGGCGATGTCATTGCTGATTGCGGTAGGTCAGGGCCCGTGGTAAGTTTACACAGACACAATGGATAGCAATATTCATCATTCCACAAGCACTCAGAAGCCTTGCAAACCATGGCATATCCTTACATGCATGACTTGTCCCTTGTGTCAGGGGACAGTTCTATAAGGACACAATGTATGCATAAAGACCACTCCAATGGCACTACATGTGTAGACATGTCTCATGGTCTCATGAGCTGTTCAATAGATAGATCAAAAATGCATGTGCAGAGAAGGCATTCAGTGAGAGAAAATTTGTGTACCATCATTATCAGAGAGCACTACTGTTTTTTTCCACATGAACAACGGTGTGTGCTTTGTGTAACACGTGTCTGTGCACATGTGCGAGTCTGTGTGTGCGTCTGTATATCTGTATGTGTGTATCTGTATGTGTGTCTGTGTGTATTGTGTGTGTATCTGTGAGTGTGTGTCTGTTGTGTCTGTGCATGTGTGTCTATATGTATTTTGTGTGTGCGAGTCTGTGTGCAAGTTTGCGTGTCTGTGTGTTTCTGTGTGTGTGTCTGTGTATTTTGTGAGTGTATATATTTTGTGTGTGTGTCTGTGTGTGCTTGTGTGTCCGTGTGTGTGTGTGTGTCTGAGTGTTTTGTGTGACTGTCTCGTGTGTGTGTCTGTGTATTTCGTGTGTGCCTGTGTATGCATGTGTGTCTGTGTGTGCTAGTGTGTATTTCCATGTGTGTGTGTGTGCATGTGTGTGTGTGTTTGTATATGTGTGTGTCGTGTGTTTTGTGTGTCCATGTGTGTGTCTGTGTATCTGTGTGTGTGTGTTTGTATGCGTCTGTGTGTATGTCATGTGTGTGTGTGTGTTTGTATGTGTCTGTGTATGCCATGTGTGCGTCTGTGTGTGAGTTTGTGTGTGTGTGTGCGTTAGTGTGTCTGTGTGTGTGTGTTTGTATGCATCTGTGTGTATGCATGTGTGTCTGTGTGTGCCTGTGTGTGCATGTGTGTGCTAGTGTGTATTTCATGCATGTGTGTCTGCATGTGTGTCTGTGTGTGCTAGTGTGTATTTCCATGTGTGTGTGTACGTGTGTGTGTGTGCGTGTGTGTGTTTGTCATATGTGTGTCGTGTGTTTTGTGTGTCCATGTGTGTGTCTGTGTATCTGTGTTAGTGTCTGTTTGTATGCGTCAGTGTGTATGTCATGTGTGTGTCTGTGTGTGTTTGTGTGTGTGTGTGCGTTAGTGTGTCTGTGTGTGTATGTCATGTGTCTGTGTGTGTCTGTGTGAGTGTGTGCGCGTTAGTGTGTCTGTGTGCGTGTTTGTATGCGTCTGTGTGTACAGTGTATGTCATGTGTGTGCGTTTGTGTATGTGTGTGTCTGTGTGTGCATTTGTGTGTCTGTGTGTGTATGTCATGTGTCTGTGCCTGTGTGTGTGTGTGTGTGCATTAGTGTGTCTGTGTGTACATTTGTGTGTCTGTGTGTGCATTTGTGTGTCTGTGTGTGTGTGCGTTAGTGTGTCTGTGTGTGCATTTGTGTGTGTATGTCATGTGTGTGTGTGTGCCTGTGCGTGTGCATGTGTGTGTTTGGTACACAAATTGAAATGCAGTCTGTGTGTGCATTTGTGTGTCTGTGTGTGTATGTCATGTGTGTGTGTGTTAGTGTGTCTGTGTGTGTATGTCATGTCTGTCTGTGTGTGCATGTGTGTGCTAGTGTGTATTTCATGCATGTGTGTGCGCATGTGTGTCTGTGTGTGCTAGTGTGTATTTCTATGTGTGTATGTGTACGTGTGTGTGTGTGTGCGTGTGTGTGTTTGTCATATGTGTGTCGTGTGTTTTGTGTGTCCATGTGTGTCTGTGTATCTGTGTGTGTGTGTTTGTATGCGTCTGTGTGTATGTCATGTGTGTGTCTGTGTGCGTTAGTGTGTGTGTGCGTTAGTGTGTGTGTGTGTGTGTATGTGTATATGTCATGTGTGCGTGTGTGTTTGTGTGTGTGTGCGTTAGTGTGTCTGTGTGTGTGTGTTTGAATGCATCTGTGTGTATGTAGTGTGTCTGTGTGTGCTAGTGTGTATTTCATGCATGTGTGTGTGCATGTGTGTCTGTGTGCTAGTGCGTATTTCCATGTGTGTGTGTACGTGTGTGTGTGTGCGTGTGTGTGTGTTTGTCATATGTGTGTCGTGTTTTTTGTGTGTCCATGTGTGTCTGTGTATCTATGTGCATGTGTTTGTATGCGTCTGGTGTGTATGTCATGTGTGTGTCTGTGTGCGTTAGTGTGTGTGTGTGCATTAGTGTGTGTGTGTTTGTATGCGTCTGTGTGTATGTCATGTGTGTGTGTCTGTGTGCGTTTGTGTGTGTGTGTGTTAGTGTGTCTGCGTGTGCATTTGTGTCTGTGTGTGCCTGTGTGTGTGTCTGTGTGAGTGTGTGTGTGTGCGTTAGTGTGTCTGTGTGTGTTTGTATGCGTCTGTGTGTATGTCATGTGTGTATGTGTGTGTGCGTTAGTGTGTCTGTGTGTGCATTTGTGTGTCTGTGTGTGTATGTCATGTGTTAGTGTGTCTGTGTGTGCATTTGTGTGTCTGTGTGTGTATGTCATGTGTTAGTGTGTCTGTGTGTGCATTTGTGTGTCTGTGTGTGTATGTCATGTGTGTGTGTGTGCCTGTGCATGTGTGTTTTATGCAAGCTTGGTACACAAATTAAAATGCAATCAGCTGAATTGAATACAATACATGTACTTGTGCATGTGACAATGTTTGTGAGTGAGAGTGTTTGTACCATCATCAGACAGGTGTATTGTTTGCCACATGTATAACTGGTGTGTGCAAGTACGCTGTACATGAGTGTGTGTGTGTGTGTGTGTGTGTGTGTGTATGTGTGTGTGTGAGTGTGTGTGTGTGTGCGGTTGTGTATAAGAAAATATGCCATACGATAG
This sequence comes from Ephydatia muelleri, assembly GCA_013339895.1. Lineage (NCBI taxonomy): Eukaryota > Metazoa > Porifera > Demospongiae > Spongillida > Spongillidae > Ephydatia > Ephydatia muelleri. Next base: position 6,615,683 of record JABACO010000004.1, on the reverse strand, counting down.
TGTACAGGGCCATGTACGTAACAATGCAAGTGTGTGCACAAGTGGGAGCCAGCATGAGTATGTGTGAGCTGAAAGTTAATTGTGTGAGACCGAAATCGTAGCCGAGTGGGCGTGGCAGATATAAGACGATGATTTTAGCAAGATGATGGCAAATAGGAAAGCTTTATTACACGACTAGAGGATGATGTGAGTGCTTAGCAAATAGCCTTACGCGTGCCGTTTTGAATACTGCCGGCGACGTGGGAGGCGCAAGGTTATATTCACTTGGGGTCCGTTAATTTGGTACGATCGTCTGGAACTGAGCAGCGTTCTTCTTCTTTTAACTTTCCGCATAAACTCACTGCCTGAGTGAGACAAAAACAGTTGGGAACGGCTAGCTTAGTTTAAAGGAGGAGACGCCACGTAAATAGTGGCGCAGGCCGTGCTCAAACTCCCGTATAAAAGGCGCTTGGATCCAACCGGAAATCACGTGAGCTCAACATTCTCAGAATGGCGTAGTTTTGTAAGCTCTTATAGGGTTCTCACCCACACTTGCTGGTTACGTCGTTTTTACGTTGTTATGACGGGCAGATCAAGTACTTTCTTAGTATTCGATCGCGCGCGTTTATTTGTTCTCGAAACCGACTTGCATTGTGTTTCAGTTTTTACTGGAGATCACTGTTACAAGCTCTGTGAGGAGTTTCAAAGGTGAGCTTGGCTCGAAGGTCAACTCTCACGTGCGCATATGACAAAGAACTACAAACTGTGGTTGGGGCAACTTAGTGCCAAATTTAGCATGACTGGATTTCGATCGCCTTTCGATCGTTCCTATCTATACCTTGGAATTTGCATCTCTTATATACCCAAATGAGTGGTTCGATCGGTATGCGTTGGGCCTGTGCACGGCTTGTTATACTTGTGTTGTAACACATTGTAAATATACAGTGCAAAAATAAAAAACAAAACAAAGAAAACTTTTGAAAGCCCTGATTCCAGCGGTCTCATTCACTGGAAATCAAAAACCACATCTCCACGTGCTGTTAGCAGGAGGTCTTCCGAACCTAGCGCCGTTCCTAGAATAAAGGTAAGGTTATGTTGTCAGGCACACGATTCAGCAAAACGAATTAGTCAAACAAGTAACACAGGTAATATAGAGCAATGCAATTAGTAAACAAGCCAGTTTATGTAGACATACACAAGCCAGAATCAGCCACATTCCTACTCATCTGTGGTTCAATTGTACCAGTGATCAACCACATTCCTACACACTCATCTATACAAGGTTGTGGTTGAATGTACCACTGGATGCCTGCCTGCAGCCTTTGTGGCTGACCTAAGCGTTTTTTGTAGATGAGGGTTTTTCGTAGTGCAGCCTCATATGCACTAATGGCTGCCGGCATAGTGAGAGGCTTCCTTTGTGGAACGTAACCTGGCTGTTGACAGGGACGCATATCACATATGGAATGCACTAATGCACATAAAAGACACACAATCACACACATTCACATCACATACACAGAACATACACACATGCACACACACCCACTATGTAAATACAAACCTGAAAGTGCTTGCTGATGTTCACAATCATTGCACGTAGACAGTCAGGGTTGCCACCACAGTTCCTCATGCACCAATACAAGTGCACCTTGGTGCACCTTGCTGAATAGCCAGATATTCCATGTATAATCAATATGTCCAGAAAGTACATACCCTTATCAAAAAGTTCAGTGAACCATGTCCTATCCCTTGTGCGGACCATACTGGCACAGATACGATGCAACTGCTTCGCCACATTCTTAGTGCCTGCAATAACTCCAATCAATTCACCACTGAAAACCAATAGATACCTTACCATGCCAAGTGTCGTAGGAATTGACCATCCCGAGTTGTTGTACATACTGCTTTATTGTAGCCTGGTAGCCATGGGCTACCTCTGTGATGTTTAACCCTTTGTTAGAAAGAAAACGTGAAAATGTAAAAAGTTGGGACACAAGAGCAAACCTTGGGCAATAACTTGAGGTAAGACGAACTCTGTGCTGCTGTCTGGAAAGAGTGGAAATACCAACAATCCTGTGTGTACTGAAATGGACGATACGCTGATAAACATGGGCATTTAGAACTTTTGTGCATACCTTCCAGCCAGACAAGGTACCGTTGAGTGGTATGCGTTTGACGTAGAATCGTGACGTGCATCAGTTATAACCCACTTTATAGTAAATATAAAAATAAACTTTTTTTTTAATGTGGCACTCTAACCTCTCCACTTGTAGCATGGTGAGGGCTTTCCTTCACACGTTCAACAGCAGCTTTCATAGACTCTTCTGCTACATCTGTCACCACTTGCTGGTACAGTTTGTTCAGATAAACTGAATGAACATGACATGATGTAAAATAATATAAATCGATATTCTCAGCCCCCACCTGAGCTGATGTATTTCTGCTTCACTATACCCATACCAGCAAATAAAGAGAAATTCATGTACTGGCGTGGCAACATGCCAGCACAGGTGAAAGCATGGACCAGTCTGCAAAAAGAATCAAATTTACATTGGTACTCTAACTTCTGATTACAAAGGTAATGACCAGTCAGCACTCTGCAACTAGCCCAGACATGTGACTGCTTGCAGTGTGGGCAAACAAACTGGACCCTAGCTACATGTCCCTTCTAAATGAGTTTTATACAGAGCATTGAACAGAATTACTTACGGTACTCATACCTTTATGAAAGAAGCTATAGTCCAAGATGGGTTCCGTTGGAGAGACAGCCACACTGCTGGACAAGGCCCGAACAAAGACTCTTGAAGGTCTTACGCTCGACCACAAGGAGGTTTTGGTCACTGGCGTCTTCTTCTCCCGTATAGATCCCTTAGAAAGTTAGTAAACCCAATTTTGTATAACCGAACGTACATGTATATATCTATCCAACTAACCTGCAGAATCCAACATCATTTCATTCCTAGAAAAGGATGTTCTGCTACTTGAGGCCTGGACATCTCGGGTTGGGTCAATACACGGTCCAGCAAAGCATTCAATCAACACGCTGATAGTAGCGTTCCGCTTGCAACCGGGTGCATAGAGTTGCTTCGCTGCCTCAAATCTACTCAGAAAAGTGTCCTTTTCTTCTCAAGAGAAAAAGGGCCCTTGCAAATGCAGTCTATACCTAGAGTACGTATTTTCTGGTGAAGAGGTCGCCATTATACGAACATGTGATCCAGTTTGTTAACTTAGTGTTATTAACTTCAGAAATGGTATTATTGCATGATATGGCATTCAAAACATGCATGTGCGCTTGAAGTTGTACGCTGTAACTGTTGTTGCCAAGCCTCTAGCTCTATGTATAAATATGGATCCACCATTTTTAATCTAAAACAGCCGCACGGCCGGTTGAAATTTTTGGATCCAAGCTCCTTTTATACGGCAACTCCTGCTTTAAGGGAGAAATGGGCGGAACAAAGAAGTTATGAAAATTTATTGTGGATTGGGAGAATGGAACACGGGTTGCATGCAAAAATGGTGCAATCGAGCGGGAAATGTGCATTAACTTTGCACAGCTGTATCTCCGTGACGGATAGAGTAAAAATTTACGAACTGAACACATCAATAGCAACAGGACCCCTGTATGTACGTACGGAATTTGAAGCTATTTAAACTCTCCTAGCTGAAGATGTGACGGTTTTGAACCCCATGGGGTATCGGACTTCGTAGCATCAGCAAGGAACTAGTGCAAGGCCCCAAAATAAGTTTCCCCGTAGTGAAATGGTGTAGTATGAAGTGTTGAAAATAGGAAGTCGATAGGGTTAACCGTTGGGAAGTTATAGCGATTCACCCGCGATGCATTTTTATAACATTTTATAATATATCCGTGGGGCAATTTTCGCGGAAACTGTCCCATATATATATATAAAAGTTATAAAAATCATTCACGTTTGAATCGCTATAACTTCCGAACGGTACATGCCATCAACATCCTATTTTCAACACTTCATACCACACCATTTCTCTATGGCAGAATATGTTTTGGGGTCTTGCACTTGCTCCTTGCCAGTATTGCAACGTTCGATACCCCACCGGGTTCAAACCCGCCATAACTTTCTGTAGGAGTAATCAAATCGCTTCAAAATCGGTTTGTAGGTGGAGAGGTCCTATATCTATCTATTTGTTCTGTTCGTTAATTTTTATGCAATCCGTTACGGAGATACAGTTGAACAAACTACGTGCACATTTTCGCGCTCGTTTCGCGCCAATGATTTGGTCAAATTGCGCTCCGCTCAATGTATGGGGAGGCGGGGATTACATTGGCGCGAATCAAGCGGGAAAACGTGCACGTAGTTTATTCAACTGTATCTCCGTAACAGATGGCATAAAAATTAACGAACAGAACAAATCGATAGGTATAGGACCTCTCTATCTACATACCGAATTTGAAGCGATTTGATTACTCCTGCCGAAAGTTATGACGGGTTCATACCTTGTGGGGTATCGGACGTTGCAATACAGGCACGGAGCAAGTGCAAGACCCCAAAAAGTATTATACCGTAGAGAAATGGTGTAGTATGAAGTGTTGAAAATAGGATGTCAATGGCGTGTACCGTTTGGAAGTTATAGCGATTCAAACGTGAATGATTTTTATAACTTTTATATATATATAGCGAAGGCTCATTTTCTCGGAAACTGACCCATTTTATAATATATCCGTGGGGCAATTTTCGCGGAAACTGTCCCATATACACACCTCCAACCTTATAGCCTCCATTGCCCTCCATTATAACCTCTCCCCCCTGGCAAAGCTCAAGCTACATCCCGCTATTTAAGAATCTCAAGATCTCTCCCACATAGCTCTCACAAGTTCTGCCACATCTCCCCTAGAATTCAGATTCCATCTCTCTGTGTCACAGCGTCCATGTCAACTGGAGCGTCTCTGTGGAACATGTGGATCCAAGCACTCCACACGTTTCCAATGTCATACTAAGGATCAGTTTACTTTGAAAGTAGTGGCAAAGTCACCAACAGCAATTCTGTTAGCCAGGGTTAGGGATATACACCCATATACATGTATACTACATGTACACACACACAGGCACACACACCTATGTACTTTCACATTCTCATCATGTGCTAGCTATTAGGATTGCACACCCACTGGGTGGGGCATGCAACCCGAGTGGGGACATTTGTTTAAAGTAGACTTGGATTGGATATTGTTTAAAGTACTTAGCTCTAGTTAACCGATGAACTGGGCTGCTATGGCATGCTAGATGTTCCTGTAGTGCACATGAGCAAGCCTGAGACAAGCGAGTAGTGACACTGGTGAGATTTTCTTTTTCTTTTAAAGCCCATTTCCTATACAAGGACAATGCAAAACTCTGGGTGGTGTGAGTGGGCGGTGCCATATTACCACACACAATGTTGTACATACGTACCGGACACACCCCCAGACTCATGCCAATGTTACATGGGATTAGGAATTGTAATGATGGAAGTGATAGAGGTTAAATTCCAAGGGTTTGAATGCCTGACACACATATTCAAATACACAACCCATACATTGGATCATTCTTCCGATAAAATGATTAGCCAAAATGATTATAGAACAAGTGAACATGGACGCGAATAATGAATTCATGGAGCAACAAAGTATTAGACATAGAAAGGATTTAGTTACAATTCGCTAGTCAGTTGCCCCATTTTGGTTGAGTTATTAATACCATGTATGAAGGATGAGATAAATATAATACATTTATTTAATACTGGTAATTGACTGGCATAAGAAAACTGTACATTTCTTAACACAATTGACCATATAAACTTTAATTCCAATCATGTTCAAATATGTACACAATACTTCAATACAGTGTTAGCACCAGTGTTAGCAATGAACACACTGCCATCTCTGGGATCTAGTGCAGTACCCCAGGGATACTTCAGATTCCCCACTGTGTGGATCTTGTTTCCCTCAGGATCATAGATGGAGAGACAATGGCCACCATACACACTGACAAGGCTGTAACCTTCATCATCAATGGCTAGTCCTATGGGACCATTAGGATGACCATACATTCTGACATAGACACCTTTTTTGGTAAACACATTGATAGTGTTTGAACCTTGGGTTGCAACATGAATGTTTCCCTGAGGGTCCAAGTCAAGACCCCATGGATACTGAAAACTATGATTGCCTGAGCCATTACCATCTATGGTTAATAACCAACCACCTTTCTCATTGAATATTTGTATCCTATGGTTACCATGGTCAGAGACAATCAGTTTGTTGTTGGAGTCAATGATGACATCCACTGGCAAAATGAACTGTCCCTGACCTGATCCCTGCTGACCAAACTTATGAAGGAACTTTCCACTTGATGTCAGCTTCTGTACACGATGGTTGCCACCATCAGCAACATACAACACATCTCCCTTGATCGATATACCTAATTGAGAAGAGAACTGACCATCACCACTTCCACTACTACCTATGGTACTCTTCAGTTGACCTGTTTGATCAAACACATAAATGCAGTGATCACCACTCCCTACATAGATGTCTCCATTGTCATGGATGGCTACACATCTAGGCGCCTTACACTGGATCACTTGTTGGGCATTACATAAGGTATGGTAGTCACGTTTAGGCCTCACATCAAGGTCATTAGGACTATTCTGTACATGCTGTCCATCCATTGTGATGAGGAGCTGGTGAGGACCAGCAGTTTGAGGGGTGAGGGTGATGGTGTAGGTACCATCCCTGTGGTCCTCCACCTCTCCATACACAACTGCTCCATTATGGGTCTTGGACCTCATCTCACCCTGCACCTCTACACCACCATGTGGGTACTCCTCCCTCTTTGAGGTCTTGCTTTGTACCTTAACATGGTACCTGGTCCTCTCCCTGGCTACTGATGTGGACATCCATGTGCATGAAGATGGAGAAGGATAAAAGTCAAAAATGTTTCCTAGTTTGGACAGTTGTCTTTTAAGATCATCTGTTTTCACAGACACAGAAATGTTGCTGTGTTGGTTTGGAGTGAGGGAAATGGTCTGGACCCTCTTGAGGGTGGCCTGCAGTTCAGTGGGTATGAGTCCTCCCAATGCTACAATCTCGTGGTCAGTGTGGGTCTGCAGGATCTGAAAGGCCATATCAGTGTAGTGACCAATGACTCCAACCATCTTCTCAAACAGTTCCTTCTGGAGGGTCAGAGCTGTTGTCTTCGATAGTGAAATGGCCTCCAACTCTGACAAAAGTGTCTTTTTCCTTTCTTCCAATGTTTGTTGGAGTGTTTCAAAGGCTTGGTTGATGGCCAAGAAAGCATTTCTTTTGGATGTCTCCACTTGTTCTAACATCCTGTTATTTCCATCAATGGCTCCAATCAGCTTTGTCGCCACCTCTTTTGCAGTTTCAAGTGCTCCTGAGATTTCCATTTGATGGGTCTTTGCTACTGTGGATATTTCCTTCACAGAGTGGCTTTTGTGGGTAACTGTAGTGCAGTGAAGGCATACCAGCAAGCTACAAGTCTCACAATAAAAATTCGATTTATTGTCCTCATGGTTAGGCTGAGAGCAGTAATGATCTCTTGGCTTCATGGTGGTGTGCAGTTGTCTGGCTCCCTCCTGGTCTAGTCCAACAATTCTGTGTCCAACAATTTTCCAAACGTATTTTGATATGTTACAGCTCCAGGGCTAGTATTGTAGCATAAGAATCCAAACACCTGATGAATGCTTAGCTATAGATATGCATAACAGCATATAAATGACCACCGGACAATAGATAAAATATTATGGTTTCTCCATAACCAAACTGTTGGTAGTGAAGAATACAATAGCTAAATTTAGTAGTTTATACAGTCCTTACACAACACTTGAATTATTTAGCCCATTCAAATCAACATTAAAATGGGTATGTTGCAAACAGTGCAACACAGGGTTAGTATTGCAGTATAAGAATCCAGACACCTGGTTAATTCTTAGCTAGTTATGCAAGATGGAACATAAAAGAACACAGGAGTGTGGTCCTCAATCACAGAAATATAAGGAGTATACAGCAGCCAAAGAGTTAACAACCATTGTAGTCTCTATGTCTTAGACAATTCTGTTGGTGGTTACCTAAACCTGGTCGTGTCCATAACGAGGTCTAATGGTCAAAACATAATCAATTTGCTGAATTTGTTAAACCAGTGATTAAGGTAATTAAATTTCAATATCAAACGGATATCGATTAACAGTACAAGTTTCTAGCCATACCTAAGTGAAAGAAATACTATTACAAAACAAATTAAAAAAACATCATCAAGTACAAAAAGCTAACACTTTGCCCACACATGTTCATGTAGGTTAACAATAGCGATTAGGAAGGTAGTTTGGAAGCAGATTTTGAGGGTTATTTTGATTGTTTACAGTTTCTGAAAAACACAATACATACTGTGTACAAATTTTAAAATAGAAAATATTCCATCGATGCAATTTTACAAATTTTTCAATGCATAAACTGACTATTGACGCAAAGTCCGTATCAAAGTCTGTATCAATTGAAACCCATCTTCAGAAATTTCAATAACAATTATTGACAACAAACATAATTTCTTGATTTGAAATATCCTTCTTAAATTGATGGCTTATAAATTCCACTACCAGCAGATGACTTATGGGATGCGGTTGTTGCTAATTGTGTCCAGATACTGCTCTTGATCCACTTGGACACCATGCCGTGACCTGCAGGCATGAGGGAGATGTGGCCATATACCCTAACTGCATGTGGGATATGGTCGTTGACCTCTGTTGTCATGCCAACATGATGAACAGTTAGTGTGGAGAAGGGTCATGGCATAACAAGAGACCACACCACACCTGCTGACATTCTCATTGCTGGAAGGGACAGAGGCAAACCTGCCACATTAGATATCACCATTACATCACCACTGCTCTGCCATCTTGGGTGAGTCGTGTCAACAGGATAGGGAAGCCTATGCAGATAAGGACCACAAGCTCCACTCCAATGGAGCCAAATGCCAGGAGTTGGGTTGGTCCTGCATGCCACTGGCTGTGGGGGAGTATGGCAATTGAGGCAAAGAGGCCACAACACCATCTGCAGGCTAGTGTTCCACCTGCCCCTTCACCTGTCCTCCTCCAAGCCAGTACTTGTGGCTTACGCTTATGGCCAGCTGAAAAGTCACATAGGATCGAATTATGTCTGTGCCAGCTAACAATACTGGCGGAAAGCGAGATTGGAAAGAGTCTGACTCCTTGAGATGGATTAAACGGATTGGAAGTGTAATCGTGGTGTGAAAGCACAAGAACTAAAAACGCTCATCTATTCCATTACGTAGTTTAGTTGATTGGTTACACTTTAGTGAATACATTCTGCAGTCTCCATCATTGCATTAGATTGGAAACTCATCACGTGCGCCATTCAATAATAGTTTTAATAGAATTTTTGGCAATTTTTTTTTTTTCTGTACCTTTATCATCTTTCCACCGCTACCTATGCCTTTCATTATTGTGTTAGTACATTACATACTCTTTTCTAGGTGGCGTAGTAATTGTTTGAGAGTCACCGGTTGAACGGAAGGGTAGTTATACCATTTTGAGGGTCCTCATTTGCTGTACCTTTTGAGTTGTTTCTGGAGGACCTAAACACTTGAAAGGTGGGTAATAAGAGCCAAGGTGGTAGTGTGGCTTAGGCGTATTTTGACCACTAACAAGCTATATTTGCGCTGTACACGCTCTTCCAAATCTAGGTGCGTTATGGGAAGAAAATTTCGCCTTGCCGCCGTTGTAAATGCGCGGAATGCAGCAAGGGTGGTGCTCTAAGTCTTGTGGTGTCTTCTCCGTGGCAATCGCTGGTGATTCATGTGTCTTCAGGGCTTTCAGTAGTCTCCCCGATCAAAGATAATGCCCCGACTGCCTGTCCCAGCACTTCCAGGACTAGTGATTGCAACTCATCAGAATTGTTCAATGCCATAGTTTCCTTTCCCCTTTCTGCTTTCACATATGGCACGTAGTTAACATCAGAGCTTCTTGGTGCTTGTCTGTTGAAGATAACTCTCCCTTCACCATGGGTTAACGCTTCCATCAACCCGCTTACATTATTGTTGACCCGTGGGTTTGCATGGATCCAAGGTTTCTCACAAGCCACAGCATGGATAGAAAGATACAAATCTGCGCAAAAGAAGAACCTGCAGAAGACCAAGGCACTGAGAAAAAAACTGAATACTTAGATCCAGAAGTGTATGTATGTCTTAATTTGTATGGATTCTCCTAGCTAGGATTGCCCGTGTTAATTTATCTACCTTCCAATCCCTATCTCTCACATTACCTAGAGCATGTACTAATGTGTGTCAAACTGATGTACAGGATGGTATATTTTCATAGGTAAACCATCAAAGGATGAAAACAATGTTGACTATGTTCCGTCTGTGTTTTGGAGAGGCAAAACTAAATCCCCCACGGGAACACATGTATCAATCCTCAGTCACGAAAGGGTGTGTGTGTGTTGTGAGACATTGGGTGAAGAGAGTAATGGAAGCACTATCAATGGTCAAGTTCATCTGGATAATGCTAATGGTGTAATCAGTAGACCAAGTGAAGCTTTGTGAAGCATTATACCTCGTGAAATACTTAGGAGCTTCAAGGCACTTGAAAGCTTTTAGTTTTTTCCTAGTGTACCCTCCTGGTGTATCAATCAGATGCGTATATATGGCTGGGAAGTTGACTGCCAGCCATTGTCTAATATCATCTATCCAGTGGCGATCGCTAAAACAATAAGGATCCATGGTTTCATCAAATGTATCTCCAACAGTCCGTGAAAACATTGGAGTATTCTGACGTTTGTCATTACAAGTTGAATTACATCATAAACTTCGAATTAACGCACAATTTGTCCCCCAGTAAACATTGTTTTGAACGTTCCCGGGATGTCACTGCAAAAGGTCTATAGGCATATTTGATGTGCCCGATGATTACGTTTGCAGTGAGGAGAGCACATTGTACGAATACATTGTGCACATGCGTTGTTGTCTGATGTATTATTAACCTTGAATTGGGGGTATGGCGAGACAGGCAAAGGAGCATGAGTAGACCTTGCAGCTAATACACTATGTGTATCCATCGCCTACTACATCCAGAGATTATACCGTATTTTCTCCGCTACTTCTACAGCTCAAAGTGTGATAGCGTCGATCGATCGATCTTACGCGAATACAGTGTCGACAACCACGCAGCCCTGCATGTACACATGCATGGTATGTCGCGTCACGCTGGTACATGCATATCTATGGTACATGTAAGAGGGAACCGTAGCGCGATGCATCTTGTGTCGCTCTCCCTTCCCTCGTCACCCGGAGAGCGTTGGGTGTAAAGGTGCGTACACATGTAGTACAGTGAAATGTTCTAATGCATTAGAAAATCACGTCATGATCCAAATGCACCGCCTAAGAATGACAACGACACAAGCCATGAACAGTATGTGTTTAACCCTTACAACGCAACTGAAATGCACTCTCGCCTCTACTGCACTGTGAGAAACACTAGCTAGGCCAATATACTTCACACCATTTTTCCCACCCAGTTAAAACAATAATGGTTTACCTATTCTTTGGCTCCAACGTTTCCATGTGTCGAGCAGTTTACTTCTGTACAACTTCGAGGTCGCGCGATCACGTGAATGTTTAGAAAATGACCTTATTCCCAATTGATGTTATTGTTTCTCTATGTGGTTGGCTCTTTGTAAACAAACAACCACATAGATGTACAAAGAAAAGGTCGAGTTATATGCTAAATCTTTTGAAACCTACAGCCGTGGATGCCTTGGTACTTGACATTGTAGCAAATGTTTGCAGCACGTGCACAACACTTACTGTAGACTGCACTAAACTTCCGAGCAAACCTATTTAAACCTTCCCTCACGTGGCCATCACATGCTGTACAACCAACCACATACAGAGGGAGCATAGTTTCTGACTAATTCATTGTGTTCAACAGACAGAAACGAATATCTGCCCCCAGTACAGAGCTACCCCTAAACCAATACCAAATAGGTTTAGCATCATTGAGCACGCATGCAACAAACAAACACACAACCACATATATATATAGATGTACATGTACAAAGAAAGGGTCGAGTTATATGTCTAGGCCTCCAACCATCTCTGAACTGAATCCTTCACATACCCATCTTTGGCAGATTCTGATTTCCAGCGGCCATGCCGCTTAAACAGCCTATCCTGCACACCAGCATTGGCTCCACCATGGCCTTCAACATATCGGCTATCACAGATTTCTTTTGAACCTTGGGCTTTGCTTCAATCTTTCCAAGGTCTGGGTCCTCCAAATTACTCAGTAGAGGCCAAACCCCTGAAGCAAATACATTTTCAGCGATCATATTTACACACATTTACCATGACAGCTGCAAATGTGGCGTATCCAACATATTACTGGAATGTGAAGCAGCCAAAGATGGTCACAGCTGGGCACATAACATTATGTGATTGTGTATGTGTACTTCATTTACTAATTCAACCAACAATGGCTTACGGAATAATTCCTCTGAATATAACTGCATAGCATATCACACATCTAGCCTCTTGTCACAATACTAGATTGGAGGCTCATTGGAATGTGAAGCAGCCAAAGATGGTCACAGCTGGGCACATAACATTATGTGATTGTGTATGTGTACTTCATTTACTAATTCAACCAACAATGGCTTACGGAATTATTCCTCTGAATATAACTGCATAGCATATCACACACCTAGCCTCTTGTCACAATACTAGATTGGAGGCTCATTGGAATGTGAAGCAGCCAAAGATGGTCACAGCTGGGCACATAACACTATGTGATTGTGTATGTGTACATCATTAACTAATTCAACAGACAATGACTTAGGGAATTATTTCCTCACTATATACTGTAACTGCCCCACCTATCCTCTTGTCACAACACCAGATTGATTAAAGGTGCATTTGCACCCTGCCACACACACGCACACACACACACACACACGCACACACACACACACACACATACCACACAACACACACACACACAACACACACACACACACACACACACACAATGAGAGGCAGGGAGGGAGGGAGGGCGCAACCAATGGTACCACTCTTATACTACAACATGTACCTGTCCTGGTTTGCCTGTTCCTGACCTTGATCCTGTCCTGTGTGGAGGTAGAGGATGTCCTCATCCCCCTTGGATCATCCTGAAGTTTCACTATACATTTGTTGTGTGTACTCTCTTCATACTGTCAGTGGCGGACACACGAGAGGGAATGTATTTGCATGGATACCTTCATGGAACACATAACAATTCGCAAACACATACATGCATACAAAACATGAAATTAGTTGTGACAATATGCCACCTTCACTAGAACATGAAGGGAGTGGGTGAGGGAGTAAAGCAGTGAGGAAGGAAGGGAGCGAGATGGTTTCAAGCAATGGCACCCCTCTTCTACTACAACATGTACATACACCAATAGGTAAATGTGGCAGTACACCTGCACACTACAGCATACGAGGGAGGGAGATAAATTTCAACCCATTGCAGGTACCACTCTCATACTCACATGAACAGATGCCAACGTTGTACTAGAGACCTCCACACATCTTCACAGAGAAGATGGTGCCCTGATCAAACACCTTGCGTGTTTGTTCCACAGTACATTGCGTGACACATTCTGGAACAGTAAGTAGAGATGTAATGCAAGGGGGAAGAGGAGGTGGTAGGGGCATGGGGAGAGGGGAGGGGAAAGAATCATAATGGGAAAGGCAGCAATATGGAGGGGGGAGGAGGATATGGTGCCAATCCAGGGGTGTGTTTAGCGAGGCTCTTCGGTGCTCGAGCACACACACACACACACACACACACCCCACCCTCCCCCTCTAACACATAAGTTGCTCCAACCTTATTCCTTGGCTTGTATACCATAAGCTGGAGAATGGTGGCTATTGTCTTCCCTGTTTCCTTTTTGCAGCATTGGCCTCCTGGAGGCAGTCCTATGACCACATTTCAAAAGGCATTAGAGTTGATTAGGAAGCATACATCATGGTTCACCACAAAGAAGCTGTGGTTAGGTGCACATTACCCGTCACAACATGCTCAGCGGAATGGACATTCAGTGAGCTAATGCTGATAAAGACTGCTTTGTGTTCGTGCATGACAACTGAAAGTATCACTTCTCCATATATACACTGCGACATCCCTATTAGTATATACCGGAAGCAATAGATGAATTCTTTCCCCGCAATCCTTTCTTGCTAATTGACCACACTATATGCGTACTTGCGATAAACCCTCCTCCCTCAAATCCTGGATACGTGCCTGCACCCGATCGATCGTAAGCGAATACAGTGTCGTCGCGTCACGCTGGTACGTGCATATCTTATGGTACATGTGAGAGGGAACCTTATCTCTATGCATCGTGTGTCCCCCTCCCTCGTCATCCGGAGGGCGTTGGGTGTACATGTACGTGATGCAATGATCAAAACTACGTCCATGATTGAAATGCACCGCCTATAGGAATATACTGAAGCACATTGCACAGCATTACCCTGTATAGCTATTCGTTATGTTGCACTATACTTCATTGTTAAATCTTCTATCCATTTAATCGTGAGGGGGAATGTACTCGTTAAATTTATTGGTTGCTATAGCTTCTAGTACGTTACAGTCGTCGTGGTCAATATCAGAGCGATGCTCTAGCAGATAGATATATAATAGGGACGCAACAGTGGAGCTATCATCAGTGGTGAACAATTCATAATACCTTTCCCATAGATCTTGCATAAAGACCTGGAGTTGTAGTAACCATTATGCCTCGTCACATACACCCTCCCCTGACCACCTTCACACCCTCCCCTGACCACCAGTACACCCTCAACTGACCACCGTCACACCCTCCCCTGACCACCTGCACACCCTCCCCTGACCACCAGTACACCCTCCCCTGACCACCAGTACACCCTTCCCTGGCCCCCCCTCCCCTGTACCGTACGTGTGTGCATTATTTAGAAACAACATACTCCTACATTAACACTACAGTGCTCAAGGTTTAAGCGCATGCCACTGTGCACACCACTGTGCAGGGTACCGAGGAGTGTAGTGCTCCAGCACTGTTGCGTC
Organism: Ephydatia muelleri; assembly: GCA_013339895.1. Classification (NCBI taxonomy): domain Eukaryota; kingdom Metazoa; phylum Porifera; class Demospongiae; order Spongillida; family Spongillidae; genus Ephydatia; species Ephydatia muelleri. The sequence goes on along the minus strand of JABACO010000004.1, from coordinate 6,600,572 downwards.
CCTATTTGATATCAAAGCGTAAGAGCTAACCTTAAATTGCAGCTGCACAGCTTATATCATCTAACACGCAAACTTGTTAATTGTTTGTTAATTGATTTGGATTGAAATGAACAAGGGGGGCCACTAAAGTAAAGGACAACTTTCACACACATCTCCTGTTAAAATGCAGGAACAAATTTTTTATGCCTCTCTCACCAGTGTAATTCATGTTAGAGATCATCATTCTCTGCTTGTGTTCCGTACTATACTACACTGCACCAAAGAGGTACCAGTATTAACAAGTAAACTGATTGTACAATAATTAGAAATGTTCCAATGTCATTTCCTGTTCCCTCCCTATTCCCCTATATAGCATATCACACACCCTTACCCCAAGTCATATTGGTTAAATGTTCATTGTGCACATTGTCACACAAACACAAAAACACACACAAACACAGAAAAGAACAAATTACAAAACATACACTCCCACATACAGATAGACGGACATACACACTTTGAGTGGGAGTGGGGCCATCTTCTAGGATAAAACCCAAAAGCAGGACTGAAAACACCACTCCCATACCAGATTACAACAGTTGCACCCAACCCACAAAGTTCTATGTCCATCATTTGCTCTCCAGCCAATCTTCATGGTCTATGTCATTGTCAAGGAACCTTCCACTCTCCAGACCTGCCAACAATACATATCAAAACACAATGAGAAAATGTTGCATCATTACAAATCTGATGACTTGTAGGCATGCGTAAAAGACAGACTGGTGGATTGGCTAGACACATGACCCATCCTAACAACATACCTGTACAGTCCAGATCTATTTTGAATAGTTCACAGTGCACATTTGCCACACACACATTTTGCAGCATGTTCACAGACACTTAGACTGACACCCAAAGGTGTATAACCCTATTTAAACCACCAAACACATGATCATATTTACACACATGTACCATGACACCTGCAAATGTGGGCATGTTCAAAATAGTATTGGAAAATGTGAATCAGCCAAAGATGGTCCCAGCTGGGCACATAACACTATGTGATTGTGCATGTGTACATCATTAACTAATTCAACAGACGAACTATATAAGTGCATAGCATATTGTGCACCCTGCCCCCCCTCCCCACTCACCCACCCACACACACACACACACACACACACACACACACACACACACACACACACACACTAACAACACACACAGCTCATAGTCTGACTGTTCTGGTTTCACAAACAACTTAGTTTTGCATTCAAGGAAAGGGCTCCTGAATTGTAGAAATTTTGTCCACAGTATTTTACAACTGAGGGTTTGGGTGCAGACTGCAGAGATAGTACCAGTACAAGTTAAATGTACTTATTACCACTCTCCCACTTTCATACTGGATGCCAATTGTTGTCTCTCCATCTGATGCATTCAAAATAGTACTAATGTTGTGTTATCCACACATATGGGATGGTTGTATTTCCCATGCATGGTCCCAATGTGCTTTTTCAAATCAAAACTTATACACAAGCTAGCATACACATCACACATACATATTGACATATACAGATCATAGATACTTACACACACACACACACACACACACACGCACACACATGCATGCAGACTGAGAGGGAGAAAGGAAAGATTTATAGCCATTTACACAAGAGATACACACACATACACGCACGCGCACACACACGCACGCACAGAACACTTACATGTATACTCTCACTTGGTACAGCCAACAACTAATGCTAGTAGTTAGTACTCCTTGGTACACTGTAAAAACAGATGGGTGAATTTCACTCAAAACGGTTCAAAATAGCACTCGATTTGAGAAATCGAGTGCTATTTTGAACGGTTTTGAGTGAAATTCACCCATCTGTTTTTACAGTGTACAGCCAGCGAATATCGAATAGATGTCCTGGACTCGAGCTCGAGCCAGCTATACTAGAGCTCTAGCTAGTACTCAGTAACTTAACTATAATAGCGTATACGTATACGCTAAGGTAGCCAATGTGCCAGTTAATGTCTTGTGTTGCATGTAGCCATATATCCATATCCATGGAAACTACACTCAACAAGATGGCGCTAATTGAATCCTAGTCCTTGTGATCCAAATTCAAATGGCCAAAATCTATACTAGGTAAATACCTCTAAAAATAATAATACAACTGCACGATCTCTTGTTCTGGAGGCCCACAAAGTCTGAATCTAAACTGGTGTAAGAATTATGAGCTGCAGAATACATTAATTAGGTGTGCAAAAGTTGGATTTCCATATATCTCTATGGAAAGTGCTGTTTTCACAAAAACTACAACAATTTACAATACAAAACAGTTGTTTTTTGGTCTAAATCAAGGTCATACATACATGAAGCAATGTTGATAGCCACAAAAGTGGTACCCTATTAGACCTACGTTTATAATTAACAATCAAGTCTATGGGAGTTATCCGGAAGTATACGCGAATGTACAAACCGCTACAATTGTCAATTCCCTTTGACCGCACATTTCTGGATATGCTTTGACACTTACAAAACATGTAACCCTGCAGGTACATGATAAACCATCCCTTGCAGTAAACATGTGCTGTTGTACAGCTGTACCTCAATGATAGGCCAGTGATGCTGTAATGAATATAATGAGGTTATGTACCTCTCTTGGCATGGGCTTATGTATATGAATGCTTCTGAGTGACACGTGTAAATCAGTTAAAATAAATATAGAAACTAGTCATGTGTGTGCCATTTGCCACACTTGATGCTTCAAAGCTTCTTGCACTTGGCCTCATACCAAAGCATGTCTGTTCGAGTAAGTAATGTGAGTGCATGTGCATTATTTACGTGACCCGCCTCCTTCCATACAGAACGCTTCAATGATGTTACGTAATGGTGGAATATGTCATCTGCTGAGCGTCCGAGCATGCAAGCAGAACACGAATATTAACTTATCACGATACAAATGATGGGTAGTTAATAAACAACTGACGTAACTATCAGCCATTGTCTCTTTGAACCCAGCTTTACAGCAGCACACATACATATAGGTCTGCGTCCTCACATCGATTCTGAGTAGCTATACTGGACCTAAGAAATGCAACATGCAATAGGTTGGGTTCATTAGTGGATGGTGCAACATAAAACACCCACATTTTAGCATGCAAGACCTAATTTTAATGCTATAATTCTACTCCAAAAACTGTGGAAAGCACCCAACTACATGAATCACGTGATCTGAAGGACTAGCTGGGAGGGTGATAGTACTGAATCTCTCTACTGGGAGGAGGTGCTCTGTTCTGTGAAAGAACATATTATGGTGTCTGTAATCATCAGGGGGAGGATATGACTGGTCCTCGAGGGGGAGTGTGGGGGAGACATGACTGGTGAGGGGGAGTGTGTGGGGAGGACATGACTGGTGAGGGGGAGTGTGAGGGAGACATGACTGGTGAGGAGAGTGTGGGGGAGACATGACTGGTGAGGGGGAGTGTGGGGAAAACATGGCTGGTGAGGGGGAGTGTGGGGGAGACATGACTGGTGAGGGGAGTGTGGGGGAGACATGACTGGTTCACGAAGGGGAGTGTGGGGGAGACATGACTGGTGAGGGGGAGGACATGACTGATGAGGGGAGTGTGGGGGAGACATGACTGGTGAGGGGGAGTGTGGGGGAGACATGACTGGTGAGGGGGAGTGAGGGGGAGACATGACTGGTGAGGGGAGTGTGGGGGAGACATGACTGGTGAGGGGGAGTGTGGGGGAGACATGACTGGTGAGGGGGAGTGAGGGGGAGACATGACTGGTGAGGGGAGTGTGGGGGAGACATGACTGGTGAGGGGGAGTGTGGGGGAGACATGACTGGTGAGGGGGTATGGGGGAGACATGACTGGTTCACAAAGGGGAGTGTGGGGGAGACATGACTGGTGAGGGGGAGGACATGACTGATGAGGGGAGTGTGGGGGAGACATGACTGGTAAGGGGGAGTGAGGGGGAGACATGGCTGGTGAGGGGGAGTGTGGGGGAGACATGACTGGTGAGGGGGAGTGTGGGGGAGGACATGACTGGTGAGGGGAGTGTGGGGGAGACATGACTGGTGAGGGGAGTGTGGGGGAGACATGACTGGTGAAGGGGAGTGTGGGAGAGACATGACTGGTGAGGGGGAGTGTGGGGGAGACATGACTGGTGAGGGGGAGTGAGGGGGAGACATGTCTGGTGTAGGGAAGTGTGGGGGAGACATGACTGGTGATGGGAAGTGTGGGGGAGACATCAATGGTGAGGGGGAGTGTGGGGGAGGACATGACTGGTGAGGGGGAGTGAGGGGGAGACATGTCTGGTGAGGGGGAGTGTGGGGGAGACATGACTGGTGAGGGTAGTGTGGGGGAGACATGACTGGTGAGGGGAGTGTGGGGGAGACATGACTGGTGAGGGAGAGTGTGGGGGAGACATGACTGGTGAAGAGGAGTGTGGGAGAGACATGACTGGTGAGGGGGAGTGTGGGGGAGACATGACTGGTGAAGGGGAGTGTGGGAGAGACATGACTGGTGAGGGGGGAGTGTGGGGGAGACATGACTGGTGAGGGGAAGTGTGGGGGAGACATGACTGGTGAGGGGGAGTGTGGGGGAGACATGACTGGTGAGGGGGAGTGAGGGGGAGACATGACTGGTGAGGGGGAGTGTGGGGGAGACATGACTGGTGAGGGGGAGTGTGGGGGAGACATGGCTGGTGAGGGGGAATGTGGGAGAGACATGACTGGTGAAGGGGTGTGTGGGGGAGACATGACTGGTGAGGGGGAGTGTGGGGGAAACATGACTGGTGAGGGGGAGTGTGGGGGAAACATGACTGGTGAGGGGGAGTGTGGGGGAAACATGACTGGTGAAGGGGAGTGTGGAGAGGACACGACTGGTGAGGGGGAGTGTCCCTGTGTTGATATTGATAAAGGATGTGGCTATAAGTTAGATGCCCATATCATGTGTGGAAGATAATTGGGTCATGTAATGCTCAGCTATCTAATAGAGTGGGTGAGGGAGATGATTTCAAGTAATGGCACCCCTCTTCTACTACAACATGTACATACACCAAAAGGTAAATGTGGCACTACACCTGCACACTACAGCATACGAGGGAGGGAGATAAATTTCAACCCATTGCAGGTACCACTCTCATACTCACATGAACAGATGCCAATGTTGTACTTGAGACCTCCACACATCTTCACAGAGAAGATGGTGCCCTGATCAAACACCTTGCGTGTCTGTTCCACAGTACATTGCGTGACACATTCTGGAACAGTAAGTAGAGATGTAATGCAAGGGGGAAGAGGAGGTGGGAGGGATATGGGGAGAGGGGAGGGGCAAGAATCATAATGGGAAAAGCAGCAATATGGAGGGGGGAGGAGGATATGGTGCCAATCCAGGGGTGTGTATAGTGAGGCTCTTGGGTGCTCGAGCACACACACACCCTCCCCCCTCTGTCACATACATTGCTCCAACCTTATTCCTTGGCTTGTATACCATAAGCTGGAGAATGGTGGCTATTGTACATGTCTTCCCTGTTTCCTTTTTGCAGCATTGGCCTCCTGGAGGCAGTCCTATGACCACATTTCAAAAGGCATTAGAGTTGATTAGAAAACATGCAGACATGGGTCACCACAAAGAAGCTGTGGTTAGGTGCACATTACCCGTCACAACATGCTCAGCGGAATGGACATTCAGTGAGCTAATGCTGATAAAGACTGCTTTGTGTTCGTGCATGACAACTGAAAGTATCACTTCTCCATATACACTTGCGACATCCCTATTAGTATATACCGGAAGCAATAGATGAATTCTTTCCACGCAATCCTTTCTTGCTAATTGACCACACTTTGCATTGATCTTTGTATTTGCGATAAACCCTCCTCCCTCAAATCCTGGATACGCGCCTGCACCCGATCGATCGTAAGCGAATACAGTGTAGTCGCGTCACGCTGGTACGTGCATATCTTATGGTACATGTGAGAGGGAACCTTATCTCTATGCATCGTGTGTCCCCCTCCCTCGTCATCCGGAGGGCGTTGGGTGTACATGTACGTGATGCAATGATCAAAACGACGTTCATGATCGAAATGCACCGCCTAAGAATGACAATGACACAACAAGAACAAGCCATGAACAGTACGTGTTTAACCCTTACAATATTAATGCAACTGAAATACACACGTCTCCGAGAACGCCTCTACATGTGAGAAACACTAGGCCAAAATACTCACACCAATTGTTCCACACTGATCTTTGGCTCCAACGTTGAAAGGACACAACTGGACTTCAATCACGTGACTATTGTTAATTTGAAGAATTTATTAAATGACCCAATATGTGAATTCACAATATTCCAATGTCATTTCCTGTACTTCCTCCCTATTCCACCATATAGCATATCACACAGCCACACAAATACATTATCCAGCAGGGCACGATAAGAAAGATTCTGTAACCACAAAACCACACTATTAGAATGACAAAGAAAACAATGCTTTTTGGGTGTCTTAGACTGATGGCAGTGATGATGATTTTGATGACCTATTGGATAGGATGAAAGACACACAGTGCTAATAGAGGAAGCCACTTACCATCCAGTCTTGTGGGTCAGTATGACATGTAAAAGGAGGAATAAAGGTTTGGTTACATTTGGTGACATGCAGACAGTGAAAATGGGTGGGTATACACAACAGCTCCAAGTGTACACACACAGGTGTGCAGTCATGGGATGGTGGGTGAACAAAAGCCTGAAACCTGAAAGAGATGGGTCTCGGGGTGGTGGGTTGCCAAAGTTACGTGCCACACTTACCCAACAGTTGCATGAGCGTCACGTCACCATCATGTCTACTGCAACAATGACTTCATGTCAGCTACACTCATCCTGAAACTCTTGAGCTGGGCCCTTGTGGGTGAACTCTTCATAGAAGAACAATATGCAAGCTGAGTTTAGTTTTGCATCTTCAGTTGTACCTTACTCAACTATCATGTGTGAGTGTGGGTGGGGTGGGGGTGGGAGGGGGTGGGGGTGATAACTGGCAGTACTGCCATGTATGCATGAAAAGTCAGACATGCTACCACCAAATGTTGTGGTTGTACAGTATGCAAATCCAACACATTCATCCTATGCATGCAATATTGTAACCACACACTAAGAATGGAGACTTGCTAGGTAGAGTTGACCCAACAACTCCTTGGCAACTGGTACTTAGCAGCCCAGCACACTAACACACACATAAACCCCCACAAAATCAAACAAGATGGAGGCAGATGATGTCATGATGATGCAATCAATGCCATGACAATGGACACCACATGGTGGTGTCCCCAATGCAAGATCAATCTTTGCAGATGGTGCTTCATGCTGTACCACCTTGCAATAAATTTGTCTGCTGAATTCCCCTTGTCAGTTTCAGTGTGCAAGTAGGAATTTGTCTGTGACTGTACTTCACGTATCTAAAATCTAATTTCAAAAATATTACAACGATTTGCTATACTCCACTCCACTATAAAACCATCCATACATATAGTAAGACTTCATATGGCTCAGATTCCACATATCACATGTGCATACAGGTGATACAACACACCCTATGAGCATACAACAATATGTAAAGACAACATACCCCATGTGCACAACACAAACTACACAAACACACCATGTAGAAGGACAAGAGACACACTCCATGCAGAAGGACAAGAGACACACCCCATGCAGAAGGACAAGAGATACACTCCATGCAGAAGGACAAGAGACACACTCCATGCAGAAGGACAACAGACACACTCCATGCAGAAGCACAAGAGATACACACATCGCATATTCATTCTCATATATACACACCTCCAACCTTATAGCCTCCATTGCCCTCCATTATAACCTCTCCCCCCTTGCTCAGCTCAAGCTACATCCCGCTATATAAGAATCTCAAGATGTCTCCCACATAGCTCTCACAAGTTCTGCCATATCTCCCCTAGAATTCAGATTCCAACTCTCTGTCTCACAGCGTCCGTGTCAACTGGAGCGTCTCTGTGGAACATGTGGATCCAAGCACTCCACACGTTTCCAATGCCATACTAAGGATCACTTCACTTTGAAAGTAGTGGGAAACTTGGAAACAGCAATTCTGTTAGCCAGGGTTAGGGTTATACACCCATATACTACATGTACACACACACACACACACACACACACACACACACACACACACACACACACACCTGCAAGTCATGTACTTCCACATTCTCATCATGTGCCAGCTGTTAGGACTGCACACACCCACTGGGGCATGCAACCCGAGGGAAGGGGCTGGGGACACCACCATTAATTAATAGACTCGGATTGGATATTGTTTAAAGTACTTAGCCCTAGTTAACCGATGAACTGGGCTGCTATGGCATGCAAGACATTCCTGTAGTGCACATGAGCAAACCTGAGACAAGCGAGTAGTGACACTGGTGAGATTGTCTATTCCTTTTAAAGCCCATTTCCTATACAAGGACAATGCAAAACTCTGGGTGGTGTGAGTGGGCAGTGCCATATCACCACACACAATGTTGTACATACGTACCGGACACACCCCCAGACTCATGTCAATGCCACATGGGATTAGGGATCATAAACTACCATTCTGCCAATATAATGATTAGCCAAAATGGTTACATAACAAGTGTACATGGACACGAGTAATGAATTCATGGAGCAACAAAGCATTAAACATAAAAAACATTAAGTAAAAACTGGTTAGTCAGTTGCCCCATTTTGGTTGAGTTATTAATACCATGTATGAAGGACGAGATAAATATAATACATTTATTTAATACTGGTAATTGACTGGCATATAGAGAACTGCACATTTCTCAACACAGTTGACCATATAAACTTTAATTTCAATCATGTTCAAATATTTACACAATACTTCAATACAGTTTTAGCACCATAGTTAGCAATGAACACACTGCCATCTCTGGGATCTAGTGCAGTACCATAGGGATGCTTCAGATTCCCCACTGTGTGGATCTTGTTCCCCTCAGGATCATAGATGGAGAGACAATGGCCACCAAACTCACTGACAAGGCTGTAACCTTCACCATCAATGGCTATTCCACTGGGATGATCAGGATCACCATACATTCTGACATACACACCTTCTTTGCTAAACACTTTGATAGTGTCTGAACCATGGGCTGCAACATGAATGTTTCCCTGAGGGTCCAAGTCAAGACCCCATGGAGACTGAAAACTATGATTGCCTGAGCCATTATCATCTATGGTTAATAACCAACCACCATTTTCATTGAATATTTGTATCCTATAGTTATTATAGTCAGACACAATCAGTTTGTTGTTGGAGTCAATGATGACAGCCACTGGACTATTGAACTGTCCCTGACCTGATCCCTCCTGACCAAACTTATGAAGGAACTTTCCACTTGATGTCAGCTTCTGTACACGATGGTTGCCAGTATCAGCAACATACAACACATCTCTCTTGATGGATATACCCCATGGAGAAGAGAACTGACCATCACCACTTCCCCTACTACCTATGGTATTCTTCAGTTGACCTGTTTGATCAAACACATAAATGCAGTGATCATAGCTCCCTACATAGATGTCTCCATTGTCATGGATGGCTACACAATATGGCCTATTACACTGGATCACTTGTTGGGCATTACATAAGGTACGGTAGTCACGTTTAGACCTCACATCAAGGTCATTAGGACTATTCTGTACATGCTGACCATCCATTGTGATGAGGAGCTGGTGAGGACCAGCAGTTTGAGGGGTGAGGGTGATGGTGTAGGTACCATCCCTGTGGTCCTCCACCTCTCCATACACAACTGCTCCATTATGGGACTTGGACCTCATCTCACCCTTCACCTTGACACCACCATGTGGGTACTCCTCCCCCTTTGAGGTCTTGCTTTGTACCTTAACATGGTACCTGGTCCCCACCCTGGCTACTGATGTGGACATCCATGTGCATGAAGATGGAGAAGGATAAAAGTCAAAAATGTTTCCTAATTTGGACAGTTGTCTGATAAGATCATCTGTTTTCACAGACACTGATATGTTGCTGTGTTGGTTTGGAGTGAGGGAAATGCTCTTGAGGGTGGCCTGCAGTTCAGTGGGTATGAGTCCTCCCAATGCTACAATCTCATGGTCAGTGTGGGTCTGCAGGATCTGGGAGGCCATATCAGTGTAGTGACCAATGTCTCCAACCATCTTCTCAAACTGTTCCTTCTGGAGGGTCAGAGCTGTTGTCTTGGACAGTGAAATGGCCTCCAACTCTGACAATAGTGTCCTTTTTCTTTCTTCCAATCTTTGCTGAAGTATTTCAAAGGCTTGGTTGATGGCCAAGAAAGCAGTTCGTTTGGATGTCTCCACTTGTTCTATTATCCTGTTATTTTCATCAATGGCTCCAGTCAGCTTTGTCACAACCTCTTTTGCATCTTCAAGTGCTCCTGAGATTTCCATTTGATGGGTCTTTGCTACTGTGGATATTTCCTTCACAGAGTGGCTTTTGTGGGTAACTGTAGTGCAGTGAAGGCATACCAGCAAGCTACAAGTCTCACAATAAAAATTCAATTTATTGTCCTCATGGTTAGGCTGAGAGCAGTAATAATCTCTTGGCTTCATGGTGGTGTGCAGTTGTCTGGCTCCCTCTTGGTCCAGTCCAACAATTCTGTGTCTGGACCATATTCGATTGCGCTTGTGGTGTTCAAGGCAGAAGGCACACAGGAAGTGATGGCAAGCACAACAGAACACCACTGCAGGATCACTGCTTCCTTCAGCACATTGGTTACATGCTACATCACTGTTACTGGTCATCTTGGACATGTACACTGCTACCTCTACTTCAAATCCAAGATGGAGGTTCTGAGGGAGAACACTGGCCCCTCCCACTGAGATGCTGGTGTTTTGTTCACAGATGGGACATTGGAACATTTGTTGGGAACCACTTTTCTCTATCTCATGATGGAGACATTGTAGACAGAAAGAATGTAAACATGGCAGAGTTCTTGGATCATTGTAGGGCTTGGAGCACACACCACAGGTAATGTGTGGAAAGGGTTTCTCCATAACCACACTGTTGGTAGTGAAGAGTACAATAGCTAAATTTAGCAGCTTATGCAGTCCCTACAAAAAACTTGAATTGTTTAGCCGATTCAAATCAACATTAAAAAGGGCAGGTGAAATACAGCAGCAGGGTTAGTATTGCAGTATAGACACCTAGTTACGCAAGATGGAATATAAAAGACCACTTGGGTGTGGTCCTCAATCACAGAAACAGAAGGATCGAGTAACTATTGACTTATAGCAGCCAAAGAGTTAACTACCACTGTAGTCTATGTCTTAGGCAATTCTGTTAGTGCTTGCATGAGGTTACCTAAACCTGGTCGTGTCCATAACGAGGTCTAATAGGTTATTTTCAAAACATAATCAGTATGCTAATCAACATTAGGTGATATATGATGCGATACAGCAGCAGGGTTAGTATTGCAGTACAGGAATCCAGACACCTGATGAATTCATAGCTAGTTATGTAAGATGGAATATATATGAAGTCGATAAAACATAGACAATAAGTTATTTTCAAAACATAATCAATTTGCTGAATTTGTTAAACCAGAATTGAATTTTAGTATCAAATGGATACTGATTAACAAACAGTACAAATTTCTAGCCATACCTAAGTGAAAGAAATACTATTACAAAACAAATACATAAAAACATCATCATTAAGTACACACTTTGCCCACACATGTTCATGTAGGTTAACAATAGTGATTAGTTTGGAAGCAGATTTTGAGGGTTATATAGATAGACAGTTTCTGAAAAAAAAAAAGAAAAAAAACATACTGTGTACAAATAAAAAATAAAAAATAAAAAAAATCCATTGACACAATTTGAAAAATTGTTAAATACATAAAATACAATTGACGCAATGTCTGGATCGTTTGAAGCCCGTCTTTAGAAATTTAATTACAATTATTGATATGCTATACCAACGAACGTCTCTTGATTTGAAATTTCTTTTTAAAATTTAATTTCCACAACCAGCAGATGATTTAAGGCATGTGTTTGTTCGTGATTTTGCCCAGATACTGCTCTTGATCCACTTGGACACCATGCCGTGACCTGAAGGCATGAGGGAGATGTGGCCATAAACCCTTACTGCATGTGGGATGTGGTCGTTGACCTCTGTTGTCATGCCAACATGATGAACAGTTAGTGTGGAGAAGGGTCATGGCATAACAAGAGACCACACACACCACACCTGCTGACATTCTCGTTGCTGGAAGGAACAGAGGCAAACCTGCCACATTAGATATCACCATTACATCACCACTGCTCTGCCATCTTGGGTGAGTCGTGTCAACAGGATAGGGAAGCCTATGCAGATGAGGACCACAAGCTCCACTCCAATGGACCCTAATGCCAGGAGTTGGTTGGTCCTGCATGTCATTGGCTGTGGGGGAGTATGGCAATTGAGGCAAAGAGGCCACAACACCATCTGCAGGCTAGTGTTCCACCTGCCCCTTCACCTGTCCTCCACCAAGCCAGTACTTGTGGCTAACACTTATGGCCAGCTGAAAAGCCACATAGGATCGAATTATGTCTGTGCCAGCTATATAGAAAATAAAAATACTGGCGAAAAGCGAGATTGGAAAGAAGTCTTCTTCGTTACACTGGATTAACCCTTCAACTGCAATAGGCATATTTGTTGTGCCCGATGATTACGTTTGCAGTGAGGAGAGCACATTGTACGAATACATTGTGCACATGTGTTGTTGTCTGATGTATTATTACCATGCAGTCCTGCATGTAGATGGTATGTCACGTCACGCTGGTACATGCATATCGGTCAAAACTGAGAAACACAAGGAACTTGCTATGATGCAAACAATGGAGTGTGATTCAGTGCTGGTTTCTTTGGGTAATGATACGAGACGTGCAGTCCAGCGAGCAATTGATGGAAAAACATCTGCTTGGCTTACTGTTATGCCAATTGCTTGCAACCTTTTTGATCTCTCCTCTGTTGAGTTTAGAGATGCACTTTCACTACGTTACCATCGGCCTCTTCTTAAAACGCCAGGGCATTGTGATGGTTGTGGAGAAGAATTCAGCTTCCAACATGCTCTTGATTGTAAAAAAGGTGGCCTTGTTACCCAGCGCCATAATGAAGTGCGAGATGCTCTAGGTGATTTGGCAGCTATTGTGTACAAAGATGTTGTAAGAGAACCCATTGTACAGGAAGCAGATGATTCCAGTGGTAGACCAGCTTTAATGGCTGACCTCAGCATACGAGGAGTGTGGCAGCCACAAACTGCGGCGTTGCTAGATGTTCGTGTCGTAGACACTGACACCCAGTCCTATGCTAGTTGCACTGTTGATGCTGTGCTATGTTCAGCAGAACAGGAAAAGAAAAGAAAATACTCAGCAGCTGTTGAAGATAGACGTGCTTCATTTACACCCTTTGTAGTCTCTGTAGATGGAGTATTGGGTCACGATGCACAACACCTGATGAAGCGCCTGTGTGACCAAATTGCGGTGAAGTGGGAGAAGTCACATTCTGAAGTAATGGGATGGGTTCGTGCCAGAATGGCTTTTGCTATTTTGCGTGCAACAAACCTTTGCTTGCGGGGATCCAGGGTAAAATGGAGATATGGACATGGCATGGATGATGGAGCTGGCCTCTCTCATTTTCCTCACTGATAAATGCTCATTCCAATGCAACTATTAATTAATTAATTAATTTATTTATTTTTGTCTAAGTGTATGCTGTGTACTATTTTTATTTTTGTTGAAGTATTATAATATTATAATTGATGGTTAATAAATATATATATATCTAAGGGCCATTGTAACTGAAGCTGCCGTTTTACTCTAATTTGGCTTTAGGAAGGCTGGCCTTTACTCGCTGGATCAAGCAATGGTAGATTATAGTGTGTTAGAGATCACGTAATTCGTGAAGAAGCAGAACTGTTGTCTTTAGTTAGCGATCCTTCTGAATAAGAATTCAGGTGTGGCCTTTGCTTTCTTGAAGAACGTATAGGACTTACAAAGTTACAGCTGTATGGTGGAGAGTGGCAAGGAGACAAAGAAGACACGTCGATTTTCTTGTTGAGGTCTTCCACTAAAAATATATTCAGAATCTTCTCTGAATAATGCAGAAGAGACGTCAGTGGATTATGCTTCCTCAGTTGAAGGGGATGATAGAAAGAGGCCACAACACCCTCTGCAGGCTAGTGTTCCACCTGCCCCTTCACCTGTCCTCCACCAAGCCGGTAGTTGTGGCTTAGACTTATGGCCAGCTGAAAAGCCACATAGGATCGAATTATGTCTGTGCCAGCTAACAATACTGGCGGAAAGCGAGATTGGAAAGAGTCTGACTCCTTGAGATGGATTAAACAGATTGGAAGTGTAATCGTGATGTGAAAGCACAAGAACTAAAAACGCTCATCTATGTAGTTTAGTTGATTGGTTACACTTTAGTGAATACATTCTGCAGTCTCCATTATTGCATTACATTGGAAACTCATCACGTGCGCCATTCAAGCCTGCGGGCTATGCGTGCAAGTCCCATTTCTGAACCTGCCAAAAGGGGTGGATTCGGGTCGACCAAGGCAGAAAGAAGCGCTTTTTCCCAATAGTAGGCATATGCATTGTCCACTTTTACGTGTTCTCTGTGTTGTTTGACAGTTATACTAGTTGGATAAACCATTATGAGCAATTGTCTTATCTGCTTTGCTTCAATGTTTGAGAATGTTTGGCAATAATTTATTATCTGTACCTTTATCATCTTTCCACCGCTACCTATGCCTTTCATTATTGTGTTAGTACATTACATCCACAGCATGGATAGAAAGATACAAATCAGCGCAAAAGAAGAACCTGCAGAAGGCCAAGGTACTGAGAAAAAAACTGAATACTTAGATCCAGAAGTGTATGTATGTCTTAATTTGTGTGGATTCTATACCTTAGCAAGGATTGCCGGTGTTAATTAGGTGTTATTAATTATCGATCTTACGCGTCGACGACCACGCAGCCCTGCATGTACAAATGCATGCCATGGTATGTCGCGTCACGCTGGTACAAGCATATATATGGTACATGTAAGAGGGAACCGTAGCGCGATGCATCTTGTGTCGCTCTCCCTTCCCTCGTCACCCGGAGAGCGTTGGGTGTAAACGTGCGTACACAGTGTGATGTTCCAATGCATTAAAAAATCACGTCCATTATCCAAATGCACCGCCGAAGAATGACAATGACACAAGCCATGAACAGTATGTGTTTAACCCTTACAACGCAACTGAAATGTACTAGCCTCTACTGCACTGTGAGAAACACTAGCTAGGATAATGAACTTCACACCATTTTACCCACCCAGTTTAAACAATAATGATTTACCTATTCTTTGGCTCCAACGTTTCCATGTGTCGAGCAGTTTACTTGTGCACAACTTCGAGGTCGCGCGATCACGTGAATGTTTTGAAAATGACTTAATATCACGTGAATGTATAAAAATGACCTTATTAAAATATCAATGTTATTATTTCACACTCATCTTCTGTTAAAATGCAGGAACAAATTTTTAATGCCTCTCTCAACAGTGTAATTCAACTGTACTTGTGTGAGAGATCATCATTCTCTGCTTGTGTTCCATACTATACTGCACTGCACCAAAGAGGTACCAGTATTAACAAGTAAACTGATTGTACAATAATTAGAAATGTTCCAATGTCATTTCCTGTTCCCTCCCTATTCCCCTGTACAGCATATCACACACCCTTACCCCAAGTCAGATTGGTTAAATGTTCGTTGTGCACATTGTCACACAAACACAAAATCACACACAAACACAGAAAAGAACAAATTACAAAACATACACTCCCACATACAGATAGACGGACATACACACTTTGAGTGGGAGTGGGGCCATCTTCTAGGATTAAAGCCAAAGCATGACTGAAAACACCACTCCCATACCAGATTACAACAGTTGCACACAACCCACAAAGTTCTATGTCCATCATTTGCTCTCCAGCCAATCTTCATGGTCTATGTCATTGTCAAGGAACCTTCCACTCTCCAGACCTGCCAACAATACATATCAAAACACAATAAGGGTATCATTACACTCCCTCCTCCTGCCCCGAGTACAGCACTACCTCACAATATCAAATAGGTTTAGTGCCATTGTGTACTCCTGCAACAAATAAACACACAACCACATAGATGTACAAAGAAAAGGTCGAGTTATATGCCTAGGTCTTTTGAGAACTCCAACCATCTCTGGGCTGAATCCTTCCCATACCCATCTTTGGCAGATTCTGATTTCCAGCAACCATGCCGCTTAAATAGCGTATCCTGCACACCAGCATTGGCTGCCGCTATGGCACCCCCTGCAGGAAGGCTATGCATACCAAACAATGCAGGGTCAAACCCAAGCTTTGCTATCTTATCCAGCAATAGCTCCCTTAGACTAGAGTAGCTGAGGCCACCAGCATTATGCAAACTCTCTCCTTCCTTTGTCAGTACTATTGCCCGAAACAGCTTTCCACGGGATGTACGATCTA
>JABACO010000004.1:6318207-6583885 GCA_013339895.1 Ephydatia muelleri | reverse complement strand
ATCCCCCTAGCATTCAGATTCCATCTCTCTGTCTCACTGCGGCCGTGTTAACTGGAGTGTTCTCTGTGGAACATGTGGATCCAAGCACTCCACACGTTTCCAATGTCATACTAAGGATCAGTTCACATTGGGAAAGTCGCTAACAGCAATTCTGTTAGCCAGGGTTATGTTAGGGCATATACAACCCATATACTACATGTAAACACAGACACACAGACACACCCACATACCTGCAAGTCATGTACTTCCACATTCTCATCATGTGCTAGCTGTTAGGACTGCACACACCCACTGGGGCATGCAACCCGAGGGAAGGGGCTGGGGACACCACCATTGATTAATAGACTAGGATTGGATATTGTTTAAAGTACTTAGCCCTAGTTAACGATGAACTGGGCTGCTATGGCATGCAAGACATTTCTGTAGTGCACATGAGCAAGCCTGAAACAAGCGAGTAGTAGTGACACTGGTGAGATTTTCTATTCCTTTTAAAGCCCATTTCCTATACAAGGACAATGCAAAACTCTGGGTGGTGTGAGTGGGCAGTGTCATATCACCACACACAATGTTGTACATACGTACCGGACACACCCCCAGACTCATTTTGGTTGAGTTATTAATACCATGTATGAAGGACGAGATAAATATAATACATTTATTTAATACTGGTAATTGACTGGCATATAGAGAACTGCCACATTTCTCAACACAGTTGACCATATAAACTTTAATTTCAATCATGCTTCAAATATTTACACAATACTTCAATACAGTGTTAGTACCATGGTTAGCAATGAACCACACTGCCATCTCTGGGATCTAGTGCAGTACCCAGGGATCCTTCAGATTCCCCACTGTGTGGATCTTGTTTCCCTCAGGATCATAGATGGAGAGACAATGGCCACCCCACTCACTGACAAGGCTGTAACCTTCACCATCAATGGCTAGTCCTCTGGGACCATTAGGATCACCATACATTCTGACATACACACCTTCTTTGGTAAACACTTTGATAGTGTTTGAACCTTGGGCTGCCAACATGAATGTTTCCCTGAGGGTCCAACGCAAGACCCCATGGAGACTGAAAACTATGATTGCCTGAGCCTTTACCATCTACGGTTAATAACCAACCACCATTTTCATTGAATATTTGTATCCTATGGTTACTATAGTCAGACACAATCAGTTTGTTGTTGGTGTCAATGATGACAGCCACTGCGACTATTGAACTGTCCCTGACCTGATCCCTCCTGACCAAACTTATGAAGGAACTTTCCACTTGATGTCAGCTTCTGTACACGATCGTTGCCACTATCAGCAACATACAACACATCTCCCTTGATGGTTATACCACATGGATAAGAGAACTGACCATCACCACTTCCCCAACTACCTATGGTATTCTTCAGTTGACCTGTTTGATCAAACACATAAATGCAGTGATAACCACTCCCTACATAGATGTCTCCTTGTCAGGATGGCTATATATCTAGGCTCATTACACTGATCACTTGTGGGCATTACATAAAGTATGGGTAGTCACGTTTAGGCCTCACATTAAGATCATTAGGCTATTCTGTACATGCTGACCATCCATTGTGATGAGGAGCTGGTGAGGACCAGCAGTTTGAGGGGTGAGGGTGATGGTGTAGGTACCATCCCTGTGGTCCTCCACCTCTCCATACACAACTGCTCCCATTATGGGTCTTGGACCTCATCTCACCCTTCACCTCTACACCACCATGTGGGTACTCCTCCCCATTTGAGGTCTTGCTTTGCTACCTTAACATGGTACCTGGTCCCCACCCTGGCTACTGATGTGGACATCCATGTGCATGAAGATGGAGAAGGGAAGAATACAATAATTTCACCTAATTTGGATAGCTGCCTGACAAGATCATCTGTTTCACAGACACAGAAATGTTGCTGTGTTGGTTTGGAGTGAGGGAAATGGTCTGGACCCTCTTGAGGGTGGCCTGCAGTTCAGTGGGTATGAGTCCTCCCAATGCTACAATCTCATGGTCAGTGTGGGTCTGCAGGATCTGGGAGGCCATATCAGTGTAGTGACCAATGTCTCCAACCATCTTCTCAAACTGTTCCTTCTGGAGGGTCAGAGCTGTTGTCTTGGACAATGAAATGGCCTCCAACTCTGACAATAGTGTCTTTTTCCTTTCTTCCAATGTTTGTTGGAGTATTTCAAAGGCTTGGTTGATGGCCAAGAAAGCATTTCTTTTGGATATCTCCACTTGTTCTATCATCCTTTTATTTTCATCAATGGCTCCAGTCAGCTTTGTCACTACCTCTTTTGCATCTTCAAGTGCTCCTGTCATTTCCATATGATGATGGGTCTTTGCTACTGTGGATATTTCCTTCACAGAGTGGATTTTATGTGAAAGTATAGTGCAGTGAGGGCATACCAGCAAGCTACAAGTCTCACAATAAAAATTCCAGTCATTGTCCTCATGGTTACGCTGAGAGCAGTAATGATCTCTTGGCTTCATGGTGGTGTGCAGTTGTCTGGCTCCCTCCTGGTCTAGTCCAACAATTTTGTGTTTGGACCATTCGATTGCGCTTGTGGTGTTCAAGGCAGAAGGCACACAGGAAGTGATGGCAAGCACAACAGAACACCACTGCCAGGATCACTGCTTCCTTCAGCACATTGGTCACATGCTACATCACTGTTACTGGTCATCTTGGACATGTACCCTGCTACCTCTACTTCAAATCCAAGATGGAGGTTCTGAGGGAGAACACTGGCCCCTCCCACTGGGATGCTGGTCTTTTGTTCACAGATGGGACATTGGAACATTTGTTGGGAACCACTTTTCTCTATCTCATGATGGAGACATTGTAGACAGAAGGAGTGCAAACATGACAGAATTCTTGGATCATTGTAGGGCTTGGAGCACACACCACAGGTCATGTGTGGAAAGGGTTTCTCCATAACCACACTGTTGGTAGTAAAGGATAAAATAGTGCAGTCTATACAAAAGCACTTGAATTAATGGACCTTGACAATTCAAAATCAATTAAACTATTTGGATATATTGCACTACAGCTCCAGGGCAAGACAGCATATATGAATGACCAACATCAGTAGCAGTTGTTTATAAATAGGAACTGGTGTAAACAAATGGCCATTACACCACAGAGTGTTGCCCATATGACCTATGGGTACTGGCAGTCTGCCCTTAGTCTCGTACCCAGACCTGTTTACATAAGCATTATCGCATAAATGTATAATGCTACGTAAATATACATTATGCGATAATGCTTACGTAACACGTCTGGGTATGAGACGTATTCATTTCATAATTATCACGGAACGACATGATATCAATGTGGTAAAGACGGAGGCATTCACGAAACATCTCGAAGTCCGCTCCACAAATATAAAACTCGCTTGTTCTAACATCATCATTATTGCTATTAGGGGACATGACAGAGGCACAAGGTTCAAGCAAAAAGACCTCAGCTAACCGTTGACAGACTCCAACTACGTGGAACCTCTGCCAGTGATGCTGAAAGAAGCAAAGTGGAGCTTTTTGTGTCTTTCAGAGTTAGTGGAGACAATATAACTCTGTTCTCTGAAGAGGGGTACCGAACATTGCTGCAAATAGTGGATAAAATCCAGACTTATACACCAGAGATGCTAAAAATCTAAATCTGCGTGTTGTATTCATTGTATACCACAAGTATTGATGATAATTAACCATTCTCTGCAATCTAGGGCCCAACAGTGGTAAGTACACAGGGAACAAACGTGGCGCTCATAACGGGGCAGCCGGTAGCTTTCACCCTCACTACCTTCGGTCACACGAATTGAGCATATGCAAATCGTGTAACAAAAAGCTAAAACCAAGGTGTATGCATACATGAATATTTAGGCTAACAATAGTAATTAAAAAGGTTGGTTGAAAGCACAATGAAATGAGTTGAGGGTTATTTTTAATGTTGCTGACGTTTGGTGGATTATTAACAATAACACAAACATTTACAAATCTCAATAGGCCATGATGCAAAGTCCACAGCCAAATTTCAATCACCATGCTATCCCAAGATGGATAAATGGCTACAACCATACATGGGATGTGATTGTTGGGTAATGTCCAGATAATCTGTTCATCATGTTGGCATGACAACAGAGGTACAGTTAGGGTATACAGTATGCCTAGGAGTTGGGTTGGTCCTGCATGCCATTGGCTGTGGGGGAGTATGGCAATTGAGGCAAAGAGACCACAACACCATCTGCAGGCTAGTGTTCCACCTGCCCCTTCACCTGTCTTCCACCAAGCCAGTACTTGTGGCTTACACTTATGGCCAGCTGAAAAGCCACGAATTATGTCTGTGCCAGCTATATAGGAAAAAAAAATACTGGCGAAAAGCGAGATTGGAAAGAAGTCTCCTTCGTTGCACTGCATTAACCTTTCAACTGCAATTGGCATATTTGTTGTGCCCGATGATTACGTTTGCAGTGAGGAGAGCACATTGTACGAATACATTGTGCACATGTGTTGTTGTCTGATGTATTATTACCATGCAGTCCTGCATGTAGATGGTATGTCACATCACACTGGTACATGCATATCTAAGGGCCATTGTAACTGAAGCTGCCATTTTACTCTAATTTGGCTTTAGGAAGGCTGGCCTTTACTCGCTGGATCAAGCAATGGTAGATTATAGTGTGTTAGAGATCACGTAATTCGTGAAGAAGCAGAACTGTTGTCTTTAGTTAGCGATCCTTCTGAATAAGAATTCAGGTGTGGCCTTTGCTTTCTTGAAGAACGTATAGGACTTACAAAGTTACAGCTGTATGGTGGAGAGTGGCAAGGAGACAAAGAAGACACGTCAATTTTCGTGTTGAGGTCTTCCACTAAAAATATGTCCTTGTCAGGGTTCACAACCTACCACCCTGACAAAGGATGAAAAGAGACTGAATAGCGGGAGCCTCCAGATCGAGAATGACGTTAATGTGGACCTTATGCTATAAATAATGTGTACTGTGCACGTATTCCTGGGTCTGGTGCGGTGATGGAAATCTAGCAGTTGGGAGGAAGGAGCAGCGCGCAGGCTGCGGCTAGATTGATCCTTCACAGTCCTCCTCCAAGCCAGTACTTGTGGCTTACACTTATGGCCAGCTGAAAAGCCACATAGGATCGAATTATGTCTGTGCCAGCTAACAATACTGGCGGAAAGCGAGATTGGAAAGAGTCTGACTCCTTGAGATGGATTAAACGGATTGGAAGTGTAATCGTGATGTGAAAGCACAAGAACTAAAAACGCTCATCTATGTAGTTTAGTTGATTGGTTACACTTTAGTGAATACATTCTGCAGTCTCCATCATTGCATTACATTGGAAACTCATCACGTGCGCCATTCAAGCCTGCGGGCTATGCGTGCAAGTCCCATTTCTGAACCTGCCAAAAGGGGTGGATTCGGGTCGACCAAGGCAGAAAGAAGCGCTTTTTCCCAATAGTAGGCATATGCATTGTCCACTTTTACGTGTTCTCTGTGTTGTTTGACAGTTATACTAGTTGGAAACCATTTTGAGCAATTGTCTTATCTGCTTTGCTTCAATGTTTGAGAATGTTTGGCAATAATTTATTATCTGTACCTTTATCATCTTTCCACCGCTACCTATGCCTTTCATTAATGTGTTAGTACATTACATACTCTTTTCTAGGTGGCGTAGTGATTTTTTGAGAGTCACCTGTTGAACGGAAGGTAGTTATACCATTTTGAGGGTCCTCATTTGCTGTACCTTTTGAGTTGTTTCTGGAGGACCTAAACACTTGAAAGGTGGGTAATAAAAAAGAACCAAGGTGGTAGTGTGGCTTAGGCGTATTTTGACCACTAACAAGCTATATTTGCGCTGTACACGCTCTTCCAAATCTAGGTGCGCTATGGGAAGAAAATTTCGCCTTGCCACTATCGTAAATGTGCGGAATGCAGCAAGGGTGGTGGTCTAAGTCTTGTGGTGTCTCTTCCGTGGCAAGCGCTGGTGATTCATGTGTCTTCAGGGCTTTCAGTACTCTCCCCGATCAAAGATAATGCCCCGACTGCCTGTCCCAGCACTTCCAGGACTAGTGATTGCAACTCATCAGAATTGTTCAATGCCATAGTTTCCTTTCCCCTTTCTGCTTTCACATATGGCACGTAGTTAACATCAGAGCTTCTTGGTGCTTGTCTGTTGAAGATAACTCTCCCTTCACCATGGGTTAACGCTTCCATCAACCCGCTTACATTATTGTTGACCCGTGGGTTTGCATCTGAGGTTTCTCACAAGCCACAGCATGGATAGAAAGATACAAATCTGCGCAAAAGAAGAACCTGCAGAAGACCAAGGCACTGAGAAAAAAAACTGAATACTTAGATCCCGAAGTGTATGTATGTCTTAATTTGTATGGATTCTCCTAGCTAGGATTGCCCGTGTTAATTTATCTACCTTCCAATCCCTATCTCTCACATTACCTAGAGCATGTACTAATGTGTGTCAAACTGATGTACAGGATGGTATATTTTCATAGGTAAACCATCAAAGGATGAAAACAATGTTGACTCTGTTCCGTCTGTGTTTTGGAGAGGCAAAACTAAATCCCCCATGGGAACACATGTATCGATCCTCAGTCACGAAAGGGTGTGTGTGTGTTGTGAGACATTGGGTGAAGAGAGTAATGGAAGCACTATCAATGGTCAAGTTCATCTGGATAATGCTAATGGTGTAATCAGTAGACCAAGTGAAGCTTTGTGAAGCATTATACCTCGTGAAATACTTAGGAGCTTCAAGGCACTTGAAAGCTTTTAGTTTTTTCCTAGTGTACCCTCCTGGTGTATCAATCAGATGCGTATATATGGCTGGGAAGTTGACTGCCAGCCATTGTCTAATATCATCTATCCAGTGGCGATCGCTAAAACAATAAGGATCCATGGTTTCATCAAATGTATCTCCAACAGTCCGTGAAAACATTGGAGTATTCTGACGTTTGTCGTTACAAGTTGAATTACATCATAAACGTCGAATTAACGCACAATTTGTCCCCCAGTAAACATTGTTTTGAACATTCCCGAGATGTCACTGCAAAAGGTCTATAGGCATATTTGATGTGCCCGATGATTACGTTTGCAGTGAGGAGAACACATTGTACGAACACATTGTGCACATGTGTTGTTGTCTGATGTATTATTAACCTTAAATTGGGGGTATGGCGAGACAGGCAAAGGAGCATGAGTAGACCTGCAGCTAATACACTATGTGTATCCATCGCCTACTACATCCAGAGATTTATACCGTATTTTCTCCGCTACTTCTACAGCTCAAAGTGTGATAGCGTCGATCGATCGATCTTACGCGAATACAGTGTCGACAACCACGCAGCCCTGCATGTACACATCAGGGCCGTAGGAACGAAAAAATAACCTGTACGGCTATATATGTATAATGGATGAGGGGTACAGGAGGGGGCGTAGCCCCCTCCCGCTTCAGCTAGGGGGTATGGGGGAGCGCTGTAAGCTCCCCCATCGGGGTCAGGGGCGGAGCTCCAGAAGTTTTTGCTACTGTATTGATTTAAAGTCTTGAAACTGCTGCTAAAAAGGTTAACAAGGTGGCTATTTCAGTATTAGATATGATAAATGTGATACACTGAACTGTTATACATTGCCGGTATAAGCAATAAAAGTTACTCATACTAAAAGTTAAATTCAACTTAAATATAGTCTCATAATGGTATGATGTTCTCAAAACTTGCCGAACACATCCAACCTATGGTCGTTCAGAGCAACAAATTCATTCAAACATGATGGAATTGACAGAGCGTCTGTTCTTTCCTTGTGAGCATGGAAAATCATGATGTTGTTTAATCGCATTTGAGTCATTGTGGAACGTAGGTAAGTCTTTACCCTACGAAGTACAGAAGCACTGCGTTCACTTACAGCATTGGTGGCTGGCGTGACATAAATCAGCTTCAATAAGGAGCATACATCTTATATAGATGCACGCTGCGCAAGTGAAAGGCTGGAAACGTGATATTTAACAGTATCAAGAGTTGGATTCAGCTTCTCTGTTGTTGAAGAGAACATGACACCTAGCAGCTCTAACTGGGTTTCAAGTCTTGATGCATCTGCAAAATCATCGTGGTAGTGCTTAAGAACAAAATGGAGTTCTTCGGAGTATTCTTCTTTTTTTGCAGCCTTAAGCAACAATGACTCCAAATTCAGCAACACCGCGTAGCCTGGTTGGTCAAACCTCTCTCTAACAGCACTGATAACTAAGTCCAGGCACTCGAAGTACTGCTGACGGTAGAGCTCTTTAACTGTAATGTGAAAATAGCCTGTACTGGATCCTACCTCTAAATGGGTAGGCGCTTTTCTTTTTCTAGGCAGCAAAGGCTCTTGTACGCCATACTTCTCTTGGAGAAGTATAACTCTTTCCCAGAAGAGATCAAAACTTTCCGAAGAGCGCATCATGCAGAGTGTTTCGCAATGTAACATTGCACACTGCTGTGCCTCTGAAGCAGTAAGTGCTGGAGACTGCAGGGTTCTACTCAAATTGTCTGTGTGCTTTAAAAGCCGCTCACCTAGCACTGCACCAAAAAGAAAATCGAACCTACTCATCGTTGCTTCTATCCCTATGATTCGAGCTCTAACCTCTGAGTCGGTCACTGAATCCTTCACTGTATCCCACAAAGCATTCAGCACCTCGTAGTTATCAATTACACTTTGTAACGATAAAGCACGAACTGTCCACCTAGTTGGACACAACGTACGGAATCCTGGAGTTGAAGGAGCAAGTTCAGATTTAAGTCGATTAAAAATAGCTTCCCGTTTCGGTGAAAACTTCACCAGCTTGGAAATCTCAAATACTGTGTCAAGAGTGTCTCGAAGTATTTTGTTCTTTTTCACCATGTCTGAGGCTGCAAGGTTTAATGCATGTCCATAGCAGTGTGTGTATGTTGCACGGGATTCCTCTGCCAATATCTGAGCTGCAACTCCATTTCTATGCCCTGCCATGTTTGCTGCTCCGTCGTAGCATTGACCCCTGCAGTTGGTAATAGGTAAGTTCATCCGTATCAAGGTGTCTTTCAGGATGTGCACTATTGTGTCACTCTTGGTTGTCTCCACAACATACACTCCAACGAAATCTTCCGAGCAAACAAATTCCTCATCAACTGTACGGAAACATACCACCACCTGCTCTTTGTTTGAAGCATCAGTAACTTCATCAGCCATGATACAGAAATGCTTTGCATTTTGGATTTTGCAGCAATGTCCCTTACAACACTGGAGCCCATAATAGACAGCAGTTCATTTTGGATCTGAGCACTAGTGTACTTGCTAGTCTTTTGCTGCATCCAATTAATCAATTCCGGCTGTTTAATGGCAAGGAGATGGAGAAGTTGGATAAAGTTGCTATCCTTCTCATCTTCATCACCTCGTAGCGCAATACCTTGTCTGGCTAAAAATCTTATATTTTCAGCAATAGTTACAAGGCATTGTCCACTAATCTTCTTTCCTTCAGCATGAGCAGTTGAAAGCATCTCTCCGATGTCCCTTGTTGTTTCAGGAATCGTAACAAGGACTTCAACGGCTTTCTTGTGTGTGGTAGTTTGCTCATGGCGTGCAAAGGCAACAGTAGCATCCTTCCAGTTGGAAAACCCACCACAGACAAAGGGTGAATCCTTTATGTTGCCAGAGGCCAGGCTCAACTTTCCTTCATTGACGGCCTTAACGCAAGTGTGGCAAAACGAGAGGTCTTGAGAGCTATCGTAGTGTAGCCAATGCCAGTTGGAAAACCAGTTACGATTAAAAGAACGCTTTACCATTTTTTTTCTGGCCGAACGTGCGCATCGGAAATACACATTTCAACGGCTGATTAGGCGCAACGCCCACGTTTGGTGGTTTAAGCTCGGGAACACTGACAGTATTCATACCCGCCATCTACACACGCTCCAGATCACAATGAAATTTAAAATCTATAATCACATATATTAATAAATTTAATTAATAACTTATCATTAGGCCAAAAACCTGTACGGCTTTGGCCGTACAGGCCGTAGTGGTTGCTACGGCCCTGCACATGCATGGTATGTCGCGTCACGCTGATACATGCATATCTATGGTACATGTAAGAGGGAACCGTAGCGCGATGCATCTTGTGTCGCTCTCTCTTCCCTCGTCACCCGGTAAGCGTTGGGTGTAAACGTGCGTACACATGTAGTACAGTGAAATGTTCAAATGGATTAGAAAATCACGTCCATGATCCAAATGCACCGCCTAAGAATGACAACGACACAAGCCATGAATAGTATGTGTTTAACCCTTACAACGCAACTGAAATGCACTCGCCTCTACTGCACTGTGAGAAACACTAGCTAGGACAATATACTTCACACCATTTTTCCCACCCAGTTAAAACAATAATGGTTTACCTATTCTTTGGCTCCAACCTTTCCATGTGTCGAGCAGTTTACTTCTGTACAACTTCGAGGTCGCGCGATCACGTGAATGTTTTGAAAATGACCTTATTCCCAATTGATGTTATTGTTTCTCATTTAATTAAATAAATAAGAGCAACGAATTCTCTCACCAGTGTTATTCAACCGTACTTGTGTTTATCAGCCTTACACACGTAACCAGCTCAGCAAAAGGTCACGGCATGCAGTCTTAGAAAAGCCTACAAGAATAAGATCTGAAAATCTCTACCATACACACACATGCACATGGCTCTGTGTACATATAGCTGCATGCATACAACTTTGTCTCCCTCCCCCAGCCTCCCCCCCCCCCCGTCCCCCCCTCTAACACACTCTAATCATATGCCCCAGCGTATGTATGCCAGTGTGACCGATGCATGCCCATTGCCAGGCTTGGCCTAGTACAGTACTCTGCTCATTCAGAAGCAAGGTTTAAAACAGTGGCAAGGCCGTACCACAGATAGGCCTGTTGGAAGCAATTGAAGAGTGGTCAGGCTAGCAGAGAGCAGGGGGAGGGTTGGAGGGAGAGGGGCAACCAGTCCCCTGCCCTCCCCCAGAAGCTAATTTACATATTTCCTGCAATCTGAGAGGCATTATTTGGGTCAGGATGATGAGAACAGCACAACACATACATGAATTGTCAATGTCAATTTCATTTTAGAAGCTTTACACTTAATATTGAAGTTGAACTTGGCCAGCTTTTTCCCCTGGATAGCATATCACACACGCTCAGATTGGTTAAAGGTTCGTTGTGCACATTGTCATGAACACAAACCCACACACAAACACAGAAAAGAACAGCAATTACAAAACATACACACCCACATACAGATAGACGGACATACACACTTTGAGTGGGGTGTGGAGCCATCTTCTAGGATAAAACCCAAAGCAGGACTGAAAACACCACTCCCATACCAGATTACAACAGTTGCACACAACCCACAAAGTTCTATGTCCATCATTTGCTCTCCAGCCAATCTTCATGGTCTATGTCATTGTCAAAGAACCTTCCACTTACCAGACCTGCCAACAATACATATCAAACACAATAAGGGTATCATTACACGCCCCCCGTACAGCACTACCTCACAATACCAAATACGTTTAGTGCCATTGTGCACACCTGCAACAAACTTATAACTCGACCTTTTCTTTGTACATCTATGTGGTTGGCTCTTTGTAAACAAACAACCACATAGATGTACAAAGAAAAGGTCGAGTTATATGCTAAACCTTTTGAAACCTCCAGCCGTGGATGCCTTGGTACTTGACATTGTAGCAAATGATTGCAGCAGGTGCACTTAGACTGCACTAAACTTCCGAGCAAACCTATTTAAACCTTCCCTCACGTGGCCATCACATGGTGTACAACCAACCACATACAGAGGGAGCATAGTTTCTGACTAATTCATTGTGTTCAACAGACAGAAACGAATATCTGCCCCCAGTACAGAGCTACCCCTAAACCAATACCAAATAGGTTTAGCATCATTGAGCACGCATGCAACAAACAAACACACAACCACATATATATATAGATGTACATGTACAAAGAAAGGGTCGAGTTATATGTTAAGGCCTCCAACCATCTCTGAACTGAATCCTTCACATACCCATCTTTGGCAGATTCTGATTTCCAGCAACCATGCCGCTTAAACAGCCTATCCTGCACACCAGCATTGGCTCCACCATGGCCTTCAACATATCGACTATCACAGATTTCTTTTGAACCTTGGGCTTTGCTTCAATCTTTCCAAGGTCTGGGTCCTCCAAATTACTCAGTAGAGGCCAAACCCCTGAAGCAAATACATTTTCAGCGATCATATTTACACACATTTACCATGAAAGCTGCAAATGTGGCATATACAACATATTACTGGAATGTGAAGCAGCCAAAGTGGGCACATAACACTATGTGATTGTGTATGTGTACATCATTAACTAATTCAACAGACAATGACTTAGGGAATTATTTCCTCACTATATACTGTAACTGCCCCACCTATCCTCTTGTCACAACACCAGATCGGTTAAAGGTGCATTTGCACCCTGCCACACACACGCACACACACACACACACACACACACGCACACACACACACACACACACATACCACACAACACACACACACAACACACACACACACACACACACACACACACACACATACACAATGAGAGGCAGGGAGGGAGGGAGGGCGCAACCAATGGTACCACTCTTATACTACAACATGTACCTGTCCTGGTTTGCCTGTTCCTGACCTTGATCCTGTCCTGTGTGGAGGTAGAGGATGTCTTCATCCCCCTTGGATCATCCTGAAGTTTCACTATACATTTGTTGTGTGTACTCTCTTCATACTGTCAGTGGCGGACACACGAGAGGGAATGTATTTGCATGGATGCCTTCATGGAACACATAACAATTCGCAAACACATACATGCATACAAAACATGAACTTTGTTGTGACAATATGCCACCTTCACTAGAACATGAAGGGAGTGGGTGAGGGAGTAAAGCAGTGAGGAAGGAAGGGAGGGAGATGATTTCAAGTAATGGCACCTGTACACACACCAAAAGGTAAATGTGGCAGTACACCTGCACACTACAGCATACGAGGGAGGGAGATAAATTTCAACCCATTGCAGGTACCACTCTGATACTCACATGAACAGATGCCAACGTTGTACTAGAGACCTCCACACATCTTCACAGAGAAGATGGTGCCCTGATCAAACACCTTGCGTGTCTGTTCCACAGTACATTGCGTGACACATTCTGGAACAGTAAGTAGAGATGTAATGCAAGGGGGAAGAGGAGGTAGGAGGGGCATGGGGAGAGGGGAGGGGAAAGAATCATAATGGGAAAGGCAGCAATATGGAGGGGGGAGGAGGATATGGTGCCAATCCAGGGGTGTGTTTAGCGAGGCTCTTCGGTGCTCGAGCACACACACACACACACACACCCACCCCACCCTCCCCCTCTAACACATAAGTTGCTCCAACCTTATTCCTTGGCTTGTATACCATAAGCTAGAGAATGGTGGCTATTGTCTTCCCTGTTTTCTTTTTGCAGCATTGGCCTCCTGGAGGCAGTCCTATGACCACATTTCAAAAGACATTAGAGTTGATTAGGAAGCATGCAGACATGGGTCACCACAAAGAAGCTGTGGTTAGGTGCACATTACCCATCACAACATGCTCAGCGGAAAGGTCATTCAGTGAGCTAATGCTGATGAAGACTGCTTTGTGTTCATGCATGACAACTGAAAGTATCACTTCTCCATATACATTGCGACATCCCTATTAGTATATACCGGAAGCAATAGATGAATTCTTTCCACGCAATCCTCTCTTGCTAATTGACCACACTTTGCATTGATCTTAGTATTTGCGATAAACCCTCCTCCCTCAAATCCTGGATACGCGCCTGCACCCGATCGATCGTAAGCGAATACAGTTTCATCGCGTCACGCAGGTACGTGCATATCTTATGGTACATGTGAGAGGGAACCATATCTCTATGCATCGTGTGTCCCCCTCCCTCGTCATCCGGAGGCGTGTTGGGTGTACATGTACGTGATGCAATGATCAAAACTACGTCCATGATCAAAATGCACCGCCTAAGAATGACAATGACACAACAAGAACAAGCCATGAACAGTACGTGTTTAACCCTTACAATATTAATGCAACTGAAATACACACTAGGCCAAAATACTCACACCAATTGTTCCACACTGATCTTTGGCTCCAGCATTGAAAGGACACAACTGGACTTCAATCACGTGACTATTGTTAATTTGACGAATTTATTAATGACCCAATATGTGATTTCACAATAATCAGAAATGTTCCAATGTCATTTCCTGTACTTCCTCCCTATTCCACCATATAGCATATCACACAGCCACACAAATACATTATCCAGCAGGGCACAATAAGAAAGCATTCTGTAACCACAAAACCACACTATAAGAGATGGGTCTCGGGGTGGTGGGTTGCCAAAGTTACGTGCCACACTTACCCAATAGTTGCATGAGCGTCACGTCACCATCATGTCTACTGCGACAATGACTTCATGTCAGCTACACTCATCCTGAAGCTCTTGAGCTGGGCTCTTGTGGGTGAACTCTTCATAGAAAAAAAAATGCAAGCTGAGTTTAGTTTTGCATCTTCAGTTGTACCTTACTCAACTATCATGTGTGTGTGTTGGTGGGGGTGGGGGTGGGAGGGGGTGGGGGTGATAATTGGCAGTACTGCCATGTATGCATGAAAAGTCAGACATGCTACCACCAAATGTTGTGGTTGTACAGTATGCAAATCCAACACATTCATCCTATGCATGCAATATTGTAACCACACACTAAGAATGGAGACTTGCTAGGTGGAGTTGGCCTAACAACTCCTTGGCAACTGGTACTCAGCAGCCCAGCACACTAACACACACATAAACCCCCAAAATCAAACCAGATGATGTCATGATGATGTAATCAATGCCATGACAATGGACACCACATGCACGATCAATCTATGCAGATGGTGCTTCAAGCTGTACCACCATGTACTAAATTGGTTGCTGTAATGAAAGCTTGAAATTCCCTTTGTCAGTTTCAGTGAGCAAGTAGGAATTTGGGTGTGACTGTACTTCACGTATCTAAAATCTAATTTCAAAAGTATTTCAACGATTTGCTATATTCCACTCCACAATAAAACCATCCATACATATAGTAACACTTCAAATGGCTCAGATTTCACATATCACATGTGCATACAGGTGATACAACACACCCTATGAGCATACAACCATATGTAAAGACAACATACCCATGTGCACAACACAAACACACCATGCAGATGGACAAGAGACACACTCCATGCAGAAGGACAAGAGACACACTCCATGCAGAAGGACAAGAGATACACACATCCCATATTCATTCTCATATATACACACCTCCAACCTTATGGTCTCCATTGCCCTCCATTATAACCTCTCTCACCTGGCAAAGCTCAAGCTACATCTCGCTATTTAAGAATCTCAAGATGTCTCACACATAGCTCTCACAAGTTCTGCCACAGCATTCAGATTCCATCTCTCTGTCTCACTGTGGCCGTGTTAACTGGAGTGTCTCTGTGGAACATGTGGATCCAAGCACTCCACACGTTTCCAATGTCATACTAAGGATCAATTCACATTGGGAAAGTCGCTAACAGCAATTCTGTTAGCCAGGGTTAGGGTATATACACCCATATACATGTATACTACATGTAAACACAGACACACACACACACACATACACACACACACATACATACCTGCAAGTCATGTACTTCCACATTCTCATCATGTGCTAGCTGTTAGGACTGCACACACTCACTGGGGCATGCAACCCGAGGGAAGGGCTGGGGACACCATCATTAATTTGGATTGGATATTGTTTAAAGTACTTAGCCCTAGTTAACCGATGAACTGGGCTGCTATGGCATGCAAGACATTCCTGTAGTGCACATGAGCAAGCCTGAGACAAGCGCCAGTGACACTGGTGAGATTTTCTTTTCCTTTTAAAGCCCATTTCCTATACAAGGACAATGCAAAACTCTGGGTGGTGTGAGTGGGCGGTGCCATATCACCACACACAATGTTGTACATACGTACCGGACACACCCCCAGACTCATTTTGGTTGAGTTATTAATACCATGTATGAAGGACGAGATAAATATAATACATTTATTTAATACTGGTAATTGACTGGCATATAGAGAACTGCACATTTCTCAACACAGTTGACCATAAAAACTTTAATTTCAATCATGTTCAAATATGTACACAATACTTCAATACAGTGTTAGCACCATAGTTAGCAATGAACACACTGCCATCTCTGGGATCTAGTGCAGTACCATGGGGATTCTTCAGATTCCCCACTGTGTGGATCTTGTTTCCCTCAGGATCATAGATGGAGAGACAATGGCCCCTATATTCACTGACAAGGCTGTATCCTTCATCATCAATGGCTAGTCCTATGGGACCATTAGGATCACCATACATTCTGACATACACACCTTCTTTGCTAAACACTTTGATAGTGTTTGAACCATGGGCTGCAACATGAATGTTTCCCTGAGGGTCGAAGGCAAGACCAAATGGAGACTGAAAACTATGATCGCCTGAGCCATTACCATCTATGGTTAATAACCAACCACCATTTTCATTGAATATTTGTATCCCATGGTTATTATAGTCAGAGACAATCAGTTTGTTGTTGGAGTCAATGATGACAGCCACTAGGAAAATGAACTGTCCCTGACCTGATCCCTGCTGACCAAACTTATGAAGGAACTTTCCACTTGATGTCAGCTTCTGTACACGATGGTTGCCACTATCAGCAACATACAACACATCTCCCTTGATGGTTATACCATATGGAGAAGAGAACTGACCATCACCACGTCCACTACAACCTATGGTATTCTTCAGTTGACCTGTTAGATCAAACACATAAATGCAGTTATCACCACTCCCTACATAGATGTCTCCATTGTCATGGATGGCTACACATCTAGGCGCCTTACACTGGATCACTTGTTGGGCATTACATAAGGTATGGTAGTCACGTTTAGGCCTCACATCAAGGTCATTAGGACTATTCTGTACATGCTGACCATCCATTGTGATGAGGAGCTGGTGAGGACCAGCAGTTTGAGGGGTGAGGGTGATGGTGTAGGTACCATCCCTGTGGTCCTCCACCTCTCCATACACAACTGCTCCATTATGGGTCTTGGACCTCATCTCACCCTTCACCTCTACACCACCATGTGGGCCTCCAACTCTGACAATAGTGAAGTTTTCCTTTCTTCCAATGTTTGTTGGAGTATTTCAAAGGCTTGGTTGATGGCCAAGAAAGCATTTCTTGAGGATATCTCCACTTGTTCTATCATCCTTTTATTTTCATCAATGGCTCCAGTCAGCTTTGTCACTACCTCTTTTGCATCTTCAAGTGCTCCTGTCATTTCCATTTGATGGGTCTTTGCTACTGTGGATATTTCCTTCACAGAGTGGCTTTTGTGGGTAACTGTAGTGCAGTGAGGGCATACCAGCAAGCTACAAGTCTCACAATAAAAATTCAATTTATTGTCCTCATGGTTAGGCTGAGAGCAGTAATGATCTCTTGGCTTCATGGTGGTGTGCAGTTGTCTGGCTCCCTCCTGGTCCAGTCCAACAATTTTGTGCTTGGAAAGTTTTCGGCTGCTACTATGGTGGTCACAACAATGCTTGCACAGGAACTGGCGACACATACAACAGAACACCACTGCAAGGCCATTGCGTCCATCTACACATTCATCACAACACACCTCACTGTTACTGGTCATCTTGGTCATGTACCCTGCTACCTCTACTTCAAATTCAAGATGGAGGTTCTGGGGGAGAACACTGGCCCCTCCCACTGGGATGCTGGTGTTTTGTTCACAGATGGGACATTGGAACATTTGTTGGGAACCACTTTTCTCTATCTCATGATGGAGACATTGTAGACAGAAGGAGTGCAAACATGACAGAATTCTTGGATCATTGTAGGGCTTGGAGCACACACCACAGGTCATGTGTGGAAAGGGTTTCTCCATAACCACACTGTTGGTAGTGAAGAGTACAATAACTAAATTTAGCAGCTTATGCAGTCCTTACAAAAAACTTGAATTGTTTAGCCTATTCAAATCAACAATAAAAAAGGGCAGGTGAAATACAGCAGCAGGGTTAGTATTGCAGTATAGACACCTAGTTAAAAAAGGGTAGGAGATATATGTTGCAATACAGCAGCAGGGTTAGTATTGCACCTAGTTACGCAAGATGGAATATAAATGACCACTTGGGTGTGGTCCTCAATCACAGAAACAAAACAACTAACAATTGATTAATAGCAGCCAAAGAGTTAACTACCACTGTGTCTATGTCTTAGGCAATTCTGTTAAACCAGTGGTTAAGGTAATTGAATTTTAATATCAAATGGATACTTTAACAGTACAACCAGTTTCAAGCCATAGCTAAGTGAAAGGAATACTATTACATAACAAATAAATAAAAACATCATCAAGTACAAAAAGCTAACACTTTGCCCATACGTGTTCATGTAGGTTAACAACAGTGATTAGGAAGGTAGTTTGGAAGCAGTTATTTAGATAGACATGCAGTTCTGAAAAAAAAAAAAACAAAAAAAAAAACAACATACTGCAGAATCAAGAAAACATGAGCAAAATGACACAAAGTGTTCAGAGCTTAACTTGGTTGGCAATGCATTCCACTAGCAGTGGAAACATATGGAGCCTGGGTTGAAGAGGCATGCAATGCTTTCTCCTGCATAGCCATGCGTGAAGCCATCCTCACAAACTGTAGCAAATCCTAAGCCTTGGGGGATCTATATGGCAGACTGAGCATTGTGCTTGTGAGAGCAAACACCAGGGCCATCCTTGCTAGATCCTTGCAGGTGGCAGACATGCAGGTCGATGCAATGGACTACTGATCTTTCTGTGTGTATATGTGTGTTTATTGGCTGGATTTGAATTTTTTTGTAACATCCCTATACTGTGTACAAATTAAAAAAATATTCCATCGACACAATTTGACAAATTGTTAAATACATAAATTACAATCAACGCAAAGTCTGGATCGTTTGAAGCCCGTCTTTAGAAATTCAATTACAATTATTGATATGCTATACCAACGAACGTTTCTTGATTTGAAATTTCTTTTTAAAATTTATGGCATA
Source organism: Ephydatia muelleri (assembly GCA_013339895.1). Taxonomy (NCBI): domain Eukaryota; kingdom Metazoa; phylum Porifera; class Demospongiae; order Spongillida; family Spongillidae; genus Ephydatia; species Ephydatia muelleri. The sequence goes on along the minus strand of JABACO010000004.1, from coordinate 6,564,649 downwards.
TAAATTCCACAACCAGCAGATGATTTAAGGCATGTGGTTGTTCCTGATTTGCCCAGATACTGCTCTTGATACCATGCCAAGACCTGCATGAGGGAGATGTGGCCATATACCCTTACTGCATGTGGGATGTGGTCGTTGACCTCTGTTGTCATGCCAACATGATGAACAGTTAGTGTGGAGTAGGGTCATGGCATAACAAGAGACAACACCACACCTGCTGACATTCTTGTTGCTGGAAGGGACAGAGGCAAACCTGCCACATTAGATATCACCATTACATCACCACTGCTCTGCCATCTTAGGTTAGGGAAGCCTATGCAGATGAGGACCACACGCTCCACTCCAATGGACCCAAATGCCAGAAGTTGGGTTGGTCCTGCATGCCATTGGCTGTGGGGAAGTATGGCAATTGAGGCAAAGAGGCCACAACACCATCTGCAGGCTAGTGTTCCACCTGCCCCTTCACCTGTCCTCCACCAAGCCAGTAGTTGTGGCTTACACTTATGGCCAGCTGAAAAGCCACATAGGATCGAATTATGTCTGTGCCAGCTAACAATACTGGCAGAAAGCGAGATTTGAAAGAGTCTGAATCCTTAAATTGGATTAAACGGATTGGAAGTGTAATTGTGATGTGAAAGCACAAGAACTAAAAACGCTCATCTATTCCATTACGTAGTTTAGTTGATTGCTTACACTCCAGTGAATACATTCTGCAGTCTCCATCGTTACACTGGATTAACCCTTCAACTACAATAGGCATAGTTGTTCTGCCCGATGATTACGTTTGCAGTGAGGAGAGCACATTGTACGAATACATTGTGCACATGTGTTGTTGTCTGATGTATTATTAACCTTGAATTGGGGGAATGGCGAGACAGGCAAATTAAAGGAGCATACCGTATTTTCTCCGCTTCTTCTACGCTCAAAGTGTAAGCAAGGTATGGTGATAGGATCTTACGCGAGTACAGTGTCGACGACCACGCAGCCCTGCATGTAGATGGTATGTCGCGTCACGCTGATACATGCATATCTATGGTACATGTAAGAGGGAACCGTAGCGCGATGCATCTTGTGTCGCTCTCCCTTTCCTTGTCAACCGGAGAGCGTTGGGTGTACATGAGTGTGCATGTAATGTTCCAATGGTGTAATCAGTAGACCAAGTGAAGCTTTGTGAAGCATTATACCAATAATTATCGGGGGCTAAATAACCACCGCTGATCGATAGCAGCCGCTTAAAACGACATGAGGGCTCCATTGTAAATGAACTATATAACACAATGGGGTGTATGCGCTGCTCTCTCAATACAGGGTTAGTACATATAAGCAAGCATATTACTTTGCACACTATTTTTGGTGTCTGGATGAGCCTGCTACTACCAACATGTGTGAACCTGCTCGCCAGTTTAGGCATCACTGCCTTTCCATGGTTGTGTTTTGAAGAAGGCAAGATGTTTTGTATGATATGCACATCACAGGATGGAACAACAGGCCAATTTGTTGATGGTAGCACCAGCTTTCATACACATTCACTAACAAAACATGCTGAAAGGTACATGTACACAGGCAGTTGTGTCCCATATATCATGCCAATGTTATCTAAAAACTGTAGCAGCCAGCATAAGTCCTGCATGCACACACTGAGTGGTCATACTTCAAGAGCTGAACAGTCAGTGATGTCTCGATTGGCTGTGCTGTTTCGAAATGCCCATGCCATTGCCAAGGCTGGTAGGCCATTCAGTGACATGGAGTGGATGTGTGCTCTGGACGAGAAGAAGGGTCTTGATGTTGGAGCATTATATAGGACTGATAAGAAGTGCTGTGAATCTATATTGCAGAAGAGCAGCGGGTGGGTTTGCAACAAAAGCTTCAGTCAAACAACTTCTTCTCTATCATGGTGGATGGCACCACTGATTCATCTGTTAGTGATGCAGAAATTATCTATATAAGGTACACTAGTACTTTGCTTGCTCAAATTCTTATATGCATAGGCAGGCTGTGAAAGGAGTGGTTTCTGTCCACTTTCTTGCCTATGTGAATATCACTCGAGGTACAGCTGACCACATATTAAATGCCATTGTGCTGGCATTGGAGAAGGGTCTCCAGATGACAAAACAGACCATCTTCACCAAGCCGGTTGGATTTGGCAGTGATGGTGCATCTGTAATGACTGGATGCAAGAGTGGTGTCAGCACTCGTCTGAAGGGGGAACAACCACTGTTGTTCACACTGCACTGCATGGCACATCGACTGGAACTGGGGTTCAAGGGAATTATTGGAGCAAATAGTTTTATGTCCACCTTTACAGAGCTGCTATTTGCCATCTATAATTTCTACCATTCCAGCGCACTGAACAGAGAAAACCTCAAGTCATCCTGTGCTGCAGCAGGTCTAGCACCCAGCAGGGTTGGTGGTACAAGGTGGTTGCCTCACACCATGCTGGCACTAAAGAAGCTGTGGAACATATATCCAGCCCTAATGCAGCATTTTGAACAGGTTAGAACATTAAGATGGCACTGCAAAGCTAGCAAGGTAGTTAGTTATAATCACTTATTTAGTTGTCCATTGCAACAGGTGCAGGTGTGTCTACAGATAGCCAGGCCAAAGCAAAGGGCTTTCTAAAAAAGGTCTCATCTAAACGAACCATCTTGCTTGGGTCGTTTGTTACGGATGTTGTAGACACTCTGCATGATGTGTCATTGGCCATACAATCTTCATGTTATTCCCCTGGGTACATCATTAAAACGTTAAAGTCAACTCTGAATACGCTACAGGCACTAACCGAGAGGTGAATGCCAAGTTGCCAACTACACTGTACATAATTCAAAGTCACTTCTCTATTGCATGCATGTAGACCTGGCCACTATTTAACATCAGCCCTCAAAGATGAGTCATCGTTTCTGGGGGTCCCTTTATCGGGGAAGTACGATGCTGTTCAGCTGAAGGCTGACATGAAGTGCCTTGTGGATGGCCTCACAGCACAACTGGAGGTGCGACTTGGGGAGAATGGCAGTGACGAGTGCAATGCATTTTCTCTCCCTACACTCTTGGCCTCACCAGACAGAGGATGCAAGTATGTTTGCACTATTTCTATCAAAAGAATGTGCTGCTAAGCATTCTATTTATTAAGCATTCTATTTATTAAGTAGCATTTGGAAATCAAGATGTAGCCCTCCTGCAAAGGCACTTTGGACCCATTCTTGAGAATTGTGGTGTGGATGCCAGTGTTGCACAAACAGAATGGGATTTGCTCAAGGATGTAGTGTAGGTTCAGTTCACGTGTAAAGGCTTAAGTATTGAACTGGTACATACTTTAGGTACTCTCTAAAGGCTAAAGTTCCACCTAAGGAGCCAGAGTGGGTAGATGTGTTCAAGAAAGCCCAAGATTCTTGTCCAAATGTGCTCCAGCTGGTTGATCTGTTACTGTCATTGCCTGCCAGCAGTGCAGACTGTGAACGAGGATTCAGCCTGACTAAAGTCATCAAGTCAGTCTGGAGGAGCAGGCTAAGGGACACCATGGTCACTGATTTGATGACTATACAGCAGCACAGTCCTGAAATTGCTGACTTTGATCCCACACCATCCATACTTAGGTGGAAAGGGAGCTGCAAACGCAGGCTATCTCTGTGCAGCAAATCTAGCTCAGAATAGATGATGAAATGGAGTCAGATGATGAAATGATCGATGCTTTTTAAAATGAAGTTACATTTAATCTTTTGCATGTGGTTAATATGTGCAGCTTTTACTTTGTGGTTGATGACGCGTTGTTGTAACAACATGTTATGGTAGCTGCAACAACATGCTATGATAGGCGTCCCACATAAATGAATGTCATTTATGGTAACCGTTAAGTCGACCCCTGATTATGGGCTTCAAGACTCTTGAAAGCTTTTAGTTTTTCTCTAGTGTACCCTCCTGGTGTATCAATCAGATGCGTATATATGGCTGGGAAGTCGACTGCCAGCCATTGTCTAATATCATCTATCCAGTGGCGATCGCTAAAACAATAAGGATCCATGGTTTCATCAAATGTATCCCGTGAAAACATTGGAGCTTTCTGACGTAGCGCGCCTTGTCGTTGGCTAATAAGCCGTTGATATAGTCATAGTTCATGTTGAATTACATCATACACTTCGAATTAACGCACAATTGTCCCCCAGTAAGAACGTTCCCGGGATGTCACTGCAAAAGGTCTATAGGCATATTTGATGTGCCCGATGATTACGTTTGCAGTGAGGAGAACACATTGTACGAATACATTGTGCACATGTGTTGTTGTCTGATGTATTATTAACCTTGAATTGGGGGTATGGCGAGACAGGCAAAGGAGCATGAGTAGACCTGCAGCTAATACACTATGTGTATCCATCGCCTACTACATCCAGAGATTATACCGTATTTTCTCCGCTACTTCTACAGCTCAAAGTGTGATAGCGTCGCTCGATCGATCTTACGCGAATACAGTGTCGACAACCACGCAGCCCGGCATGTACACATGCATGGTATGTCGCATCACGCTGGTACATGCATATCTATGGTACATGTAAGAGGGAACCGTAGCGCGATGCACCTTATGTCGCTCTCCCTTCCCTCGTCACCCGGAGAGCGTTGGGTGTAAACGTGCGTACACATGTAGTACAGTGTAATGTTCAAATGCATTAGAAAATCACGTCCATGATCCAAATGCACCGCCTAAGAATGACAACGATGTGTTTAACCCTTACAACGCAACTGAAATGCACTCGCCTCTATTGCACTGTGAGAAACTCTAGCTAGGCCAATATACTTCACACCATTTTCCCCACCCAGTTAAAACAATAATGGTTTACCTATTCTTTGGCTCCAACGTTTCCATGTGTCGAGCTGTTTTACTTGTGCACAACTTCGAGGTCACGCGATCACGTGAATGTGACCTTAATATCACGTGAATGTATAAAAATGACCTTAATATCACGTGAATGTATAAAAATAAATATTATTTCACATACATCTGTTAAATGCAGGAACAAAATTTTAATGCCTCTTTCAACAGTGTAATTCAACTGTACTTGTGTTAGAGATCATCATTCTCAGCTTGTGTTCCATACTGCACCAAAGAGGTACCAGTAAGTATTAACAAGTAAACTGATTTTAGAAATGTTCCAATGTCATTTCCTGTTCTCTCCTTGTTCCACCTGTATAGCATATCACACACCATTACCCCATGCATAGATTAGTTCGTATATAATCTATGTCCCATGTCAGATTCATTGTGCACATTGTCACACAAACACAAAATCACAAACAAACACAGAAAAGAACAAATTACAAAACATCACTCCCACCTACAGATAGACGGACATACACACTTTGAGTGGGAGTGGGGCCATCTTCTAGGATAAAACCCAAAGCAGGACTGAAAACACCACTCCCATACCAGATTACAACAGTTGCACACAACCCACAAAGTTCTATGTCCATCATTTGCTCTCCAGCCAATCTTCATGGTCTATGTCATTGTCAAGGAACTTTCCACTCACCAGACCTGCCAACAAGACATATCAAAACACAATAAGAAATGTTGTATCAATACACTCCCTCCAGTACAGCACTACCTGCCTCTCAATACTAAATAGGTTTAGTGCCATTGTGCACGCCTGCAACAAATAAACACACAACCACATAGATGTACAAAGAAAAGGTCGAGTTATATGCCTAGGTCTTTTGAGAACTCCAACCATCTCTGGGCTGAATCCTTCCCATACCCATCTTTGGCAGATTCTGATTTCCAGCAACCATGCCGCTTAAATAGCGTATCCTGCACACCAGCATTGGCTGCTGCTATGGCACCCCCTGCAGGAAGGCTATGCATACCAAACAATGCAGGGTCAAACCCAAGCTTTGCTATCTTATCCAGCAATAGCTCATTAGACTAGAGTAGCTGAGGCCACCAGCATTACGCAAACTCTCTCCTTTCTTTGTCAGTACCATTGCCCGAAACAGCATTCCATGGGATGTACGATCTAACTTCCCAATATGAAAATATCTTTCCATCATGCTCACAGGGCATGTTTCTGACCCCGTGTGTGCAATGACTAAGGATGCACCCTCCCGGTATTGGTCCATCTTACTGGACTGCACATTGATCACCATGTCTTCAGCATTGAAGGTGATATCAGAACATTTGAGCTTTATTAGCTCATTGCAATGCAGAAAACCAGCAAATGCCATCAAACAAACAGCCAGCAACCTAACCGCCTAAGAATGACAATGACACAACCAGAACAAGCCATGAACAGTACGTGTTTAACCCTTACAATGCAACTGAAATACACACGCCTCTACATGTGAAAAACACTAGGCCAAAATACTCACACCAATTGTTCCACACTGATCTTTGGCTCCAACGTTGAGGGTTTTGACACACAACTCGACTTCAATCACGTGACTATTGTTAATTTGACGAATTTATAAAATGACCCATTATGTTGATTTCACAATAATCAGAAATGTTCCAATGTCGTTTCCTGTACTTCTGATCTTGGAGACGGAGTGATGACAATTTTGATGACCAGTTGGATAGGATGAAAGACACACAGTGCTTCAACAGAACAATAGAGGAAGCCACTTACTATCCAGTCTTGTGGGTCAGTATGACATGTAAAAGGAGGAATAAAGGTTTGGTTACATTTGGTGACATGCAGACAGTGAAAATGGGTGGGTATATACAACAGCTCCAAGTGTACACACACAGGTGTGCAGTCATGGGATGGTGGGTGAACAAAAGCCTGAAACCTGAAAGAGATGGGTCTCGGGGTGGTGGGTTGCCAAAGTTACGTGCCACACCTACCCAACAGTTGCTTGAGCATCACGTCACCATCATGTCTACTGCGACAATGACTTCATGTCAGCTACACTCCTCCTGAAGCTCTTGAGCTGGGCCCTTGTGGGTGAACTCTTCATAGAAGAACAATATGCAAGCTGAGTTTAGTTTTGCATATTCAGTTGTACCTTACTCAACTATCATGTGTGTGGGTGGGTGGGGGTGGGAGGGAGTGAGGTGATAACTGGCAGTACTGCCATGTATGTATGAAAAGTCAGACATGCTACCACCAAATGTTGTGGTTGTACAGTATGCAAATCCAACACATTCATCCTATGCATGCAATATTGTAACCACACACTAAGAATGGAGACTTGCTAGGTGGAGTTGGCCTAACAACTCCTTGGCAACTGGTACCCAGTAGCCCAGCACACTAACACACACATAAAAACCCCAAAATCAAACAAGATGGGGGCAGATGATGTCATGATGATGCAATCAATGCCACACCACTTGGTTGGTGTCCCCAATGCAAGATCAATCTATGCAGATGGTGCTTCAAGCTGTACCACCCATGCACTAAATATGTCTGCTGTAATGAAAGCACAAACTTCCCCTGCTCAGTTTCAGTGTGCAAGTAAGAATTTATCTGTGACTGTACTTCACGTATCTAAAATCTAATTTCAAAAGTATTACAACGATTTGCTATACTCCACTCCACTATAAAACCATCCATACATATAGTAAGGCTTCAAATGGCTCAGATTCCACATATCACATGTGCATACAGGTGATACAACACACCCTATGAGCATACAACCACATGTAAAGACAACATACCCCATGTGCACAACACAAACTACACAAACACACCATGCAGAAGGACAAGTGACACACATCCCATATTCATTCTCATATATACACGCCTCCAACCCCTTATAGCCTCCATTGCCCTCCATTATAACCTCTCCCCCCCTGGCAACTACATCCTGCTACTTAAGAATCTCAAGAAGTCTCCCACATACATGTAGCTCTGACAAGTTCTGCCACATCTCCCCTAGCATTCAGATTCCATCTCTGTGTCAGAGAGTCCGTGTCAACTGGAGCGTCTCTGTGGAACATGTGGATCCAAGCACTCCACACGTTTCCAATGTCATACTAAGGATCCGTTCACATTGAGAGTAGTGGGAAAGTCGCTTACAGCAATTCTGTTAGTTAGGGTTAAACACCCATACACATGTATACTTTATGTTCACACACACACACGCACGCACGCACACACACACACAAACACACTCACGCACGCACGCACGCACGCACACACACAGGCACACACACATACCTGCAAGTCATGTACTTCCACATTCTCATCATGTGCTAGTTGTTAGGACTGCACACATCCACTGGGGCATGCAACCCAAGGGAACTCCATGTGATTAAGGACGGGTCCCAATAATTTTAATTGAGTTTGCTATGTTGCGTGTATTCATTATTATCTCGTAAACACTCTTTCATTTAGCGAAACACTTGACACAGTCAAGAACCTTGATGTTGGGAGAACAGAATGTATGCCATAAATGCGCTGAAGCATTCAAGTTTACGAAATTGTAAGGTTCAGAATTCGCCATTATTTTTCCATTTGCCATCCTGTAGAAGTCCGATTTGTCATTATCTGTGTATTTGTATATTACATACTTGTTTAGTACTTCTTGAAAAAGATTTGTGCTTGTTCGTAACAGCCTTGGTACGTTTAAAAAAAAAAAAAAAAGCGTATACAAACATGCGACTCCACGTATTGTTCAACGTTACGGAGCGTTAGAGAAAGAGTATTTTACAAAGCACCTAGAGAAACCAAATACACCATGCATTTCTGTTCTCAAATCTTCACATGAACTGTCTTGAATACCCCATTTGGACCATGGCAAACGCACACGAACAGAAACAGGTGCCAGCTATGCGGCCATACTGATTTTAGCCGCATGATTTTGGCGGGAGCGGGAATGATCAATACAGCCGCTTTAGCACACCAGACACATTCCTAGAATTTCTTTGTGGCAATCTGAAGGTCGTCTGCGTTTTTCGTGTTCTGAAGAGTTCGTTGCAAGTTTAAGGTTTCATGTCACATGCAGCCCCACAAATGTGCATCAAAGCATGTAATCTCTGTATCTGTTTACACAAAATGTGCGCTTCACATAGATAGTTGTTTTGACAGCTGGGGGAAAAGAAACACAATCCGCATAAAGAAGTCATTACAAGGTAACAAATACCGTGATATATATTTTGAAGAAATATATGGTTACAGGTAGAGGAAGACAGAAGGTGGTCCTGTGTAGTCCGCGTATAAAGGTAAAGAACCACATGATAAACACTATTAATTATATAGTGCACCTACATAGGGTTGTTAATGGCATCTATTGGTACAAATGTCAACTGTGGATTTGCACGTGTAGCAATGAAAGAACTTTCAGAGAATGTAGATGAGTTTAAACGGCTTTTCCAGCATCCACTGCATATACCTGATGAATACTTTGACTCTATGTATGGGGGGAAAAAGTCAAGTAGGTATATTGTACAATGCAATCAAATCAAGGCAGCATTTTTGAAGCGATGGCAGCCATCAAATGCTAGAGAGCAATACAAGGCAACATTTTCACTGCTACAATGGGATCGCTTAGCCCAAACCGAAAGGGTAAAGCACAGTTTGGAAAAATGCAATGCCTGCTTTTGTAACAATTATACAATTCAAAAAACATTTCCACTGAAACCATGTTACACACCATGTGAAATAAACATCAATCTGGCCAATGATGTAAACCAGGAAACATTTATACAAGTTAGCCTGGAAGCACTAAATAGTGCTGCATCAAATCGATACAAGGTCAGCTATATAGACATGCTCATAGAACACAAAATTGTGGATAAACACAAATCAAAGGCTGACAATAAAAAGGCAGTGGAGGACACAATGAAAAAGTGTAAGAAGAACATTGAGAATGAGCTTGACAAAACTGTACCAATAACTCTTATGAAAGAAAATGAGTCTCTTGCAAGCTACAACCGAAAAAGAATTGCAGAATACTACACAACACCACCAGCTTCAAAAAAGAAAAAGATGTCACACTCATCTAACTTTGATGGGGTACAGTGGGACAAGGAGGAAGTACTTCAATACCTTCGAGAAGTAGAAACCAAAGATGAAAAAGTAGTTTGGAGTACAGTGGCACAGGAGCATGGCATTGAAGGACATAATAAAGGACAAATACTGAAAGAATTTGCAGGCCGGAAGGGGCTGGGGACACCACCATTAATTAATAGACTCGGATTGGATATTGTTTAAAGTACTTAGCCCTAGTTAACCGACGAACTGGGCTGCTATGGCATGCAAGACATTCCTGTAGTGCACATGAGCAAGCCTGAGACAAGCGAGTAGTGACACTGGTGAGATTTTCTTTTCCTTTTAAAGCCCATTTCCTGTACAAGGACAATGCAAAACTCTGGGTGGTGTGAGTGGGCGGTGTCATATCACCACACACAATGTTGTACATACGTACCGGACACACCCTCAGACTCATGCCAATGCCACATGGGATTAGGGATCGTAATGTTGGATAATCCGGAAGTGATAGAGGTTAAATGCTAAACAAAGGGTTTGAATGCCCGACACACATATTCAAATACACAATCCATACATTGGATCATTCTTCCGATAAAAAGATTAGTACAAAGCAAGAATGCATGGAGCAACAAAGCATTAGACATAGAAAAGATAAAGTTAAAATTGGTTAGTCAGTTGCCCTATTTTAGTTGAGTTATTAATACCATGTATGAAGGACGAAATATAATACATTTATATAATACTGGTAATTGACTGGCATATACAGAACTGCACATTTCTCAACACAGTTGACCATATAAACTTTAATTTCAATCATGTTCAAATATGTACACAATACTTCAATACAGTGTTAGCACCATGGTTAGCAATGAACACACTGCCAACTCGGGGATCTAGTGCAGTACCATAGGGATACTTCAGATTCCCCACTGTGTGGAACTTGTTTCCCTCAGGATCCATAGATGGAGAGACAATGGCCACCAAACTCACTGACAAGGCTGTAACCTTCACCATCAATGGCTAGTCCTGTGGGACCATTAGGAACACCATACATTCTGACATACACACCTTCTTTGCTAAACACTTTGATAGTGTTTGAACCTTGGGCTGCAACATGAATGTTTCCCTGAAGGTCCAAGGCAAGACCCCATGGATACTGAAAACTATGATTGTCTGAGCCTTTACCATCTATGGTTGATAACCAATTACCATTTTCATTGAATATTTGTATCCTATGGTTACTATAGTCAGAGACTATCAGTTTGTTGTTGGAGTCAATGATGACAGCCACTGGGCAATTGAACCGTCCCTGACCTGATCCCTGCTGACCAAACTTATGAAGGAACTTTCCACTTGATGTCAGCTTCTGTACACGATGGTTGCCAGTATCAGCAACATACAACACATCTCCCTTGATGGATATACCACGTGGAAAAGAGAACTGACCATCACCACTTCCCCTACTACCTATGGTATTCTTCAGTTGACCTGTTTGATCAAACACATAAATGCAGTCATCATGGCTTCCTACATAGATGTCTCCATTGTCATGGATGGCTACACATGATGGCCTATTACACTGGATCACTTGTTGGGCATTACATAAGGTATGGTAGTCACGTTTAGGCCTCACATCAAGGTCATGAGGACTATTCTGTACATGCTGACCATCCATTGTGATGAAGAGCTGGTGAAGACCAGCAGTTTGAGGGGTGAGGGTGATGGTGTAGGTACCATCCCTGTGGTCCTCCACCTCTCCATACACAACTGCTCCATTATGGGTCTTGGACCTCATCTCACCCTTCACCTCTACACCACCATGTGGGTACTCCTCCCCCTTTGAGGTCTTGCTTTGTACCTTAACATGGTACCTGGTCCCCACCTTGGCTGCTGATGTGGACGTCCATGTGCTTGAAGATGGAGAAGGGATGAATGCAACAATTTCACCCAATTTGGACAGTTGTCTGACAAGATCATCTGTTTCCACAGACACAGTTATGTTGCTGTGTTGGTTTGGAGTGAGGGAAATGGTCTGGACCCTCTTGAGGGTGGCCTGCAGTTCAGTGGGTATGAGTCCTCCCAATGCTACAATCTCATGGTCAGTGTGGGTCTGCAGGATCTGGGAGGCCATATCAGTGTAGTGACCAATGTCTCCAACCATCTTCTCAAACTGTTCCTTCTGGAGGGTCAGAGCTGTTGTCTTGGACAATGAAATGGCCTCCAACTCTGACAATAGTGTCTTTTTCCTTTCTTCCAATGTTTGTTGGAGTATTTCAAAGGCTTGGTTGATGGCCAAGAAAGCATTTCTTGAGGATATCTCCACTTGTTCTATCATCCTTTTATTTTCATCAATGGCTCCAGTCAGCTTTGTCACTACCTCTTTTGCATCTTCAAGTGCTCCTGTCATTTCCATTTGATGGGTCTTTGCTACTGTGGATATTTCCTTCACAGAGTGGCTTTTGTGGGTAACTGTAGTGCAGTGAAGGCATACCAGCAAGCTACAAGTATCACAATAAAAATTCCAGTCATTGTCCTCATGGTTAGGCTGAGAGCAGTAATGATCTCTTGGCTTCATGGTGGTGTGCAGTTGTCTGGCTCCCTCCTGGTCTAGTCCAACAATTTTGTGTTTGGACCATATTCGATTGCGCTTGTGGTGTTCAAGGCAGAAGGCACACAGGAAGTGATGGCAAGCACAACAGAACACCACTGCAGGATCACTGCTTCCTTCAGCACATTGGTCACATGCTACATCACTGTTACTGGTCATCTTGGACATGTACCCTGCTACCTCTACTTCAAATCCAAGATGGAGGTTCTGAGGGAGAACACTGGCCCCTCCCACTGGGATGCTGGTGTTTTGTTCACAGATGGGACATTGGAACATTTGTTGGGAACCAATTTTCTCTATCTCATGATGGAGACATTGTAGACAGAAGGAGTGCAAACATGACAGAATTCTTGGATCATTGTAGGGCTTGGAGCACACACCACAGGTGATGTGTGAAAAGGGTTTCTCCATAACCACACTGTTGGTAGTAAAGGATAAAATAGTACAGTCTACAAAAGCACTTGAATTAATGGACCTTGACAATTCAAAATCAATTAAACTATTGCACTACAGCTCCAGGGCAAGACAGCATATATGAATGACCACTGGGCAATACAACATCAGTAGCAGTTGTTTATAAATAGGAACTGGTGTAAACAAATGGCTATTACACCACAGAGTGTTGCCCATATGACCTATGGGTACTGGCAGTCTGCCCTTAGTCTCGTACCCAGACCTGTTTACATAAGCATTATCGCATAAATACATAATGCTACGTAAATATACATTATGCGATAATGCTTACGTAAACACGTCTGGGTATGAGACGTATTCATTTCATAATTATCGCGGGTACAACATGATATCAATGTGGTAAAGAAGGAGGCATTCACGAAACATCTCGAAGTCCGCTCCACAAATATAAAACTCGCTTGTTCTAACATCATCATTATTGCTATTAGGGGACATGACAGAGGCACAAGGTTCAAGCAAAAAGACTCAGCTAAACGTTAACAGACTCCAACTGCGTGGAACCTCTGCCAGTGACGCTGAAAGAAGCAAAGTGGAGCTTTTTGTGTCTTTCAGAGTTAGTGGAGACAATATAACTCTGTTCTCTGAAGAGGGGTACCGAACATTGCTGCAAATAGTGGATAAAATCCAGACTTATACATCAGAGATGCTAAAAATCTCAATCTGTGTGTTGTATTCACTGTATACCACAAGTTATTGTATTCAATTGATGATAATTAACCACTCTCAGCAATCTATAGGCCCAACAATGGTAAGAGCACAGGGAACAAACGTGGCGCTCATAACGGGGCAGCCTGTAGCTTTCACCCTCACTACCTTCGGTCACACGAATTGAGCATATGCAAATCGTGCAACAAAAAGCTAAAACCAAGGTGTATGCATACATGAATATTTAGGCTAACATTAGTAATTAATAAGGTTGTTTGAAAGCACAATGAAATGAGTTGAGGGTTATTTTTAATGTTGTTGACTTTTGGTGGATAATTACAAACATTTACAAATTTCAATAGGCCATGATGCAAAGTCCACAGCCAAATTTCAATCACCATGCTATCCCAAGATGGATAAATGGCTTCTAAATGCTACAACCATACATGGGATGTGGTGTTGGGTAATGTCCAGATAATCTGTTCATCATGTTGGCATGACAACAGAGGTATATACAGTATGCCTTCCCCCTATATCAACCCCCCTAGACCACGGGGAAGGGGGGGGGGGGGGTTGATATGAGGGTACAGTACATGTGGGAAAATATGCCCTATTCATAGTGATGTTAGGCTAGGTTTCTGGTGATTGCCTCAACTGACCAGTAATGAGTTCACAAAGTGAATCTCATTAGAGGTGGGTTGCTAGGAACACAAAACCCTAGCCTTACATCACTATGAATAGGGCATATTTTGATATGAGGATGGGTTGATATAGGGGTAGGGGTACTGTATGGTCACATCTCCCTCATGCCTGCAGGTAATGGCATGGTGACCAAGAGGATCAAGAGCAGTATCTCAGTTTAGGGTCATGGCATAACAAGAGACCACACCACACCTGCTGACATTCTCATTGCTGGAAGGGACAGAGGCAAACCTGCCACATTAGATATCACCATTACATCACCACTGCTCTGCCATCCTGGGTGAGTCGTGTCAACAGGATAGGGAAGCCTATGCAGATGAGGACCACAAGCTCCACTCCAATGGACCCTAATGCCAGGAGTTGGGTTGGTCCTGCATGTCATTAGGTGTGTGGGAGTATGGCAATTGAGGCAAAGAGGCCACAACACCATCTGCAGGCTAGTGTTCCACCTGCTTCACCTGTCCTCCACCAAGCCAGTACTTGTGGCTTACACTTATGGCCAGCTGAAAAGCCACATAGAATCGAATTATGTCTGTGCCAGCTATATGTAAAAAAAAATACTGGCGAAAAGCGAGATTGGAAAGAAGTCTCCTTCGTTACACTGCATTAACCCTTCAACTGCAATAGGCATATTTGTTGTACCCGATGATTACGTTTGCAGTGAGGAGAGCACATTGTACGAATACATTGTGCACATGTGTTGTTGTCTGATGTATTATTACCATGCAGTCCTGCTTGTAGATGGTATGTCACGTCACGCTGGTACATGCATATCGGTCAAAACTGAGAAACACAAGGAACTTGCTATGATGCAAACAATGGAGTGTGATTCAGTGCTGGTTTCTTTGGGTAATGATACGAGACGTGCAGTCCAGCGAGCAATTGATGGAAAAACATCTGCTTGGCTTACTGTTATGCCAATTGCTTGCAACCATTTTGATCTCTCCTCTGTTGAGTTTAGAGATGCACTTTCACTACGTTACCATCGGCCTCTTCTTAAAACGCCAGGGCATTGTGATGGTTGTGGAGAAGAATTCAGCTTCCAACATGCTCTTGATTGTAAAAAAGGTGGCCTTGTTACCCAGCGCCATAATGAAGTGCGAGATGCTCTAGGTGATTTGGCAGCTATTGTGTACAAAGATGTTGTAAGAGAACCCATTGTACAGGAAGCAGATGATTCCAGTGATAGACCAGCTTTAATTGCTGACCTCAGCATACGAGGAGTGTGGCAGCCACAAACTGCGGCGTTGCTAGATGTTCGTGTCGTAGACACTGACACCCAGTCTTATGCTAGTTGCACTGTTGATGCTGTGCTATGTTCAGCAGAACAGGAAAAGAAAAGAAAATACTCAGCAGCTGTTGAAGATAGACGTGCTTCATTTACACCCTTTGTAGTCTCTGTAGATGGAGTCTTGGGTCACGATGCACAACACCTGATGAAGCGCCTGTGTGACCAAATTGCGGTGAAGTGGGAGAAGTCACATTCTGAAGTAATGGGATGGGTTCGTGCCAGAATGGCTTTTGCTATTTTGCGTGCAACAAACCTTTGCTTGCGGGGATCCAGGGTAAAATGGAGAAGTGGACATGGCATGGATGATGGAGCTGGCCTCCCTCATTTTCCTCACTGATATTTTCCAAAAGTGCTCATTCCAATGCAACTATTAATTAATTAATTTATTTATGTATTTTTGTCTAAGTGTATGCTGTGTACTATTTTTATTTTTGTTGAAGTATTATAATATTATAATTGATGGTTAAAAAAATAATAAAAAAATCTAAGGGCCATTGTAACTGAAGCTGCCATTTTACTCTAATTTGGCTTTAGGAAGGCTGGCCTTTACTCGCTGGATCAAGCAATGGTAGATTATAGTGTGTTAGAGATCACGTAATTCGTGAAGAAGCAGAACTGTTGTCTTTAGTTAGCGATCCTTCTGAATAAGAATTCAGGTGTGGCCTTTGCTTTCTTGAAGAACGTATAGGACTTACAAAGTTACAGCTGTATGGTGGAGAGTGGCAAGGAGACAAAGAAGACACGTCGATTTTCTTGTTGAGGTCTTCCACTAAAAAAATATTCAGAATCCTCTCTGAATAATGCAGAAGAGACGTCAGTGGATGATGCTTCCTCAGTTGAAGGGGATGATAGAAAGAGGCCACAACACCATCTGCAGGCTGGTGTTCCACCTGCCCCTTCACCTGTCCTCCACCAAGCCAGTACTTGTGGCTTACACTTATGGCCAGCTGAAAAGCCACATAGGATCAAATTATGTCTGTGCCAGCTAACAATACTGGCGGAAAGCGAGATTGGAAAGAGTCTGACTCCTTGAGATGGATTAAACGGATTGGAAGTGTAATTGTGATGTGAAAGCACAAGAACTAAAAACGCTCATCTATGTAGTTTAGTTGATTGGTTACACTTTAGTGAATACATTCTGCAGTCTCCATCATTGCATTACATTGGAAACTCATCACGTGCGCCATTCAAGCCTGCGGGCTATGCGTGCAAGTCACATTTCTGAACCTGCCAAAAGGGGTGGATTCGGGTCGACCAAGGCAGAAAGAAGCGCTTTTTCCCCATAGTAGGCATATGCATTGTCCACTTTTACGTGTTCTCTGTGTTGTTTGACAGTTATACTACTTGGATAAACCATTTTGAGCAATTGTCTTATCTGCTTTGCTTCAATGTTTGAGAATGTTTGGCAATAATTTATTATCTGTACCTTTATCATCTTTCCATCGCTACCTATGCCTTTCATTATTGTGTTAGTACATTACATCCACAGCATGGATAGAAAGATACAAATCAAATCAGCGCAAAAGAAGAACCTGCAGAAGGCCAAGGTACTGAGAAAAAAAAACTGAAAACTTAGATCCAGAAGTGTATGTATGTCTTAATTTGTATGGATTCTATACCCTAGCTGGTGTTAATTAGGTGTTAATTATCGATCTTACGCGAATACAGTGTCGACAACCACGCAGCCCTGCATGCACACATGCATGGTATGTCGCGTCACGCTGGTACATGCATATCTATGGTACATGTAAGAGGGAACCGTAGCGCGATGCATCTTGTGTCGCTCTCCCTTCCCTCGTCACCCGGAGAGCGTTGGGTGTAAACGTGCGTACACAGTGTGATGTTCAAATGCATTAGAAAATCACGTCCATGATCCAAATGCACCGCCTAAGAATGACAATGACACAAGCCATGAACAGTATGTGTTTAACCCTTACAACGCAACTGAAATGCACTCGCCTCTACTGCACTGTGAGAAACACTAGCTAGGATAATGAACTTCACACCATTTTACCCACCCAGTTTAAAAAAATAATGGTTTACCTATTCTTTGGCTCCAACGTTTCCATGTGTCGAGCAGTTTACTTATGCACAACTTCGAGATGGCGCGATCACGTGATTGTTTTGAAAAAATGACCTTAATATTATTAAAATGACCTTATTAAAATATCAATGTTATTATTTCACACACATCTCCTGTTAAAATGCAGGAACAAATTTTTAATGCCTCTCTCAACAGTGTAATTCAACTGTACTTGTGTTAGAGATCATCATTCTCTGCGCTTGAGTTCCGTACTATACTACACTGCACCAAAGAGGTACCAGTATTAACAAGTAAACTGATTGTACAATAATTAGAAATGTTCCAATGTCATTTCCTGTTCCCTCCCTATTCCCCTATATAGCATATCACACACCCTTACACCAGGTCAGATTGGTTAAATGTTCATTGTGCACATTGTCACACAAACACAAAATCACACACAAACACAGAAAAGAACAAATTACAAAACATACACTCCCACATAAAGATAGACGGACATACACACTTTGAGTGGGAGTGGGGCCATCTTCTAGGATAAAACCCAAAGCAGGACTGAAAACACCACTCCCATACCAGATTACAACAGTTGCACCCAACCCACAAAGTTCTATGTCCATCATTTGCTCTCCAGCCAATCTTCATGGTCTATGTCATTTTCAAGGAACCTTCCACTCTCCAGACCTGCCAACAATACATATCAAAACACAATGAGAAAATGTTGCATCATTACAAATCTGATGACTTGTAGGCATGCGTAAAAGACAGACTGGTGGATTGGCTAGACACATGACCCATCCTAACAACATACCTGTACAGTCCAGATCTATTTTGAATAGTTCACAGTGCACATTTGCCACACACACATTTTGCAGCATGTTCACAGACAATTAGACTGACACCCAAAGGTGTATAACCCTATTTAAACCACCAAACACATGACCATATTTACACACATGTACCATGACAGCTGCAAATGTGGGTGTGTCTTTTACTGGGAATGTGTATCAGCCAAAGATGGTCACAGCTGAGCACATAACACTATGTGATTGTGTATGTGTACATCATTAACTAATTCTACAGACAATGACTTAGGAAATTATTTCCTCACTATATAACTGGGTTAAAGGCTCATTTGCACCCTGCCACACACACACAAACACACACACACACACACACACACACACACACACACACACACACACACACACACTAACAACACACACAGCTCATAGTCTGACTGTTCTGGCTTCACAAACAACTTAGTTTTGCATTCAAGGAAAGGGCTCCTGAATTGTAAAAATTTTGTCCATAGTATTTTACAACTGAGGGTTTGGGTGCAGACTGCAGAGATAGTACCAGTACAAGTTAAATGTACTTATTACCACTCTCCCACTTTCATACTAGAGGCCGATTGTTGTCTCTCCATCTGATGCACTCAAAATAGTACTAATGTTGTGTTATCCACACATATGGGATGGTTGTATTTCCCATGCATGGTCCCAATGAGCTTTTTCAAACCAAAACTTATACACAAGCTAGCATACACATCACACATACATATTGAGATCATAGATACTTACACTCACACACACACACACACACACACACACGCACACACATGCATGCAGACTGAGAGGGAGAAAGGAAAGATTTATAGCCATTTACACAAGAGATACACACACATACACGCGCGCGCGCACACACACACACACACACGCACAGAACACTTACATGTATACTCTCACTTGGTACAGCCAACAACTAATGCTACTAGTTAGTACTCCTTGGTACAGCCAGCGAATATCGAATAGATGTCCTGGACTCGAGCTCGACCCAGCTATACTAGAGCTCTAGCTACGTACTCAGTAACTGAACTATAATAGCGTATACGTATACGCTAAGCTAGCCAATGTACCAGTTAATTTATTGTGTTGCATGTAGCCATATATCCGTATCCATGGAAATGGCGCTAATTGAATCCTAGTCATTGTGACCCAAAATTCAAATGGTCAAAATCTATACTAGGTAAATTTTTTCAAATACCTCTAAAAATAATAATACAACTGCACGATCTCTTGTTCTGGAGGCCCACAAAATCTGAATCTAAACTGGTGTAAGAATTATGAGCTGCAGAATACATTAATTAGGTGTGCAAAAGTTGGATTTCCATATATCTCTATGGAAAGTGCTGTTTTCACAAAAACTACAACAATTTACAATACAAAACAGTTGTTTTTTGGTCTAAATCAAGGTCATACGTACATGAAGCAATGTTGATAGCCACAAAAGTGGTATCCCTATTAGACCTACGTTTATAATTAACAATCAAGTCTATGGGAGTTATCCGGAAGTATACGCGAATGTACAAACCGCAACAATTGTCAATTCCCTTTGACCGCACATTTCTGGATTGACACTTACAAAACATGTAACCCTGCAGCATTCTGTAACCACAAAACCACACTATTAGAATGACAAAGAAAACAATGGCAGTGATGATGATTCTGATGACCTGTTGGATGGGATGAAAGACACACAGTGCTAATAGAGGAAGCCACTTACCATTTACCACACTAACACACACATAAACCCCCCAAAATCAAACAAGATGATGTCATGATGATGTAATCAATGCCATGACAATGGACATCACATGCACGATCAATCTATGCTTCAAGCTGTACCACCATGTACTACATTTGTCTGCTGTAATGAAAGCTTGAAATTCCCTTTGTCAGTTTCAGTGTGCAAGTAGGAATTTGGGTGTGACTGTACTTCACGAATCTAAAATCTAATTTCAAAAGTATTTCAACGATTTGCTATACTCCACTCCACTATAAAACCAACCATACATATAGTAACACTCCAAATGGCTCAGATTCCACATATCACATGTGCATACAGGTGATACAACACACCCTATGAGCATACAACCATATGTAAAGACAACATATCCCATGTGCACAACACAAACTACACAAACACACCATGCAGAAGGACAAGTGACACACTCCATGCAGAAAGACAAGAGACACACTCCATGCAGAAGGACAAGAGACACACTCCGTGCAGAAGGACAAGAGACACACTCCATGCAGAAGCACAAGAGATACACACATCCCATATTCATTCTCATATATACACACCTCCAACCTTATGGTCTCCATTGCCCTCCATTATAACCTCTCACCCCTGGCAAAGCTCAAGCTACATCCCGCTATTTAAGAATCTCAAGATGTCTCCCACATAGCTCTCACAAGTTCTGCCACATTTCCCCTAGAATTCAGATTCCATCTCTCTGTGTCACAGCGTCTGTGTCAACAGGAGTGTCTCTGTGGAACATGTGGATCCAAGCACTCCACACGTTTCCAATGTCATACTAAGGATCACTTCACATTGAAAGTAGTGGGAAAGTTGGAAACAGCAATTCTGTTAGCCAGGGTTATACACCCATATACATGTATACTATATGTACACACACACACACACACACAATAACACACACACACACACACACACACACACACACACACACACACACACACACACACACACACACACACACACACACACACACACACACACACACACACACATACCTGCAAGTGATGTACTTCCACATTCTCATCATATGCTAGCTGTTGGGACTGCACACACCCATTGGGGCATGCAACCCGAGGGAAATCATGGAGCAACAAAGCATTAAACATTAAGTTAAAATTGGTTAGTCCGTTGCCCCATTTTGGTTGAGTTATCTGGTAATTGACTGACATATATACAGAACTGCACATTTCTCAACACAGTTGACCATATAAACTTTTATTTCAATCATGTTCAAATATGTACACAATACTTCAATACAGTGTTAGCACCATTGTTAGCAATGAACACACTGCCATCTCTGGGATCTAGTGCAGTACCCCAGGGATTGTTCAGATTCCCCACTGTGTGGATCTTGTTTCCCTCAGGATCATAGATGGAGAGACAATGGCCACTAATCTCACTGACAAGGCTGTAACCTTCACCATCAATGGCTAGTCCTCTGGGATCATTAGGATCACCATACATTCTGACATAGACACCTTCTTTGGTAAACACTTTGATAGTGTTTGAACCAAAGGCTGCAACATGAATGTTTCCCTGAGGGTCCAACGCAAGATCCCATGGAGACTGAAAACTATGATTGCCTGAGCCTTTACCATCTATGGTTAATAACCAACCACCATTTTCATTGAATACTTGTATCCTATGGTTACAATGGTCAGAGACAATCAGTTTGTTGTTGGAGTCAATGATGACAGCCCTGGGCCAATTGAACTGTCCCTGACCTGATCCCTGCTGACCAAACTTATGAAGGAACTTTCCACTTGATGTCAGCTTCTGTACACGATGGTTGCCACCATCAGCAACATACAACACATCTCCCTTGATGGTTATACCACTTGGATAAGAGAACTGACCATCACCACTTCCACTACTACCTATGGTATTCTTCAGTTGACCTGTTTGATCAAACACATAAATGTAGTGATCACAGCTCCCAACATAGATGTCACCATTGTCATGGATGGCTACACATCTAGGCGCCTTACACTGGATCACTTGTTGGGCATTACATAAGGTATGGTAGTCACGTTTAGGCCTCACATCAAGGTCATTAGGACTATTCTGTACATGCTGACCATCCATTGTGATGAGGAGCTGGTGAGGACCAGCAGTTTGAGGGGTGAGGGTGATGGTGTAGGTACCATCCCTGTGGTCCTCCACCTCTCCATACACAACTGCTCCATTATGGGTCTTGGACCTAATCTCACCCTTCACCTCTACACCGCCATGTGGGTACTCCTCCCCCTTTGAGGTCTTGCTTTGTACTTTAACATGGTACCTGGTCCCCACCTTGGCTGCTGATGTGGACATCCATGTGCATGAAGATGGAGAAGGATAACAGTCAAAAATGCTTCCTAATTTGGACAGTTGTCTGATAAGATCATCTGTTTTCACAGACACAGATATGTTGCTGTGTTGGTTTGGAGTGAGGGAAATGGTCTGGACCCTCTTGACGGTGGCCTGCAGTTCAGTGGGTATGAGTCCTCCCAATGCTACAATCCCATGGTCAGTGTGGGTCTGCAGGATCTGGGAGGCCGTATCAGTGTAGTGACCAATGTCTCCAACCATCTTCTCAAACTGCTCCTTCTGGAGGGTCAGAGCTGTTGACTTGGACAATGTAATGGCCTCCAACTCTGACAATAGTGTCTTTTTCCTTTCTTCCAATGTTTGTTGGAGTATTTCAAAGGCTTGGTTGATGGCCAAGAAAGCATTTCTTTTGGATATCTCCACTTGTTCTATCATCCTTTTATTTTCATCAATGGCTCCAGTCAGCTTTGTCACCACCTCTTTTGCATCTTCAAGTGCTCCTGTCATTTCCATTTGCTGGGTCTTTGCTACTGTGGATATTTCCTTCACAGAGTGGCTTTTGTGGGTACCTGTAGTGCAGTGAAGGCATACCAGCAAGCTACAAGTCTCACAATAAATATTCAATTTATTGTCCTCATGGTTAGGCTGAGAGCAGTAATGATCTCTTGGCTTCATGGTGGTGTGCAGTTGTCTGGCTCCCTCCTGGTCTAGTCCAACAATTTTGTGTTTGGACCACATTCGATTGCGCTTGTGGTGTTCAAGGCAGAAGGCACACAGGAAGTGATGGCAAGCACAACAGAACACTACTGCAGGATCACTGCTTCCTTCAGCACATTGGTCACATGCTACATCACTGTTACTGGTCATCTTGGACTTGTACCCTGCTACCTCTACTTCAAATCCAAGATGGAGGTTCTGAGGGAGAACACTGGCCCCTCCCACTGGGATGTTAGTGTTTTGTTCACAGATGGGACATTGGAACATTTGTTGGGAACCACTTTTCTCTATCTCATGATGGAGACATTGTAGACAGAAGGAGTGCAAACATGACAGAATTCTTGGATCATTGTAGGGCTTGGAGCACACACCACAGGTCATGTGTAAAAAGGGTTTCTCCATAACCACACTGTTGGTAGTAAAGGATTAAATAGTGCAGTCTATACAAAAGCACTTGAATGTATGGACCTAGGCAATTCAAAATCAATTAAACTACTGTACATGTATTGTGATATGTTGCACACGACAGCGCCAGGGCTAGTATTGTAGCATAACAATCCAGACACCTGATGAATGCTTAGCTATAGTTATGAAAGACAGCATATAAATGACCACCGAACAATAGCTAAAATATTATGGTTTCTCCATAACCACACTGAAAAATACAATAACTAAATTTAGTAGTCTATGCAATCCTTACACAGCACTTGAATTGTTTAGTCTATTCAAATCAACATTAAAATGGGTATGTTGCAAACAGCGCAACACAGGGTTAGTTTTGCAGTATAAGAATCCAGACACCTGGTTAATTCTTAGCTAGTTATGCAAGATGGAACATAAAAGAACACTGGAGTGTGGTGCTCAATCACAGATATATATAGCAGCCGAAGAGTTAACAACCCTTGTAGTCTCTATGTCTTAGACAACTCTGTTAGTGGTTACCTAAACCTGGTCGTGTCCATAACGAGGTCTAATAGGTTATTTTCAAAACATAATCAATTTGCTGAATTTGCTAAACCAGTGGTTTAAAGCTAATTGAATTTCAATATCAAATGGATACCAATTAACAGTACATAGCCATACCTAAGTGAAAGAAATACTATTACAAAACAATTAATAAAAACATCATCAAGTACACAAAGCTAACACTTAGCCCACACATGTTCATGTAGGTTAACAATAGTGATTAGGAAGGTAGTTTGGAAGCAGATTTTTAGGGTCATTTTGATTGTTTGATGACGATAGACAGTTTCTGAAAAACACAATACATACTGTGTACAAATTTAAAAATAGAAAATATTTCAGCGACGCAATTTTACAAATTTTTCAATGCATAAATTGACCATCGACGCAAAGTCCACATCGATTGAAACCCATCTTCAGTAATTTCAATCACAATTATTGACAAGCATGCTATGCCAATTTCTTGATTTGAAATAACCTTCTTAAATTGATGGCTTATAAACTCCACCAGCAGATGACTTATGGGATGTGGTTGTTGCTAATTGTGTCCACCATGCTGTGACCTGCAGGCATGAGGGAGATGCCCTAACTGCATGTGGAATGCGGTCGTTGACCTCTGTTGTCATGCCAACATGATGAACAGTTAGTGTGGAGTAGTGTCATGGCATAACACACACCTGTTGACATTCTCATTGCTGGAAGAGACAGAGGCAAACCTGCCACATTAGATATCACCATTACATCACCACTGTTCTGCCATCTTGGGTGAGTCATGTCAACAGGATAGGGAAGCCTATGCAGATGAGGACCACAAGCTCCACTCCAATGGACCCTAATGCCAGGAGTTAGGTTGGTCCTACATGCCACTGGCTGTGGGGAAGTATGGAAATTGAGGCAAAGAGGTCACAACACCATCTGCAGGCTAGTGTTCCACCTGCCCCTTCACCTGTCCTCCACCAAGCCAGTACTTGTGGCTTACACTTATGGCCAGCTGAAAAGCCACATAGGATCGTATTATGTCTGTACCAGCTAACAATACTGGCAAAAAGCGAGATTGGACAGAGTCTGACTCCCTGAGATGGAGTCAATGGATTGGAAGTGTAATTGTGATGTGAAAACACAAGAACTAAAAACGCTCCTCTATTCCATTACGTAGTTTAGTTGATTGCTTACACTTTAGTGAATACATTCTGCAGTCCCCGTCATTACACAGGATTACAATCGACTTTTTGCAGTGACATCCCGGGAACGTTCAAAACATTGCCGTCAATGTTTACTGGAGGACAAATTGTGCGTTTATTCGAATTTTATGACGCAATTATCGATAACGTCACCAAAATGTGTAACGTATGCTGTGCTTTGGGATGTAAAGGTAGACTAAGAGAACGTATAAACTTGAATTTTTTTTAGAATTCGAACTGACCAGAGGCGGCACGTAATGTGGATCAATGCACTAGGCTTTGTTCCATCCTAGAATGCTCGAGTTTGTGGCAAACATTTCATTTCAGGTAAAGCATTACCTAGAGCATGTACTAATGTGTGTCAAACTGATGTAAAGGATGGTATATTTTCATAGGTAAACCATCAAAGGAATAACATTGACTATGTTCCATCTGTGTTTTGGAGAGGCAAAACTAAATCCCCCACTAGAACACATGTATTGATCCTCAGTCACGAAAGGGTGTGTGTGTGTACCATACCAGTTTAACAAGAAGGGCCACGAGGACCAGTTTCAGTTTAACGATGGCGTGGTGGACAGAATGGATGAGGCGGAGAGTCATCTGGCGCGGGCTGCGCGAAACTTGGCGGACGGTCCGGCGAAGGATGCTGTCGAGAAGGCTCGGGAGTCGGTGAGAGAAGGTAAGAACCAGTTAGCGCATCGTCAGAAACTCATAAAACTCGCGGATCGGTCGGAGTTGGGTTGGCACGTCGTTAACGAATATGAAACAGACGTGCTGGCGGATAATCCCGAGGATGAGCGGCGTTTGGAGAACGCCGAAAAAGCGGCTGAAAGAAAAGTGTTGGCTAAGGCGCGTAAGCTGGATGCAGCGGCGAAGTTGAAAAAGGGCTTTGGCTGGCGAGAGAAGCCAGAACCAGGGCAAGGAGTTGTGACAGCGGTGCCTGTTCCAAAGCCCCAGGTGGCCCCAGTGGCAAGACCAAGCTGTCCGCTAGTATGCTACAGCTGCGGAGAAGTAGGGCATTTCAGACGCAGCTGCCCAAAGCGTCCACTCATCACTGGAGTGTATCCTGTATCTGCATGTACGGAGGTTGTATTTGGTGTGCATGGGGAGAGTGAGGGAGAGGCACGTGTTCAGTCTGGTGTACTTTTGTCACCTAAGGTGCGGGGAGCACATGCTGTGTTACCTCGTGGGGTGTTGTCACAGGATGCAGATGTGCTATTGTCACGTAAGGGGTTATCTCATGATGAGGTGTGTTTTGATGGGGTGTGGTCAAGGGAAATGGATGAAGGAAGGAATTGGGAGTTTCAAGCTGGAGATGGGGAGCTTCTTGAGGTAGATGGCATCAGAGGTAGACTTAAATGGCATGTACATTTTTGGGTTAAAGAGCTGTGTGCCTCCCAGTGGATTGTTGATACAATTAGGAATGGATATGTTTTACCCCTGTTTGCGGAACCAACTGCATATAAAAGAGCTAACAGTGTTCAGCATATACTAATTCAGATTTTGTGCATAAGGCGGTCAGTGAGTTGGTCAATGGGCATTTTGTGGAGGAAGTTTAGGAGCCAACGTATATTTGCAGTCCATTGTCGGTTGTGGAAAATAGCTCTGGCAAGAAGCGGCTGGTGGAGAATCTCAGGCATGTCAACCAGTTCTTGTGCAAGAGGCGGTTTAAGTATGAGGACCTACGTATAGCAATGATGCTATTCAGTCCAGGTGAGCTCATGTTTAATTTTGATCTCAAGTCGAGGTATCATCATGTGGAGATTGCTGGGCATCATCGTAAGTACTTCGGTTTTGAATGGGATCAGCATTTCTATGTGTTCGCGGTGCTGCCTTTTGGCCTGGCATCAGCACCAAAGACAGATCAGTTCCGGGAAGGGGCAGCATTAGTTATTGGTTTGTGTACTTGCCCTGTAGCAATGTTGGAGCGCTATTTTCATATGGGAGGTCTTTGCAGTGGTTCGCATGATAATTTGTTCAGGGCTATTGTTAACACCAAGTCAGGTGAAACCTTACGTAAGACGGGAGGGTTACGTTATACAAGACTCAGAGAGCATTTAATTGCTAAGATTGCCCAGTTGGGTATGGACCCTGCATTGTTTGGTATGCATAGTTTGCGGGCAGGGGGTGCTACTGCTGCAGCTAATGCAGGCGTGCCTGATAGGTTGTTTAAAAGACATGGCCGCTGGAGGTCGGAGTCAGCCAAAGATGGCTGTGTGAAAGATTCAGTGGAAAGGCGTTTAGATGTGTCTAAGAGTTTGGGCATATAACGGCGTGCCCTGTCCTTTGTGTGTCTATATTTGTGGCGTGCATCAAGTGACGCTGGCACCAATGATGGTCATTGGGTAGGGTGGGTAGCAGTAGCCATGGAAGGAGGCATGCGGCGGGAGATATATTTCTTGTCGGTTGAAGGTACTGAATTAGACGGGAAATAAGCTCCCGCCGGAATGTCGTAATGACATGGCGATTGGTTAAATAGGGTGCCACGTGGTTGGTAAGGATAAAGGGGCCTGAGGTTGCTGAGTGAGTCAGTCTAAGGCGTCAATACCACGTGCACGCAGTCATATCTGTTCTTTTCATATTTTGTGAGATTTTGCAGGAGTGATCCTTGTCTGGAAGTAGATGATGGACTATCTGGTGACTTTCATGTGGCAGCTTGCTGTGGAGAACAGTGTCTTATCGTTCTTTGTTTATTGTGTGTTGTGGGGTATCGGAGCAGGTTAGATAGTCGGTTTTTGACCCCATGATGTGGATTTTGTCCTTTAGAGGGTTTTTCCACGGTTTTTTTTTCCGTGAGATGGTGTGGGCGCACCTCTCTAAATGTAGATCAGTAGGTAGAATGCCCCCTGCTCAAGCCTACGTATGTGGTCTATGTTTTGCTGTAGGGAAGGTGAGGGTTCTGGTGTGGTCTATGTTTGTGGCGTGCATCAAGTGACGCTGGCACCAATGATGGTCATTGGGTAGGGTGGGTAGCAGTAGCCATGGAAGGAGGCATGCAGCGGGAGTTTATATAGTCATAGTTCATGTTGAATTACATCATAACTTCGAATTAATGCACAATTTGTCCCCCAGTAAACATTGTTTTGAACGTTCCCGGGATGTCACTGCAAAAGGTCTATAGGCATATTTGATGTGCCCGATGATTACGTTTGCAGTGAGGAGAGCACATTGTACGAATACATTGTGCACATGTGCTGTTGTCTGATGTATTATTAACCTTGAATTGGGGGTATGGCGAGACAGGCAAAGGAGCATGAGTAGACCTGCAGCTAATACACTATGTGTATCCATCGCCTACTACATCCAGAGATTATACCGTATTTTCTCCGCTACTTCTACAGCTCAAGGTGTGATAGCGTCGCGCGATCGATCTTACGCGAATACAGTGTCGACAACCACGCAGCCCTGCATGTACACATGGTATGTCGCGTCACGATGGTACATGCATATCTATGGTACATGTAAGAGGGATGCACCTTATGTCGCTCTCCCTTCCCTCGTCACCCGGAGAGCGTTGGGTGTAAACGTGCGTACACATGTAGTACAGTGTAATGTTCAAATGCATTAGAAAATCACATCCATGATCCAAATGCACCGCCTAAGAATGACAATGACACAAGCCATGAACAGTATGTGTTTAACCCTTACAACGCAACTGAAATGCACTCGCACTGTGAGAAACACTAGCTAGGATAATACACTTCATAATTTTTTCCCCACCCAGTTAAAACAATAATGGTTTACCTCATCTTTGGCTCCAACGTTTCCATGTGTTGAGCAGTTTACTTCTGTACAACTTCGAGGTCGCGCGATCACGTGAATGCTTTGAAAAATGACTTTATTAAAATATTTAATTTTTTAAAAGTACATTTTATGTTATTGTTTCTCCTTTAATTAAACTGTTAAACTAAATAAGAGCAACGAATTTTTTAATGCCTCTTACACCAGTGTAATTCAACCGTAAGATCTGAAAATCTCTACCACACACACATGCACATGGCTCTATGTATATATAGCTGCATGCACACAACTTTGTCTCCCTCCCCCCCCCCCACCTCTAACACACTCTAATCATATGCCCCAGCGTATGTATGCCAGTGTGACTGATGTATTGCCAGGCTTGGCTTGGCCTAGTACAGTAAACTGCTCATTCAGAAGCAAGGTTTAACACAGTGGCAAGGCCGTACCACAGACAGGCCTGTTGTAAGCAATTGAAGAGGCAGCAGAGAGTAGGGGGAGGGTTGGAGGGAGAGGGGCAACCAGTCCTCTGCCCTCCCCCAGAAGCCAATTTACATATTTCCTGCAATCTGAGAGGCATTATTTGGGTCAGGATGATGAGAACAGCAAAACACATACATGAATTGACAATGTCAATTTCGTTTTAGAAGCTTTGCCCTTTATATTCAAGTTGAACTTAGCTGGTTCAGTATGCTTTTTGCTATCTATTAAATAGCTTTTATTCTAGAAAACAGATGACGTACTTTGTCATTCTACACATGGACAAAAGCAACGAAATCTTAGAGTCTGAAAATTTATTACAACATTGGTGACTTTGTTAGTCTCATCTTTTCGTTATAACCCATATATATGGCATTGGCCGAGTAATGGGCACTAATGTCCATCTGAGTATATATCCTCCAGGAACCGACAGATTTAAGGTAAAAAATATGTATTCATCACTGTGAAATGCACTGGTATATAGTGAACCAGAATCTGTTGCCGCAAGTGAAAACTCCATCATGAATCAAGATTTATAGCAGGTGGAATACTTTAATTAGGTCAGCATTTTATGTTCTGATCACCCATCGTGGATCTCATATCTTAACGAGACTTCAAGCTGAATTTAGTTAAACCTGGCTAACAGAGAGTGACCTAGATAAGATTTAGAGACTAAATATAGCTTACAAGCTATCACTAGGACTAGGGGAAGGCCATTAATTAATTAAGGTTTAGAGTGTAGGGTACATACACCGAAGGCACTCGAACTAGGTCAACTATTCACCCACATTCTGAAAAATAACACACATTTGTTATCCTGAGCTTTTCACAATCTTTTGGCCTCATAAAAGGGTGCCTTCGGCATCATATAGCACACTTTGCACACTGTATAAACTTTCCTGAGTGTGTCCAACACAAAGGAACATGATGGGGTCAGCCATATATAGAGCCCTGTAGGTATGGCCAATAAAATAGGACCTTGGGTTAAGAACTGAACTGAAAAGCACAGCCTCTTGGGTGTCACCAACACAAGGCTAACCATGAGCTGACATGTAGAGTCCCCTGGGTCTGGCAAACACAGAGGGACCTTATGGGTTTTTCTTCATATGTTAATGCTTCCAGTGAGCATAACTTAGTACCCTGGATTACTGAGTACATGCACCGTACAAAGACACACGAGCTACTGTACTGTACAACTTGCATCATGTTGCATCATGGGGGATCGAGGAAAGATATGTAGCAGGAGGGATTAAGATTATTTGAGGTCATTCAACTCCAGATGGACTACAAACCTTTACCACATCTGACCACAAAGTATATATTCATATTCTACAGGGCCTGACCAGGACGGAATCCCCCCTCCAATTCTCCCTCTCTTCCTCCCTTTCTCTCTCACTGTCTTCTTTTACTTTCTTTTTATAGGGTACCTGTGGTGAAACACCAATTTGTGTGCACCTGTGTGTTCTGTTTGTGTATGTGTGTTTGTATGTGTGTGTGTGTGTGTGTGTGTGTGTGTGTGTGTGTGCACAGACGCATTCCAGTGCCACTGGGAACCACCCTATTCACAATTTACATGTTGAGGTGTGTTGTTCATGTATGTACCATTTCATTTGCCCTCCTCCCCTTCCCTCAATAGGTCTTAATGCCCTGTGGAATCCATGTGGATGGTGCAGCTGTGATATGTTCATCTTTAGAACATGTGCATCAAGAGTATTGCATAGCTTGTCTACAGCGCTGTGCATTTATTAAATATGGTTGACATTTATATTGGCTAAGCAAAATAATGGTACCTCAGATGTTGAAGGGCCAGAAGAAGGTGATAGCCTCTCATGTTGTAGGGCCAGAAGAAGGTGATGGTCCCTCAGATGGTGAAGGGCCAGAAGAAGGTGATGGTCCCTCAGATGTTGTAGGGCCAGAAGAAGGTGATGGTCCCTCAGATGTTGAAGGGCCAGAAGAAGATGATGGACTTCAGATGTTGAAGGGCCAGAAGATGATGATGGACTTCAGATGTGGAAGGGTCAGAAGAAGGTGATGGTCCCTCAGATGTTGAATGGCCAGAAGAAGGTGATGGCCTTCAGACGTTGAAGGGCCAGAAGAAGATGATGGACTTCAGATGTGGAAGGGTCAAATGAAGGTGATGGTCCCTCAGACGTTGAAGGGCCAGAAGAAGGTGATGAAAAATCAAAAAAGAAAAGAAAGGTAAGAGAATCAAAGCAAATCGCACTTAATAATCTTCTAACTTAAATTATAAATCTCCCAATGAATTAAAGGTCTTGTACATTATGTTATGTGATCACATTAATTAATTAGAAAGTAGTTGATTTTATCTTATCTTTCCATCGATTAAAGGTACTAGTATTTAAATACGTATTTGCCTAACTATCTCATTATAAATCCATGAAGTCATTTTGATGAATAAAGAAATTTCAATTTAAATGATCATCTTTTAAATGAACACACACAACCCACGTGAACTTTAACCAGCTGCTCTCCAGTCTGCCACACACACACAAACACACACACAACTACAAACAGTCACACACACAACCATAGTCACACATACAGTCACGCGCACATACACACACAACTAGTCTCACACACACATACGATGTAACATACACACATACATGCATGCACATACACATACATACACACACAAACACCCACACAGTCACACATACACAAACACATGCCTAGTTGTGACCATATTTAGTTGATTAACAATTAACATGATCAGGGAATCATTTTGTGGTGCACACTCTCTTTCACACTAGAACTGTCAGGGTGGACACACAGAGGGCAAGTTAGTGGCATTTGGATACTCTCATCGAACATACATATAAAATAGATCATCTTTTATAACTCTGGTACCTTTCTAGTGAACAGGAAAGGGATGGGGGAGGGAGGCAGAGAGTCCTGGTTTGCCTGTTTCTGACCTTGATCCTGTCCTGTGTGGAGGTAGAGGATGTCCTCTTCCCCCTTGGCCGGGGCACAGTCCTCCTCCACAGTGTAGAGGTGGGGATGATGGCTGCTGAAGGTGGAGGGGAGGAGGTGGGTGCTTGCTTCACATCATCAAGGAGGAACAACCACAAATGTGATTTGCTTACATGCACTGGACATGAGCACATGGGGCAGCTATTCATTGACAAGGTAAATGTACACCTGAACACTAAGGATACATGAGGGAGGGAGTGAGGGAGATGTATTACACCACTCACAGAAAATATGGTGCCCTCATCAAACATTGTACCACAATTATAGCATTGTAATAATAGCCGAGGATACAGGCAGCAGCCAAAGGGATATATGAAATCAAGCAGCACTACAAAACTATCGCCTCCAGTCACTTGAAATCCTATGCTTTTTATATACACTAGAAGGGAGCCAGTCAGTCTGGAACTACTGTCTAGGGTCCGAAGTGCATGGCATGATGTACACGTGCATGTAGTTCTCCATTACAACATGACACATACTGGAGCAGCAAGAAGAGACATAATGGAGGGGAGGGGGTAGGGGAGGGGCAAGGAAAAGCAGCAAAAAGCCTCCCAGTCCCCCTTCCCTTCTCTCAATATGATACCACAGGGTGAAGGGTTCCCTCTGACATTTCATAATTGACACCATCCACACCTCCTTCGTACACATGCACCCTCACACACCCTCCATCTGTACATGACTGCTCTGCAATATGGTTACATCTACCAGCAGTTCTGCATTGTGCAGTTATCCATGTATCACATATGACACACCTTTATGGTGACACACTATAGGAATGGAACTGTGTGTAGAGGAGATGATGAGGGAGACAATACATGGAGAGGGGTGAGGGTGTGCAGCAAAGTCACTCCTCCATCAAGGAGGGGAACTGACACTTTCACTCATCTTCACTAAGCTCCTTTTTAAAGCCCCACAGCTGTTGGCTTGACACCTACATGCATGTGACTAGGATGCTAACAGGCAGCACTTCCAATGTCAAATGGACCCAACTCATTCTCATCATATGCCACCTGTTAGGACTGCACACACCCACAGGGGCAACCTATGAGGGAAGGGGCTGGGGACACCACCATGATGTAATGAATAGGCACTGATTGGATGCAAAGTCAACTATTTGATTTGAAAGCCACACATACATACATAGTCAAGTACACAACCCACATGCAGTCACATGGCAGGATCACATGGAACACTAACTTATTAATTAGTAAAGTTATCAAAATTAGCATGTAAACATGCTGCCTTCCTTCAAATACTGGCTCTGCTCGAAAGTAGAAACATTCTGCTCACATGGCACAAGATAAGCTGCTATCCAGCACTTCTAGAAGCAGTGTTGGATGTGCATGGACAGTCAAGATGCAGCGCAAAACACACACTTAGTCAGGTATCTACCACTGTCCATGACATGCTGCTCTTGTTGTACGATTGGCACAGCAACCTCGGCTGCCATGACACGAGTGACTTCCAGCGACTTGGCAACTCTGGAAACCTCCATGTCTCCCCAGGAGTGACCCTTCTCCACTTCATGCTGTCACACCAGGTCATGGCAAAACTGACCAAGGCAGGCATCACTCCCTTCTCCCACTTTGCTTCCCACATCCTCACGTGGGGTGCGGCTAGTGTCATCAACCAACCCGACCCCAGCGAGAAGCGGCCCATTCATCATGCATACCAGGTGG
The DNA here is from genome assembly GCA_013339895.1 of Ephydatia muelleri. Lineage (NCBI taxonomy): Eukaryota > Metazoa > Porifera > Demospongiae > Spongillida > Spongillidae > Ephydatia > Ephydatia muelleri. The sequence goes on along the minus strand of JABACO010000004.1, from coordinate 6,530,305 downwards.
CAAAGACCCTGGGTATCTCCAGGTGGGAGAGCATGGTGTCTCCATTTGTGGAACATGGTGCCCATAGGGATGCTGTGGACCACAGTGGAGCATGTGTGCCTTTCCATCCAGCCACCCTAATGTGCTTGTCTTGCTTGGCTGCTAAGAAGATTGTGTGTGCAGGAATACCTTACAGGACTCTAACTATTCTGCCCTCACACATAAAGGAATTTATTGCTTTTCATGATGCATCATAGCTGCCATGGATGTCTGTTCTTACTACTTTTTAATGTGTAAAGAGTTTATTTCAAGAAAGCACTTGTCCTATCACACTTGAAAAAAAGGCATCAGTTGTTGCATTTAGTACAGCACTATCTCAAAACCGATACCAAATAGGTTTAGTGCCATTGTGCACTCCTGCAACAAACAAACACACAACCACATAGATGTACACCTTTTCTTTGTAGATGTACAAAGAAAAGGTCGAGTTATATGCCTAGGTCTTTTGAGACCTCCAACCATCTCTGGACTGAATCCTTCCCATACCCATCTTTGGCAGATTCTGATTTCCAGCGGCCATGCTGCTTAAATAGCGTATCCTGCACACCAGCATTGGCTGCCGCTATGGCACCCCCTGCAGGAAGGCTATGCATACCAAACAATGCAGGGTCAAACCCAAGCTTTGCTATCTTATCCAGCAATAGCTCCCTTAGCCTAGAGTAGCTGAAGGCCACCAGCATTATGCAAACTCTCTCCTTCCTTTGTCAGTACTATTGCCCGAAACAGCATACCGTGGGATCTAACTTCCCCATTTGAAAATATCTTTCCATCATGCTCACAGGCATGTTTCTGACCCAGTGTGTGCAATGACTAAGGATGCACACTCCCGGTATTGGTCCGTCTTACTGGACTGCACATTGATCACAATGCCTTCAGCATTGAAGGTGATATCATAACATTTGAGCTTTATTAGCTCATTGCAATGCAGAAAACCAGCAAATGCCACCAACCAAACAGCCAGCAACCTGACATCAGACAAAGGTGGCTCTGGTCCAGTGGCCTCCACCATGGCCTTCAATATATTGGCCATCACAGGTTCCTTCTGAACCTTGGGCTTAGCCAACATTCGCTTCAATCCTTCCATGGTTGGCTTAACTAAGGGTAACCCACCCAATTGCTGCAACCCTGCCAGCCCATGGAACCATGAGAGAGCATGTAACTTGGCTAGCCTCCTCAGCTCTTTGTTGTGACAATATGCCACCTTCACAAGAACATGGAGGGAGTGGGTGAGGGAGTAAAGCAGTCGTAAGCGAATACAGTTTCGTCGCGTCACGCTGGTACGAGCATATCTTATGGTACATGTGAGAGGGAACCTTATCTCTATGCATCGTGTGTCCCCCTCCCTCGTCATCCGGAGGGCGTTGGGTGTACATGTACGTGATGCAATGATCAAAACGACGTCCATGATCGAAATGCACCGCCTAAGAATGACAATGACACAGTACGTGTTTAACCCTTACAATGCAACTGAAATACACACGCCTCTACTTTGTTTGAGATTTCTATAGAAATGCAGTTACTTGAATGTGGACACTACTAAATGAGGACTAAAAATTTGTATTAAAGTTCAGAACGATATAAGGCAATGCCTTTGATCTCCCTGAATTCTGGAAAAATCAATATATGCATTTAATACTTATAAAGGACAAATAGTGCAGCAGTGGCGTAGCGAGGGGGGGGCAGGGGGGGACATATGTCCCCGGGCGCAGGGTTGAGGGGGCGCCGAAATAGACGAGAGATAATTAATTATCGCGTCAACGACAACTCACAAACGCATGGGCAGATACCGGGGGCAATTGTAAACCCGTTCATATGGGACAGTTTCCGCGAAAATTGCCCCACGGTTAAAATGTTATAAAAATGCATCGCGTTTGAATCGCTATAACTTCCCAACGGATAACGCTATCGACTTCCTATTTTCAACACTTCATACTACACCATTTCACTATGAAGTGTTGAAAATAGGAAGTCGATAGCGTTATCCGTTAGGAAGTTATAGCGATTCAAACGCGATGCATTTTTATAACATTGTAACCGTGGGGCAATTTTCGCGGAAACTGTCCCATATGATATAAGGCTCCTCCCCTTCCCTCTTTTCCGCTAGGTACCCCCCCCCCCCCCTCCCCTCCGGGCCAGAAGCCGACAGCACCCCCCCCCCCCCCCCCCCCCCCCCGCGGGCGCTAGTAGTGCATTATGTCCCCGGGCGCACAACACTCACGCTACGCCACTGTAGTGCAAGTCGACGGGAATGATCTATTGCGACGGGACCGAGAACAACATACTGACTCCATCAGTGACCTGACTGTACATTATATGCACACATAAGAGGGGTCCCAATGGTGCACACATAAGAGGGGTCCCAATGGTGCACACATAAAAGGGGTCCCAATGGTGTATTGTCAACAGCACAAAGAAAATAACACCACAATAACCCCCAAGGCTGATCAAACTCCATACATTTCAACGAGCGCGTGCGCGGAAAATTAACGGACGTTTGCAATTACGCGTCAGAATACGTAATGAGCGTCCGAAATTGCTGGCAATGCAGTTGTGATCGACGTGAACGCTTTTGAACCAGAGACGATCCTTAGTATTGTATGTAGTTATGTAGGTAGCTGCATGGTAGAGCGTATACTGTACGCTGAGTGGACTTGGTGTTGTGTGTGGGTGCATACATGGCTGTACGCTGAGTGTACTTAGGGATGCAAACGCTGAATGTACGTATATAGTAATGTGTTGATAGCCGTGTATGTGCGCTGAGAATGCAGTATCAGACCTTATCATGCGCTGCATCCATCCCCCTACATGAAGACTGTATGATATAGCTATTGAACTAACCTGTTGGTAGCAATGACACGTTTACGGCCGTCTATAACCACTGGCAATGTCGTGGAGTACTGTCCGAGTACATGCTGTACGGCCAGAGCTGAGCGGACGCAAATTTGCATCTTCTGCGTATAATCGGTTAATAACCTATGACCACATGTGACCTCGAAAGCACACCCAGAATGTAGATGGTACTTCGTGTCGCGCAAGAGGTTACTATGTGTCGTCTCAGAGAGAGCGTATGGTTGGGAATATCACACCCATGATCCAAATGCATGGCTTACACATGGTATGATCAGAGATAACACAGTAAGGGGATTGGAAGTGGATCACATACCTATGCGTGGGAAATCCGAGGTAATCACACCTCTGAATTTGTGAAAAGAGGTGCGAAGGGCCATTGGATTTTCTCTTGAATCTCTTAAACAGTAAGCTAAAATATTACAGCAAAGTGATCAACAAATAGCACTATCAATACTGATTTGACCAATGCATGCTTTTTACATTAGCCTACATGCAATTCATAGCTCTTGTTTTTCCAGCATACATGTATCTATCTAGCATATGCATCAAAACGGTTGGGGGGGGGGGGGGGGGGGGGGGCATGGAGGGTTCTCACCCTCCCCCCGAGATTTCAAGGTGGGAAGGGGGGGGAGGGGAAGTATCTACCCCCCACCCCACACGTTTTGCATAACTAATTTATGCACAGTACTTTTTCCGCGATGTGGTGCCCACCGTTTGAGCATGAAGCGTCGCAATAACTCCATAACTTACTTTTTGCGAATAAGTCGTGTGTGACCAGATCTGAGATTTCCACGGATCGTGTACCATCCAGCACAGATGCGCCAACCATTGCCACGGCACCTTTAGTCTAGATGAGTTTACCTATTGTATCTGTATAAGAACACTTCTGCATCACTTGTCTCTTCAAATTCAAATGCATTTCCAAATTCAGGATGCGCTACACAGTCAAGTACAGCATCAACTCTGCTCGAATTCTACAAGAAGGATATTGATGGGAAAAAGTTGTTTGGCAGATGGACATGCTAGCGGATCTTGTAGCTGAATGAGACAAACATCACTCGCATTTTCCAGCTTGAAGAGTGTCACTAACGTTAGGACACTCATAGATATTGTGAACACACTCCCTCTGACTGTTGGCATCTTTTCAGAGGTAGCCAAATTGTTGTAAATATTTTCCAGGAAGAGCTGAAAGGTACTTCCTTCTCCACATTGAGAAGGGTTAATCCCTATCTGAGTCCACCATGACCCAGGAAAATTCTAAATTGCCATAAACAAACAGATACCGTAAAGTACCACGAATAAGCCCCCCCCTCCGCCCCCAACAATAAAAAATGGCTCGTGTTTAAACGTGCGCATCTCCGTAACCTCGAAAGTCTCCTCAAATGTATTCAGCATTTCAGAAACAAAAATGGTACCCGTACATGATTATGTAAAAAGATACGAAAGCGTTCGCGATTACGAAGATACGGACGTTTACACACGAGCCATTTTTTATTGTTGGGGGCGGAGGGGGGGGGGCTTATTCGTGGTACTTTACGGTAATATATTTTAGTGCTATTAGCCGTTTAAAACAATTCTTCGGTGTGTTCTAGTTACGATAAAAACTTTAAGCCTCCCCCCCATAGACGCCACTGCCAAGGATGCGCTAGCTAAGTATTTAAGTGCGTCAACTTCCAATCCCGCTATCTGTATAGTATGAGAACAAACCACGAGTAGTACTTAAACTTTCAAACTCCAATGAAAAGGAAGCGCCACTGTGCGAAATCCTTATTCGGATCGGGTAGCAAAAACACGGACACCACATCAGCTCCATCGTCCACTTCCCACCAATCCTTCCTCTCGATCCCTTTTTACAAATACTTACGCGTTTTTTTGGCTCCAATGTTTCCACAAGCGATTCGACTTTAGCGGTAGCGCGATTCACAATATAAACATTTGCCACATATTCGTATTATAAATACAGACAAATAAAGACAGCAACTCTGAAACAGGTCTTTGTGCTTGCTAATGCATGAGGGACATGTCCTGCAGAATATGTCATGTCTGAAGATGTAAGACCACTGTCTGCATTACCAAAAGGAGTATCACTCGACTGCGTATTGCCTTTTAATAGACACAAATGAAAATGCGCAACAAAGTGAAAGAAATTGCAAATGGTCGATTACTTAGTAAAAGGTACCATGGGCAGGAAGGAATGTACTACAAAACCATGCAAATGCAAGCTTCATGTATAAGAAAAGGACAGAAATGTAACGTTGAAAGGGAAAACTTGCAGAGGCGTTTAGAGGACTAGTCGATTTCATATACCCCATGCCGTTGTGACTTGTGAGCAATGATCGACGCCATCACTTTGCATTATCTCAAGGCGGGGTTCAAACTTGACAACAACCCCATCTCCGTACCAAGTAATAGTATTATAGAAAAGGGAGGGGCATTACATGAAGGGGCCCTCCTGCCCTCTAAACTGCAGTGATTACGATGTATAGACTTCCAATCAAAAGTAAACCGGATGCACAAAAATAACATCTTTGGATTAAATTATTGGCCACAATGCACAGAACGCGAGCATAACACAGGCAGAAGATGTAACAATAACCCTTTATTTTCATCTGCTTCATTTTGGGTCCCAACTTCTTCAAGGCTTTTTGTGTTCTTTCTCCTATGCATTGCCATGTGGTGGGGTTTTGAAAGCTAACCAATGATGGCCGGAAACACACACAAACCTCCCACTTCCTTGTTTTCTCAGGGTCTGGCTCATTCAGCATCTCCTTTTCTGCCTTCTTTTTGTCTTCCTTTCTTTGCTGCATGTGCAGCCAGTCATACATTACCTTGCCATTAACACACATACGCACAGGTACAGACCCACACATGAACACACACACACCTCTTGTCTCTGGGAGTGCTGCAGTTTCTCCAAGCTCTGTGTCACCTTCAATCGACCCTTCTGCACTTTTTCTTTGCCCTACAAAAGTGGCCACATGACTCAATGCACCAGATCAACTCCTAAAATCTCTAACCAGATAACCAAATCTCTAGCAAGATAACCAGGCTGAAAGTGACCTACACACTATTAGTTCTAATTGGTCAGCAACTAGACATGTGTAAGCCACCTAATCCCCATTTCACAATACACTGAAACGTCTCTGCATAGCTACAGTAGGTGAGGAACCACATAGCTGGGTAAAGAGGGTGGGGGAACCACATAGCTGGGTGAGGAGGATGAGGGAATCATAGCTAGGTGAGAAGGATGGGGGAACCACATAGCTGGGTGAGGAGGATGAGGGAACCCCATAGCTAGGTGAGGAGGATGGGGGAACCATATAGCTGGGTGAGGAGGATGAGGGAACCATATAGCTGGGTGAGGAGGATGAGGAGACCACATAGCTATGTGAGGAGAATGGGGGAACCACATAGCTGGGTGAGGAGGATGGGGGAACCATATAGCTAGGTGAGGAGGATGGGGGAACCATGTAACCGGAGAGGAGGGTGGAGCTGCAATGTATGAAACAGGTACAGTCTAACCTGCCCAAAGTGGTCACCCAAGGGCCAGAATTGGAAGGCCATGTACATGCACATATCCAGGAATGATCTACTGGATCCATCTATATTAAACCAGAGGGGAGGGGCTGGACTATTGCATTGAATTGCGACTGCTTTCATGATGTAACAACTTTTGTCCATCATTATGTGCATGTACAAACACACATATACATATGGGATCGTGTCTACACAAAAAGACACAATGCATGTATTATAAAATTTCCAGTACACGCAATAGAAATGTTATGTTTGCATTAATTAAAAATTCAGAGCCTTCCGACTCCATGACAGATACTCCAATTCTCAGTGTGTAAGAAGCAATGTGTAGAGGACATTCAGACGTTTAATTATCCAAAAATTTGAAATCTTGAAAAACCATGCATTAGGTCCCTTTTCACGGAAACGATCCCATATGTATAATTACGCACATGTAGACGCACATAAGTACCACACACACACACACACACACACACAAGCAAATATGCCCACACATACATGCACAATGTGTGGAGGAGACATGACTGGTGAGGGGGAGACATGACTGGTGAGGGGAGTGTGGGGGAGACATGACTGGCGAGGGGAGTGTGGGGGAGACATGACTGGTGAGGGGGAGAGTGGGGGAGACATGACTGGTGAGGGGGAGTGTGGGGGGAGACATGACTGGTGAGGGGGAGTGTGGAGTAATTCCATGCCTAGTGTACGCAACTTTCTGCATGTCGGTCTCGAATTTCTCCCAAACTTATTTTATGGGTAAGGGGGTCATGAGACATGACTAAATACAAAAGGTCACCACCTAGAGGTCTGTGGTCGTGGAGATATTATTGGACATGATTGTGACCTTTTCCTTGGACACTGTGTTTTTGATGCCATGTATTTTGTGTACCCCTTCACATATCACAATCAATTTAGCATTAAATAAAAGCTCCTTCATGAAGGTATTATGAGGGATATTTAAACTTTATTAAGTGGGTGTGGTGAAATAATTTCTGTCGTTCACCTTTTGTATAATTAGATAACAATTGATCTGCCATACCAAATTCTACCTTTTAAATGTCACAAAAAGTCTTCAATATGGAGAGGTTATATGCAAAATTTGGAGGTGGGATGGCACTGGGTTTAGGATGTAGCACATGGAAAGATACTGATTCCAGCTGTGATGGCCTGTCTCCAACCTAACCACATAAGTTTAGGTTTTGAAAGGCTATCAAAACATCTCTGACTTAACACAACTGTCATAACCACTGAGGCCCAAGGGTTGCTGGGAAACACAGGCATACAAAGAATACACTTCTCTCCTGTCCCTTCCCTTCCATACATGCACACACAGGTAAATATATAAACTCTTTCACTACTTGCGATCCTGAAGTGCTTGTGTTGCTCTGTCCATTTCATTGTCAGTAAGAGTGTAAGTTTGTCCAGGGTAGGTTGTAGGCTCAACAAAAGTCAGAATGACACTGATGTGCACTGTTAATATGTCAGCTTTGTGAGGATAGAGAAATGACCTGCTAGGCCCACGTGGATGAAGGAATGACAATGTCACTTCCTGCATTTCAGGATTAGTTCCTGTCACACAGGCAACCCACCAGGCACCATCGTAGATAGCAGTCACATAACCTTTTACATCACACATATTTCTTTGATGTGATACCACAACTTGTACAGCTTTGATCACAGCTTGCACTGTACTCCAGCACTTGCAGTGTGCTAGTGTCAACAGGCACAAAGCAGTGCAACCTTTGGGTACCGGCTATGGTTTTGGCCTTGGAAGACCTTTCTTGCAGCAAGGTTTCTTCATTGCCCCATTCTTCAGTGGTGATGAATTTAAAAGTGATACCCCCTGTAACTGGGTCTGCATTGTGCCTTTTGACACTAGCACACTGCAAGTGGATCAAAGCTGTACAAGTTGTGGCATCACATCAAAGAAATTGACTGGTGAGGGGGAGTGTGGGGGAGACATGACTGGTGAGGGGGATGTGGGGGAGACATGACTGGTGAGGGGGAGAATGACTGGTGAGGGGAGTGTGGGGGAGACATGAATGGTGAGGGGGAGAATGACTGGTGAGGGGAGACATGACTGGTGAGGGGGAGACATGACTGGCGAGGGGAGTGTGTGGGAGACATGACGGTGAGGGGGAGTATAGGGGAGACATGACTGGTGAGGGGAAGTGTGGGGGAGACATGACTGGTGAGGGGGAGTGTGGGGGAGACATGACTGGTAAGGGGGAGACATGACTGGCGAGGGGAGTGTGGGGGAGACATGACTGGTGAGGGGAGTGTGGGGTAGACATGACTGGTGAGGGGGAGTGTGGGGGAGACATGACTGGTGAGGGGAGTGTGGGGTAGACATGACTGGTGAGGGGGAGTGTGGGGGAGACATGACTGGTGAGGGGGAGACATGACTGGTGAGGGGAGTGTGGGGTAGACATGACTGGTGAGGGGGAGTGTGGGGGAGACATGACTGGTGAGGGGGAGACATGACTGGCGAGGGGAGTGTGGGGGAGACATGACTGGTGAGGGGAGTGTGGGGTAGACATGACTGGTGAGGGGGAGTGTGGGGGAGACATGACTGGTGAGGGGAGTGTGGGGTAGACATGACTGGTGAGGGGGAGTGTGGGGGAGACATGACTGGTAAGGGGGAGACATGACTGGCGAGGGGAGTGTGGGGGAGACATGACTGTTGAGGGGAGTGTGGGGTAGACATGATTGGTGAAGGGGAGTGTGGGGGAGACATGACTAGTGAGGGGGAGACATGACTGGCGAGGGGAGTGTGGGGGAGATATGACTGGTGAGGGGAGTGTGGGGTAGACATGACTGGTGAGGGGGAGTGTGGGGGAGACATGACTGGTGAGGGGAGTGTGGGGTAGACATGACTGGTGAGGGGGAGTGTGGGGGAGACATGACTGGTGAGGGGGAGACATGACTGGTGAGGGGAGTGTGGGGTAGACATGACTGGTGAGGGGGAGTGTGGGGGAGACATGACTGGTGAGGGGGAGACATGACTGGCGAGGGGAGTGTGGGGGAGACATGACTGGTGAGGGGAGTGTGGGGTAGACATGACTGGTGAGGGGGAGTGTGGGGGAGACATGACTGGTGAGGGGAGTGTGGGGTAGACATGACTGGTGAGGGGGAGTGTGGGGGAGACATGACTGGTAAGGGGGAGACATGACTGGCGAGGGGAGTGTGGGGGAGACATGACTGGTGAGGGGAGTGTGGGGTAGACATGATTGGTGAAGGGGAGTGTGGGGGAGACATGACTAGTGAGGGGGAGACATGACTGGCGAGGGGAGTGTGGGGGAGATATGACTGGTGAGGGGAGTGTGGGGGAGACATGACTGGTGAGGGGGAGTGTGGGGGAGACATGACTGGTGAGGGGGAGTGTGGGGGAGACATGACTGGTGAGGGGAGTGTGGGGCACCCCAGTAGTTGGAAAGCAACTGATGGTATGTCCAGCTCAGCAAAAGGTCACGGCATGCAGTCACTCTAGAAAAGCCTTAAGATCTGAAAATCTCTACCACACACACATGCACATGGCTCTATGTAGGTATAGCTGCATGCATACAACTTTGTCTCCCTCCCCCTCCCCACCCCCCTTCACACATTCTTCACTCTAATCGTATGCCCCAACATACGTATACATGCCAGTGTGTCCCGATGTATGCCCATTGCCAGGCTTGGCCTATTACATAGTACCTTGCCTTCCCATAAGTCTAGGGAGAAAACTGATATAGTATACATAGCACAGCACAGTGAGCTAGCTAAATAAACTACAAAGGTGTTTAGTCCTGCACATACACACATGCATAGGCACACACAAGGTGTACACTTACATGACGTGCTGCCATATCCAATGATATCCTCTGTAGAGGAGAGATTGCTCTGATTGCCATAGCCATCAGACCTGCAGGATATACATGGTTAGTCTGTGTACAGAGGTCTGGTATGTATGTATGGGATCAGGCACAGAATGTAGTCTGGATCTGGTATGTACAGGAAGTGGAATACAGGGTTATTATGTGTGGATGTTGTGACTGAGGGGGGAGGAGGGGGTGAATGTAAAAATAATGTGTCTTGCGTCACACCATACCACTAGATGTGGCTGCATACAGCACACTGCTCATTTAGAGGAAAGGTTTAATACAGCAGCAAGGCCACCCCAAAGCACACCACAGACAGGTACGTTGGAAGCAATTGAAGAGTGGTCAGGCTAGCAGAGAGCAAGGGGAGGGTTAGAGGGAGAGGAGCAACCAGTCCCCTGCCCTCCCCCAGAAGCCAATTTACATATTTCCTGCAATCTGAGAGGCATTATTTGGGTCAGGATGATGAGAACAGCACAACACATACATGAATTGTCAATGTCAATTTCATTTTAGAAGCTTTTCCCTTAATATTCAAGTTGAACTTAGCTGGTTCATTATGCTTTTTGCTATCTGGTAAATAGCCTTTAGTCTAGAAAACAGATCACAATCACTCAGGACAATTAATAAATTCCCCTGGATATCAAAGCTAACTACCATTGATTACTAATGTGTCATCCATCCCCCCTGTACGGTCATTAAATGGAATAACTAGTCCATTTCCAAACGCCGTTCTCCAAAAGCTTTGTCAATCTGTGTGTGTGTGTGTGTGTGTGTGCGTATGTGCGTGCGTGTGCATGTAAGTGTATGCGTGTGTATGTGCATGTTACAAAGGGTGGATTGAAAGCTTGCGTTTGTGTACATGTGAGTGTATGTATATGCGTGTGTAACTGTATGCATGTGTATTTGTGTGTCACACGCAAGCACATACTATTTATAGAGTACAGTGTAGGCTACAATAATGGTAGATTGAGTTGGGTGGTATGGGTGTACAAGCCTTCTTATAGGCATACATGCATAAACACAAGCGTATCGGTACACACATAGAATGCAATACGTACTATAATAACTGACCTTGTATTTGAAAAACAATACGTAGAGACTCCACTTGAGGGACCTTATGGGTTTGTCTTCATATGTTAATGCTTCCAGTGAGCATAACTTAGTACCCTGGATTACTGAGTACATGCACCGTACAAAGACACACGAGCTACTGTACTGTACAACTTGCATCATGTTGCATCATGGGGGAAGAAAAGATATGTAGCAGGAGGGATTAGAGGTCATTCAACTCCAGATGGACTACAAACCTTTACCACATGTGACCACAAAGTATATATTCATATTCTACAGGGCCTGACCAGGACGGAATCCCCCCTCCAATTCTCCCTCTCTTCCTCCCTTTCTCTCTCACTCTCTTCTTTCTCTTTCTTTTTATAGGGTACCTGTGGTAAAACACCAATTTGTGTGCACCTGTGTGTACTGTGTGTGCGCGTTTTGTGTGTGTGTGTGTGTGTGTGTGTGTGTTTGTGTGTGTGTGCGTGTCTGTGTGTGTGTGTTTGTGTGTGTGTGTGTGTGTGTGTGTGTGCACAGGCGCATTCCAGTGCCACTGGGAACCACCCTATTCACAACGTACATGTTGAGGTGTGTAGTTAATGTATGTACCATTTCATATGCCCTCCTCCCCTCCCCTGAATAGGTCTTAATGCCCTGTTGAAAAAGGGAATCCATGACTGACTGGTGAGAGGGAGTGTGGGGGAGACATGATTGGTGAGGGGAGTGTGGGGGACTGGTGAGGGGAGTGTGGGGGAGACATGACTGGTGAGGGGAGTGTGGTGGAGACATGACTGGTGAGGGGAGTGTGGGGGAGACATGACTGGTGAGGGGAAGTGTGGTGGAGACATGACTGGTGAGGGGGAGTGTGGGGGAGACATGACTGGTGAGGGGAGTGTGGAGGAGACATGGCTGGTGAGGGGAGTGTGGAGGAGACATGACTGGTGAGGGGAGTGTGGGGGAGACATGACTGGTGAGGGGAGTGTGGGGGAGACATGACTGGTGAGGGGGAGTGTGGGGGAGACATGACTGGTGAGGGGGAGTGTGGGGGAGACATGACTGGTGAGGGGAGTGTGGGGGAGACATGACTGGTGAGGGGAGTGTGAGGGAGACATGACTGGTGAGGGGGAGTGTGGGGGAGACATGACTGGTGAGGGGAGTGTGGGGGAAACAAAAAGATGGTCCCAGCTGGGCACATAACACTATGTGATTGTGTATGTGTACATCATTAACTAATTCAACAGACAATGTCTGGTAGGGGGAGACATGACTGGTGAGAGGGAGATATGACATGTTCACAGACACTTAGACTGACACCCAAAGGTGTATAACCCTATTTAAACCACCAAACATATTTACACACATGTACCATGACACCTGCAAATGTGGGTGTGTCTTTTACTGGAAATGTGAATCAGCCAAAGATGGTCACAGCTGGGCACATAACACTATGTGATTGTGCATGTGTACTAATTCCACAGACAATGACTTAGTGAACTATATAACTGCATAGCATATCACACACCTACCCTCTTGTCACAACACCAGATTGGTTAAAGGCTCATTGTGTACCCTGCCACACACACACACACACACACACACACATACTGTAGTATGCTGCCTGCAGCCGTTACGCGCCAACAGTCTAGCTTGGACACACCAAGTTAATTCGCCCCAATGTCTTACAAGGCACACACAGAAACACCTATCTGAGTCCAGGGTGGAACAGCTTCCTGCAGCCTTCCGGTGCTTCTGTCCTGAACCTGCTTAAATAATAATGATTAAATAGTTGTCCTGAAACCAGTTTGTCCTGTCCAGAAAACCAGTTCGGACCTGTAATGCCAGGTGGATGACAAGTACAACCTGAAATGCCAGTCTACCGTCTCATCTACACAATTACAGTACAAATCAAGGTTAGTTACTACCATTGTCCAATAGACCCTAGTATACTACACATACACACACACACACACACACACACACACACAAACACACACATACAACACACACACACACACACACACACAACGCACACACAATGAGAGGGATGGAGGGAGGCAGTGAGGGAGCAACCAATGGCATCACTCTTATACTACATGTACCTGAAATTAGTTGTGACAATATGCCACCTTCACTAGAACATGGAAGGAGTGGGTGAGGGAGTAAAGCAGTGAGGAAGGAAGGGAGGGAGATGGTTTCAAGCAATGGCACCCCTCTTCTACTACAACATGTACATACACCAAAAGGTAAACGTGGCAGTACACCTGCACACTACAGCATACGAGGGAGGGAGATAAATTTCAACCCATTGCATGTAATTCTATCATGCAGGTACCTGCACATGATTGCTGACAGAAAGGGTTGTCGCGGCAGCCAGCAACATCAGAGTAGGTAGCAAGTCCATTGAGAGGGAATAGAGCAGCAGACGAGAGCAGTTGACGCATGTTGGTTGCTGTGAAAGATATTTATAGCAGCTACAGTGTGCGCATATATCCCACGCCTTCCGGTTAAAAACGATTGGTCAACTATAACATTGTGAAACCATCAATCCTGGTGCATGGCGGTAACGTGTGCCTGACCACAATATTTTGGTTCCAAAAACGAAGCTGTGGTCAATACACATGAACAAAAACCTCTACGCCGAGAGACGCCTTAGAATTCATCTTACAGCAAACTTAACTTTATAGTCTTAAAATCCCTTTTCCCCAATGGTGCACGGCGGAAATGTGTACGTACCTGACCAAAATATTCCGGTTCTAAAATAAGGCTGTGGCCAACAACGAGCATAACGAGCCACAACCTAGCTTTAACAAATTCGCAGAGACATTCGAAGTTTTCCAAACTGAGAGAGTAAGTTAAATATCAATTAATGCCAATGTATCCTTATGATAACTCTTTTGGTCGAGAACAAATTCACACATATATCATTAACATGTAACAGCTAGATTATTGTTTAATACATATGATTGAATTACATTGAACTTTTTTTTTTGGGGGGGGGGGGGGGGGGGGGGGGGGGTAATTGAAATTATTATCCCGTGTTTAGGGTATATTCCATGTCAGGGAAGCCGGTTACAGGCGGAACCCAGAGGTCATCCGACGAGCTACATGTTGATGAGACACGTCAGGGTGATAACGAGAGGCTGAATGACTGCCTGCACAGCATGTGATCGCGGCGCGGGACCAGACCAGTTTAGAACCTGTTGACCATTGATCCCATATAAACCCCCTTTGAGTGTTCGTGAGCAGATAGTTGTACTAGTTGGCTGGCGTGTACTGCTGTAGTGCGGTGCATACTCTATAGTGTGATCTTACACAGCCGGTGATTCTGTGCGTCGGTACGCTAGCGCGGTGAACGGTCATCTACAGGCCACATCTCCCTCATGCCTGCAGGTCATGGCATGGTGACCAAGAGGATCAAGAGCACAATTAGCAACAACCACATCCCATTAGTCATCTGCTGGTTGTGGAATTTAAAAGCCATTAATTTAAGAAGGATATTTCTAATCAAGATATTATGTTTGTTGGCATAGCATGCTTGTCAATAATTGTGATTGAAATTTCTGAAGACAGGCTTCAATCGATACGGACTTTACGTCGATGGTCAATTTATGCATTGAAAAATTTGTAAAATTGCATCGATGGACTATTTTAAAATTTGTACACAGTATGTATTGTGTTATTCAGAAACTGTCTATCGTCATCAAACAATCAAAATAACCCTCAAAATCTGCTTCCAAACTCCCTTCCTAATCACTATTGTTAACCTACATGAACATGTGTTAGCTTCTTGTACTCAGATGATGTTTTAATTTATTTGTTTTGTAATAATATTTCTTTCACTTAGGTATGGCTAGAAACTTGTACTGTTAATCGGTATCCGTTTGATATTAAAATTCAATTACCTTAACCACTGGTTTAACAAATTCAGCAAATTGATTATGTTTTGACCTTTAGACCTCGTTATAGACACGACCAGGTTTAGGTAACAACTAACAGAATTGTCTAAGACATAGAGACTACAACGATTGTTAACTCTTTGGCTGCTGTATACTCCTTATATTTCTGTGATTGAGGACCACATTCCTGTGTTCTTTTATGTTCCATCTTGTATAACTAGCTATGAATTAACCAGGTGTCTGGATTCTTATACTGCAACGCTAACCCTGTGTTGCTCTGTTTGCAACATACCCATTTTAATGTTGATTTGAATGGGCTGCTGTATAGACTACGAAATTATAGCTATTGTATTCTTCACTACCAACATTGTGGTTATGGAGAAACCATAATATTTTAGCTATTGCTCGGTGGTCATTTATATGCTGTTATGCATATCTATAGCTAAGCATTCATCAGGTGTTTGGATTCTTATGCTACAATACTAGCCCTGGAGCTGTAACCCTAACCCTAACCCTAACCCTAACCCTAACCCTAACCTCAGAACCTCCATCTTGGATTTGAAGTAGAGGTAGCAGGGTACATGTCCAAGATGACCAGTAACAGTGATGTAGCATGTGACCAATGTGCTGAAGGAAGCAGTGATCCTGCAGTGGTGTTCTGTTGTGCTTGCCATCACTTCCTGTGTGCCTTCTGCCTTGAACACCACAAGCGCAATCGACTATGGTCCAACACAAAATTGTTGGACTAGACCAGGAGGGAGCCAGACAACTGCACACCACCATGAAGCCAGGAGATCATTACTGCTCTCAGCCTAACCATGAGGACAATAAATTGAATTTTTATTGTGAGACTGTAGCTTGCTGGTATGCCTTCACTGCACTACAGTTACCCACAAAAGCCACTCTGTGAAGGAAATATCCACAGTAGCAAAGACCCATCAAATGGAAATCTCAGGAGCACTTGAAGATGCAAACGAGGTAGTGACAAAGCTGACTGGAGCCATTGATGAAAATAACAGGATGATAGAACAAGTGGAGATCTCCAAACGAACTGCTTTCTTGGCCATCAACCAAGCCTTTGAGAACACAGCAACATATCTGTGTCTGTGAAAACAGGTGATCTTATAAGACAACTGTCCAAATTACATGTAGGTGAAATTAGAGTATTCTTTCCTTCTCTATCTTCATGCACATGGATGTCCACATCAGTAGCCCAGGTGGGGACCAGGTACCATGTTAAGGTACAAAGCAAGACCTCAAAGGGGGAGGAGTACCCACATGGTGGTGTAGAGGTGAAGGGTGAGATGAGGTCCAAGACCCATAATGGAGCAGTTGTGTATGGAGAGGTGGAGAGGTGGAGGACCACAGGGATGGTACCTACACCATCACCCTCACCCCTCAAACTGCTGGTCCTCACCAGCTCCTCATCACAATGGATGGTCAGCATGTACAGAATAGTCCTAATGACCTTGACGTGAGGCCTAAACGTGACTACCATACCTTATGTAATGCCCAACAAGTGATCCAGTGTAATGGGCCATTTTGTGTAACCATCCATGACAATGGAGACATCTATGTAAGTAGCCATGATCACTGCATTTATGTTTATTATCAAATAGGTCAACGGAAGAATACCATAGGTAGTAGTGGAAGTGGTGATGGTCAGTTCTCTTATCCATGTGGTATATCCATCAAGGGAGATGTGTTGTATGTTGCTGATAGTGGCAACCATCGTGTACAGAAGCTGACATCAAGTGGAAACTTCCTTCATAAGTTTGGTCAGCAGGGATCAGGTCAGGGACAGTTGAATTGGCCAGCAGGTGTCATCATTGACTCCAACAACAAACTGATTGTCTCTGACTATAATAACCATAGGATACAAATATTCAATAAAAATGGTGGTTGGTTATTAACCATAGATGGTAATGGCTCAGGCAATCATAGTTTTCAGTCTCCATGGGGTCTTGCCTTGGACCCTCAGGGAAACATTCATGTTGCAGCCCATGGTTCAAACACTATCAAAGTGTTTAGCAAAGAAGGTGTGTATGTCAGAATGTATGGTGATCCTAATGGTCCCAGTGGACTAGCCATTGATGGTGAAGGTTACAACCTTGTCAGTGAGTGTTGGGGCGATTGTCTCTCCATCTATGATCCTGAGGGAAACAAGATCCACACAGTGGGAAATCTGAACCATCCCTGGGGTACTGCACTAGATCCCAGAGATGGTAGTGTGTTCATTGCTAACTATGTGCTAACACTGTATTGATGTATTGTTTAAATATTTGAACATGATTGAAATTAGAGTTTATATGGTCAACTGTGTTGAGAAATGTACAGTTCTCTATATGCCAGTCAATTACCAGTAATAAATAAATATATTATATTTATCTCGTCCTTCATACATGGTTTTAATAACTCAACCAAAATGGGGCAACGGACTAACCAATTTTAACTTAATGTTTAATGCTCCATGAATTCATTATTCGCCTCCATGTAAACTTGTTATGTAATCATTATGGCTAATCATTATATTGGCAGAATGGTAGTTTATTATCCCTAATCCCATGTGGCATTGACATGAGTCTGCTGGAATGTCTTGCATGCCATAGCAGCCCAGTTCATCGGTTAACTAGAGCTAAGTACTTTAAACAATATCCAATCCGAGTCTATTAATTAATGGTGGTGTCCCCAGCCCCTTCCCTCGGGTTGCATGCCCCAGTGGGTGTGTGCAGTCCTAACAGCTAGCACATGATGAGAATGTGGAAGTGCATGACTTGCAGGTATGTGTGTGTGTGTGTGTGTGTGTGTTTTGTGTGTGTGTGTGTCTACATGTAGTATACATGTATATGGGTGTATAACCCAAACCCTGGCTAATAGAATTGCTGTTGTTGCCAACTTTCCCACTACTTTCAATGATAACTGATCCTTAGTATGACATTGGAAACGTGTGGAGTGCTTGGATCCACATGTTCCACAGAGACACTCCAGTTGACACGGACGCTGTGAGACAGAGAGATGAAATCTGAATGCTAGGGGAGATATGACAGAACTTGTGAGAACAATGTGGGAGACATCTTGAGATTCTTAAATAGCGGGATGTAGCTTGAGCTTTGCCAGGGGAGAGAGGTTATAATGGAGACCATAAGGTTGGAGGTGTGTATATATGAGAATGAATATGAGATATGTGTATCTTTTGTACTTCTGCATGGAGTGTGTCTCTTGTCCGTCTGCATGGAGTGTGTCTCTTGTCCATCTGCATGGTGTGTTTGTGTTGTGCACATGGGGTATGTTGTCTTTACAAATGGTTGTATGCTCATAGGTCACCTGTATGCACATGTGATATGTGGAATCTGAGCCATTTGGAGTGTTACTATATGTATGGATGGTTTTATAGTGGAGTGGAGTATAGCAAATCGTTGAAATACTTTTGAAAGATTTTAGATACGTGAAGTACTGTCACACCCAAATTCCTACTTGCACACTGAAACTGACAAAGGGAATTTCAAGCTTTCATTACAGCAGACAAATGCAAATGTAGTACATGGTGGTACAGCTTGAAGCATAGATTGATCTTGCATGTGGTGTCCATTGTCATGGCATTGATTACATCATCATGACATCATCTTGTTTGATTTTGTGGGGTTTGTGTATGTGTTAGTGTGCTGGGCTGCTGAGTACCAGTTGCCAAGGAGTTGTTAGGTCAACTCCACCTAGCCAGTCTCCATTTATAGTGTGTGGTTACAATATTGCATGCATAGGATGAATGTGTTGGATTTGCATACTGTACAACCACAACATTTGGTGGTAGCATGTCTGACTTTTCATGCATACATGGCAGTACTGCCAGTTATCACCCTCACCCCCTCACCCACCCCCCCCCCCAACTCAAGGGCCCAGCTCAAGAGCTTCAACTGAAGATGCAAAACTAAACTCAGCTTGCATATTGTTCTTCTATGAAGAGTTCACTCACAAGGGCCTAGCTCAAGAGCTTCAGGATGAGTGTAGCTGACATGAAGTCATTGTTGCAGTAGACATGATGGTGACGTGATGCTCATGCAACTGTTGGGTAAGTGTGGCATGTAACTTTGGCAACCCACCACCCCGAGACCCATCTCTTTCAGGTTTCAGGCTTTTGTTCACCCACCATCCCATGACTGCACACCTGTGTGTGTACACTTGGAGCTGTTGTGTATACCCACCCATTTTCACTGTCTGCATGTCACCAAATGTAACCAAACCTTTATTCCTGGTGTCATACTGACCCACAAGACTGGATGTTAAGTGGCTTCCTCTATTGTTCTGTTGAAGCACTGTGTGTCTTTCATCCTATCCAACAGGTCATCAAAATCATCATCACTGCCATCAGTCCATCTCCAAGACACCCAAAAAGCATTGTTTTCTTTGTCATTCTAATAGTGTGGTTTTGTGGTTACAGAATGCTTTCTTATTGAGCCCTGCTGGATAATGTGTTTGTGTGGCTGTGTGAAACTTTCTTACGTGGGGTGAGGGTGTGTGATATGCAATAGGGAGGAAGTACAGGAAATGACATTGGAACATTTCTGTGAAATCACATATTGGGTCATTTAATAAATTCGTCAAATTAACAATAGTCACGTGATTGAAGTCCAGTTGTGTCCTTTCAACGTTGGAGCCAAAGATCAGTGTGGAACAATTGGTGTGAGTATTTTGGCCTAGTGTTTCTCACATGTCGAGGCGTTCTCGGAGGCGTGTGTATTTTAGTTGCATTAGTATTGTAAGTGTTAAAAACGTACTTGTTCTGGTTGCATTGTAAGGGTTAAACACCTACTGTTCATGGCTTGTTCTGGTTGTGTCATTGTCATTCTTAGGCGGTGCATTTCAATCATGGACGTAGTTTTGATAATTGCATCACGTACATGTACATGCACCCAACGCCCTCCGGATGACGAGGGAGGGGGACACACGATGCATAGAGATAAGGTTCCCTCAAACATGTACCATAAGATATGCACATACCAGTGTGAAACGACGTCGCATACGATGGATCGGGTGCAGGCATGTATCCTAGATTTGAGGAAGTAGGGTTTATCGCAATACAAGATACAGATCAATGCAAAGTGTGGTCAATTAGCAAGCGTGGAAAGAATGCATCTATTGCTTCCGGTATATACTAATAGGGATGTCGCAGTGTATATGGAGAAGTGATACTTTCAGTTGTCATGCACGAACACAAAGCAGTCTTTTTCAGCATTAGCTCAGAATGACCTTTCCACTGAGCATGTTGTGACGGGTAATGTGCACCTAACCACTGCTTCTTTGTGGTGACCCATGCCATGTCTTGTAGTTCTTGTGACGGAGCGGGAGGAGGGGGGGGGGGTCTCGAGCACCTAAGCGCCTAGCTAAACACACCCCTGTATTGGCACCATCTGCCTTTCCCATTATGATTCTTGCCCCTCCCCTCTCCCCATGCCCCTCCCACCTCCTCTTCCCCCTTGCATTACATTTCTACTTACTGCTCCAGAATGTGCCATGTAATGTACTGTGGAACAGACACGCAAGGTGTTTGATCAGGGCACCATCTTCTCTGTAAAGATGTGTGGAGGTCTTAAGTACAACGTTGGCATCTGTTCATGTGAGTATCAGAATGGTACCTGCAATGGGTTGAAATTTATCTCCCTCCCTTATATGCTGTAGTGTACAGGTGTACTGCCACGTTTACCTTTTGATGTATGTACATGTTGTAGTAGAGGAGGGATGCCATTGCTTGAAACCATCTGTCTCCCTTCCTTCCTCACTGCTTTACTCCCTCACCCACTCCCTCCTTGTTCTAGTGAAGGTGGCATATTGTCACACAAAGTTCATGTTTTTAATTTAATGGCCTCTACTGAGTAATTTGGAGGACCCAGAGCTGAGGAGGCTAGCCAAGTTACATGCTCTCTCATGGTTGCATGGGCTGGCAGGATTGCAGCAATTGGGTAGGTTACCCTTAGTTAAGCCCACTATGGAAGGATTGAAGCGAATGTTGGCTAAGCCCAAGGTTCGGAAGGAACCTGTGACAGCCGATATGTTGAAGGTCATGGTGGAGGACACTGGACCAGAGCCACCTTTGTCCGAAGTCAGGTTGCTGGCTGTTTGTTTGGTGGCATTTGCTGGTTTTCTGCATTGCAATGAACTAATAAAGCTCAAATGTTCTGATATCACCTTCAATGCGGAAGACATGGTGATCAATGTGCAGTCCAGTAAGACAGACCAATACCGGGAGTGTGCATCCTTAGTCATTGCACGTACTGGGTCAGTAACATGCCCTGTGAGCATGATGGAAAGATATTTTCATATGGGAAGTTAGATCGTATATCCCATGGTATGCTGTTTCGTGCAATAGTACTGACAAAGGAAGTAGAGAGTTTGCATAATGCTGGTGGCCTCAGCTACTCTAGGCTAAGGGAGCTATTGCTGGATAAGATAGCAAAGCTTGGGTTTGACCCTGCATTGTTTGGTATGCATAGCCTTCCTGCAGGAGGTGCCATAGCGGCAGCCAATGCTGGTGTGCAGGATACGTTATTTAAGCGGCATGGCCGCTGGAAATCAGAATCTGCCAAAGATGGGTATGGGAAGGATTCAGCCCAGAGATGGTTGGAGGTCTCAAAAGACCTAGGCATATAACTCGAACTTTTCTTTGTACATCTATGTGGTTGTGTGTTTGTTTGTTGCAGGCGTGCACAATGGCACTAAACCTATTTGGTATTGAGAGGCAGGTAGTGCTGTACTGGGGGCAGGAGGAGGGAGTGTAATTATACAACATTTTCTCATTGTGTTTTGATATGTATTGTTGGCAGGTCTGGAGAGTGGAAGGTTCCTTGACAATGACATAGACCATGAAGATTGGCTGGAGAGCAAATGATGGACATAGAACTTTGTGGGTTGGGTGCAACTGTTGTAATCTGGTATGGGAGTGGTGTTTTCAGTCCTGCTTTGACTTTAATCCTAGAAGATGACCCCACTCCCACTCAAAGTGTGTATGTGTGTCTATCTGTACGTGGGAGTGTATGTTTTGTAATTTGTTCATTTCTGTGTTTGTGTGTGATTTTGTGTTTGTGTGACAATGTGCACAATGAACATTTAACCAATCTGACTTGGGGTAAGGGTGTGTGATATGCTATATAGGGGAATAGGGAGGGAACAGGAAATGACATTGGAACATTTCTAATTATTGTACAATCAGTTTACTTGTTAATACTGGTACCTCTTTGGTGTACAGAACACAAGCAGAGAATGATGATCTCTAACACAAGTACAGTTGAATTACACTGTTGAGAGAGGCATTAAAAATTTGTTCCTGCATTTTAACAGGAGGTGTGTGTGAAACAATAACATTGATATTTTAATAAGGTCATTTTTATACTATTAAGGTCATTTTCAAAACATTCACGCGATCGCGCGACCTCGAAGTTGTGCACAAGTAAACTGCTCGACACATGGAAACGTTGGAGCCAAAGAATAGGTAAACCATTATTGTTTTAACTGGGTGGGAGAAATGGTGTGAAGTATATTGTCCTAGCTAGTGTTTCTCACAGTGCAGTAGAGGGCTAGTACATTTCAGTTGCGTTGTAAGGGTTAAATACATACTGTTCATGGCTTGTGTCATTGTAATAGGCGGTGCATTTGGATCATGGACAAAATACATAATTAATAGAGCGACACAAAATACATCGTGCTATGGTTCCCTCTTACTTACCAGCGTGACGAGACATGCCATCTACATGCTGGGCTGCATGGTTGTCGACACTGGATTCGCGTAGGGTAGCATCGCTAGTGTTTGGAAGTCCGAAAAAATTTGATGTAGTAAAAATAGCCCTGCCCTATTCATGTTCAAATGAATAGAACACTAACTGCAGTTTTGGAAACCTTGATCACTTGATCACTGAATGTTGTCAAAAAAATAATGAAATCATAGCATTAGGCAGTAGTCGTGTGTTTACTGCAGTGGGATTAGGCAGTGTTCGTCATCGCATTTCTTTACGCAGTCATTCTATAAACATTCTTACTATCGTATAAAATGCATAAACATCCAGGATTCATCATTCAGCATTAATGCAATTAGGAAACGCAATCAAATCAAATCAATTATGATGCGATATATGAAGCAGCTTGGCATTTTGGACGTTAAGGCTGTGGAGCTCACGTCACATGCTACTGATAATTGTCACTGTCCTCAGCAAGATTTGTACAGATGTATTCCTCTTCATCTTTAGTTTCAAAAAAGAAACACTTCTGGGATGGATGTAACTTCATGTTTGTTTCTCTGCACTTTTCTTTTCCCTTCTCATCTCTGTTTTTACCTTTTCCCTTCTCATCTCCTCTCTTACCTTTCTTTTTTGATTTTTCATCACCTTCTTCTGGCCCTTCAACATCTGAGGGACCATCACCTTCTTCTGGCACTTCAACATCTGAAGGCCATCACCTTCTTCTGGCCCTTCAATATCTGAAGGCCGTCACCTTCTTCTGGCCCTTCAACATCTGAGGGACCATCACCTTCTTCTGGCCCTTCAACATCTGAGGGGCTATCACCTTCTTCTGGCCCTACAACATCTGAGGGACCATCACCTTCTTCTGGCCCTTCAACATCTCAGGGGCTATCACCTTCTTCTGGCCCTTCAACATCTGAGGTACCATCATGTTGCTTAGCCAATATAAAGGTCAACCATATGTAATAAATGCACAGCGCTGTAGACAAGCTATGCAATACTCTTGATGCACATGTTCTAAAGATGAGCATATCACAGCTGCACCATCCACATGGCCATTCCACAGGGCATTAAGACCTAATGAGGGGAGGGGAGGAGGGCAAATGAAATGGTACATAATTACATGAATAACACACCTCAACATGTACATTGTGAATAGGGTGGTTCCCAGTGGCACTGGAATGCGCCTGTGCACACACACACACACACACACACACACACACACACACACACACACACACACACACACACACACACACACACACACACACACACACACACACACACACACACACACACACACACACACACACACACAGAACACACAGGTGCACACAAATTGGTGTTTTACCACAGGTACCCTATAAAAAGAAAGAGAAAGAAGAGAGTGAGAGAGAAAGGGAGGAAGCGAGGGAGAATTGGAGGGGGGGATTCCATCCTGGTCAGGCCTTGTAGAATATGAATACATACTTTGTGGTCACGTGTGGTAAAGGTTTGTATAGTTCTTCTGTAGTTGAATGACCTCAAATAATCTTAATCCCTCTCTTTCCTTTATCTCCCTCCCTCGTATGCTGTAGTGTGCAGGTGTACTGGTGTGTGTACATGTTGTAGTAGAAGAGTAGTGCCATTGCTTGAAACCATCTCCCTCCCTTCCTTCCTCACTGCTTTACTCCCCCACCCACTCCTTCCATGTTCTAGTAAAGGTGGCATATTGTCACAACAAAGTTCATGTTTTTAATTTAATAGCCTCTACTGACTAATTTGATAACTTTAATAGTTAATAAGTTAGTGTTCCATGTGATCCTGCTATGTGACTGCATGTGGGTTGTGTACTTGACTATATGTGTGTGTGGCTTTCAAATCAAATAGTTGACAATCAGTGCCTATACATTACATCATGGTGGTGTCCCCAGCCCCTTCCCTCATAGGTTGCCCGTGTGGGTGTGTGCAGTCCTAACAGGTAGCATATGATGAGAATGAGTTGGGTCCATTTGACATTGGAAGTGCTGCCTGTTAGCATCCTAGTCACATGCATGTAGGTGTCAAGACAACAGCTGTGGGGCTTTAAAAAGGAGCTTAGTGAAGATGAGTGAAAGTGTCAGTTCCCCTCCCTGATGGAGGAGTTACTTTGCTGCACACCCTCACCCCTCTCCTTGTATTGTCTCCCTCATCATCTCCTCTACACACAGTTCCATTCCTATAGTGTGTCACCATAAAGGTGTGTCATATGTGATACATGGATAACTGCACAATGCAGAACTGCTGGTAGATGTAACCATATTGCAGAGCAGTCATGTACAGATGGAGGGTGTGTGAGGGTGCATGTGTACGAAGGAGGTGTGGATGGTGTCAATAATGAAATGTGTGAGGGAACCCCTCCCCCTGTGGTATCATATTGAGAGAAGGGAAGGGGCTTTGCTGCCTTTCCTTGCCCCTCCCCCACCCCCTCCCCTCCATGATGTCTCTTCTTGCTGCTCCAGAATGTGTCATGCTGTAATGGAGAACTACATTGCACGTGTACATGTGACTGGAGGCAATAGTTTTGTAGTGCTGCTTGATTTCATACATCACTTTGGCTGTTGCCTGTATCCTCGGCTATTATTACAATGCTATAATTGTGGTACAGATGTTTGATGAGGGCACCATATTTTCTGTGAGTGGTGTAATATATCTCCCTCACTCCCTCCCTCATGTATCCTTAGTGTTCAGGTGTACATTTACCTTGTCAATGAATAGCTGCCCCATGTGCTCATGTCCAGTGCATGTAAGCAAATCACATTTGTGGTTGTTCCTCCTTGATGATGTGTGGTATAGATGGTCCTCTGCCCTCTGGTCCATGCTGTGAATCAAGCACCCACCTCCTCCCCCTCCACCTTCAGCAGCCATTATCCCCACCTCTACACTGTGGAGGAGGACTGTGCTCTGGCCAATGGGGATGAGGATATCCTCTACCTCCACACAGGACAGGATCACGGTCAGGAACAGGCAAACCAGGACTCACTGCCTCCCTCCCCCATCCCTTCCCTGTTCACTTGAAGAGAGTTATAAAAGATGATCTTTTTTATACGTATGTTCGATGAGGGTATCCAAATGCCACTAACTTTCCCTCTGTGTGTCCACCCTGACAGTTTTAGTGTGAAAGAGAGTGTGCACCACAAAATGATTCCCTGATCATGTAACTTGTTAATAATTGTTAATCAACCAAATATGGTCACAACTAGGCTTGTGTTTGTGTATGTGTGACTGTGTGGGTGTTTGTGTGTATGTATGTGTATGTGCATGCATGTATGTGTGTATGTTAAATTGTATGTGTGTGTGAGACTGGTTGTGTGTGTATGTATGCGTGACTGTGTACATTGTATGTGACTGTGGTTGTGTGTGTGACTGTGTTTGTGTTTGTATACATGTGTGTATGTGTGTGTATGTTTATGTGAGATTGTGTATGTGTATATGGTTGTGTATTGTGTGTTGTGTGTGTGCATGTGACTGGTTGTGTGTGTGTTTGTGTGTGTGTGGCAGACTGGAGAGCAGCTGGTTAAAGTTCTCATATAACGTGGGTTGTGTGTTCATTTAAAAGATGATCATTTAAATGAAATTTCTTTTTTCATCAAAATGACTTTATGGATCTACAATGTGATAGTTTAGCAAATACGAACTGTGTTATTTAAATCCTAGTCCTTTAATCGATGGAAAGATAAAATCAATTAAATTAATGTGATCACATAACATAATGTACAAGACCTTTAATTCATTGGAGGATTTATAGATTGCATATTAAGTTACAAGATTAATAAGTTCGATTTGCTTCAAAACAACTAATCAAACTTGAAGCATGTAAAACCACAAAGGTTTTATTGGACTTTGAATTGTAATAAATCACAAAATCAAATTGTGGTATGCAGGGTTACATGTTTTGTAAGTATCAAAGTTTCAGTTATGTGCACATATGCAGTATTCACAAGGGCACTGTTTTTTTGTTTGTTGGTTTCAAATTGGCTCAGGAGATCAGACTCTGCTTGAATAGTTTTGATGACCACCAAGCATCTGGCTATCACGTAGCAATGCTTAGAGAAGACACACTTATTGGCTACACACACACACACACACACACACACAGAACACACAGGTGCACACAAATTGGTGTTTTACCACAGGTATCCTATAAAAAGAAAGAGAATAAAGAGAGTGAGAGAGAAAGGGAGGAGAATTGGAGGGGGGATTCCGTCCTGGTCAGGCCCTGTAGAATATGAATATATACTTTGTGGTCACATGTGGTAAAGGTTTTTAGTCCTACCATGAGCTGACATGTAGAGTCCCCTGGGTCTGGCAAACACAGAGGGACCTTATGGGTTTTTCTTTATATGTTAATTCTTCCAGTGAGCATAACTTAGTACCCTGGATTACTGAGTACATGCACCGTACAAAGACACACGAGCTACTGTACTGTACAACTTGCATCATGTTGCATCATGGGGGAAGGAAAGATATGTAGCAGGAGGGATTAGAGGTCATTCAACTCCAGATAGCCTTGTGTTGGTGGCACCCAAGAGGCAGTGCTTTTCAGTTCAGTTCTACTCAGGTATCTTAAGACTAGCTACACCTATATTTGGAATTAGCAATATCTGCAATTTTAACCATTACAAGATGCCGCATTTCCTTTAGGATGCTTGCTATACCTATGTTTCTTTGTACCAAATGTTTGTACAGTGATCCCGCAAATTAATGTAATTGTAGTTGTCATAGCAACCATCACCGTTTATTGTATTGCGCTCCGTAATATGGGGGCGTTTCTTAACGTTTTTGCAAAACCCGGGCGGCTAAATCTCGTTTCTTTGGACTAAAAACGTCATATAGTATCTATTTGCTACTGGTCTAACTAATGCCAGTGGCAAAATGAAACTTATCTTTGTATGCATAAGTTGCATACAAAAACGATGTAATTTTCGTTTAAGCGTTTCAAAATACGGATCAAATTGCCTACTACAATGATTAAATACGGTTATTCTTGAATTAGAAGAACTGCAGAAACATGCGAAAAACTATATTTTAACCATCCGGGTTTTCAATTCTAACATTCAATCCAATTATTTCACCGCGCGTAACCGTTACCATAGAAATGACATTATACAATGATACATTATGAATAAACGCTTCCTTTGGCAGCCATTTAAATATATCAAGTGTAGCCAGTCTTAACACACCTGATCGAGTAACCCAAGGTCCTATTTTACTGGCCATACCCACAGGGCTCTATATATGGTTGACCCCATCATGTTCCTTTGTGATGGCCACAGTCAGGAAAGTTTATACAGTGTGCAAAGTGTGCTATATGATGCCGAAGGCACGCTTTTATGAGGCCAAAAGATTTTAAAAAGCTCAGGATAAGAAATGTGTCAGAATGTGGGTGAAAAGTTGACCTAGTTCGAGTGCCTTTGGCACATGTACCCTACACTCTAAACCTTAATGAAGGGCCTTCCCCTAGTCCTAATGATAGCTTGTAAGCTATATATATGTAGGCTCTAAATCTTATCTAGGTCACTCTCTGTTAGCCAGGTTTATCTAAATTCAGCTTGAAGTCTCATTATGAGATCCACGATGGGTGATCAGAACATAAAATGCTGACCTAATTAAAGTATTCCATGGTTCACTATATACCAGTGCATTTCACAGTGGTTTTTTACCTTAAACCTGTCGGTTCCTGGAGGAATTATACTCAGATGGACATTAGTGCCCATTACTATAAAAAATGACGGCCAATGCCATATATATGGGTTATAACAAAAAGATGGGACTAACAAAGTCACCAAAGTTGTAATAAATTTTCAGACTCTAAGATTCCATTGCTTTTGTCCATGTATAGAATGACAAAGTACGTCATCTGTTTTCTAGAATAAAGGCTATTTAACAGATAGCAAAAAGCATAATGAACCAGCTAAGTTCAACTTGAATGTTAAGGGCAAAGCTTCTAAAATGAAATTGACATTGAGAATTCATGTATGTGTTGTGCTGTTCTCATCATCCTGACCCAAATAATGCCTCTCAGATTGCAGGAAATACATGTATGTAAATTGGCTTCTGGGGGAGGGCAGGGAACTGGTTGCCCCTCTCCCTCCAACCCTCCCCCTGCTCTCTGCGGCCTGACCACTCTTCAATTGCTTACAACAGGCCTGTCTGTGGTACGGCCTTGCCACTGTGTTAAACCTTGCTTCTGAATGAGCAGTTTACTGTATACTAGGCCAAGCCAAGCCTGGCAATACATCGGTCACACACGCTGGGGCATATGATTAGAGTGTGTTAGAGGTGGTGGGGTGGGGGGGGAGGGAGACAAAGTTGTGTACATGCAGCTATATATACATAAAGCCATGCTCATGTGTGTGTGGTAAAGATTTCTTATACTTGTAGGCTTTTCTAAGAGTGACTGCATGCCGTGACCTTTTGCTGAGCTGGTTACGTGTGTAGGGCTGATAAACACAAGTACGGTTGAATTGCACTGGTGAGAGAGCAGAGGCATTAAAAAATTCGTTGCTCTTATTTAGTTTAACAGTTTAATTAAATGAGAAACAATAACATAAATTATAGTTATAATTAAAATTAATACTTTAATAAGGTCATTTTTCAAATCATTCACGTGATCGCGCGACCTCGAAGGTAAACTGCTCAACACATGGAAACGTTGGAGCCAAAGATTAGGTAAACCATTATTGTTTTAACTGGGACCGGTGGGTAAAATGGTGTGAAGTTCATTATCCTAGCTAGTGTTTCTCACAGTGCAGTAGAGGCGAGTGCATTTCAGTTGCGTTGTAAGGGTTAAACACATACTGTTCATGGCTTGTGTCGTGTACGCACGTTTATACCCAACGCTCTCCGATTGACGAGGGAGGATAGAGCGACACAAGATGCATCGCGCTACGGTTCCCTCTTACATGTACCATAGATATGCATGTACCAGCGTGACGCGACATACCATGCATGTGTACATGCAGGGCTGCGTGGTTGTCGACACTGTAAAACGTTCAAAACAATGTTTACTGGGGACAAATTGTGCGTTAATTCGAAGATTATGATGTACACAACCAATTATTTTCAACCTGTTCCAGGCTTGTTAACAACCTGTTCCGACCCTAATATATCAGGGTCGTTTTGACCAGGGGTGGCAATACCCTGGACCAGGGAAGAATTTATCGGGCCTGAAACCAACCTGAATCGCCCCTGTACCAGGACTGGTAAGGCCATTCAAACGTGCTATAGAATAAAATTTATTGCTAGTTATCATTTGTTAACAAAAGCTTCATTGAAAAACAACATTACAAATACATGTATGTCCGTACATCACTCATGTTCGGGAACACAAACGTAGGTTTGATGA
Source organism: Ephydatia muelleri (assembly GCA_013339895.1). Taxonomy (NCBI): domain Eukaryota; kingdom Metazoa; phylum Porifera; class Demospongiae; order Spongillida; family Spongillidae; genus Ephydatia; species Ephydatia muelleri. The sequence continues at coordinate 6,499,980 of JABACO010000004.1, read as the reverse complement.
TACAATGATTGCCATATTTGCCACAGTAAAAGTAGGAATGAAGTTATAGACGACACTTTTACATGCTTTACTTACGTGTGGAAGACGCCTGTTTCTGGCTTTTTAACCTGGATCACTCTGTTTTAACGTTCACTGCAAGATAGCTATATAGTGAAGGGATAGATATATATCCTTACCGTCTAGATGAAGTCCATTTCAATTCCTACAAAAAAAGAACAGTGGTTCACATACGTAACTTACGAGGTCTTGGTCTTGGTAACAAGTGAATAAGACATGTATGTACGTACACTGTATGTAACTTACGCTTGAAGTGATCTTGGTAAATGGACACTGTAGGCTACACAGCTGAAATGCTCAATTCGATTATAATTAACAACTGGCATATGTAACTTGCGACTGGAGATGGCGTTGCTACCATTTAGCAACCCACGTGCGTAAGTCACTTACGATCGCGGTAGGCCTGGTCATGGTATCGGCACCAGGCTTATTTCTGTTAACTGAAATGCACACATGTAAACCCTATAAGATACAGTTTTAACATAGGAAGCTTACCCGGTACCGCTTTATACCCATTTTGGCTGCTCTAGTAAACAGTATCGATCCTTGCATAGGCCTACCGCGCAATCAGAACAATACCAAAAGACAAGCTGGATAGAACTTACACATATGCAAGACCGATCATTCGAATGGTGGTGAATGGGCAGTTATTTCTTCCTGGTGAATAACTCTGTGTATACTTAGGCTGCCGTCAACTTGGCTTTCTACGTCCTCACGAGACATTTGAGCTCAGATTTGCCTGGCACGTGACATCTGATGCATCAGTCTGGTCCCCAGACTAGGTTTGACCAAGAATACAGTGACATTCTGAAGTTGAAATGCCAGTCCATCATCAGATGCACTAAGCTGTGTTATTGGTTAATAAACCCACGATTGGCTCTGTTTCAGACTTCACCGCTTTATTCGCGTAGCTATATGGATAAAGGGCCTAAATCTGGAGTGGTGTCATGAACGCCCAGCAACCTGGATCCATTTTTCATCAGAATGTATAGTTCAACCAGCGCACTAAACTCAATAATTAAAATGCAAACAGCATTGGAACAGGCCTGTTTTTCGGGATAAATACAAGGAAGTAATAGGTTTTCTAATTAACATCTGATTTGTGCGTATAATTTTTTAAGTATACAATACGGTCAGAATTACAACCCACGATCGGTACAGGGCCGAAGTCCTATACCAGTACTGGTACAGGACAATCAGAACTGGTACAGGTTATGCAGGACTGGTTCCGGACTGCATGACAGGAATTGGTCATGTAATTCAACATAAACTATGACTATATCACCGGCTTATTGGCTAACGACAAGGCGCGCTACGTCAGAAGCTCCAATGTTTTCATGGACTGTTGGAGATGCATTTGATGAAACCATGGATCCTTATTGTTTTAGCGATCGCCACTGGATAGATGATATTAGACAATGGCTGGCAGTCGACTTCCCAGCCATATATACGCATCTGATTGATACACCAGGAGGGTACACTAGGGAAAAACTAAAAGCTTTCAAGAGTCTTGAAGCCCATCATTATTTCACGAGGTATAAAGCTTCACAAAGCTTCACTTGGTCTACTGATTACACCATTAGCATTATCCAGATGAACTTGACGATTGATAGTGCTTCCATTACTCTCTTCACCCAATGTCTCACAGCCCACACACACCCTTTCGTGACTGAGGATTGATACATGTGTTCTGGTGGGGGATTTAGTTTTGCCTCTCCAAAACACAGACGGAACAGAGTCAACATTGTTTTCATCCTTTGATGGTTTACATACCATCCTGTACATCACATTATCTAGGTAATGCCAGAGATAGGGATTGGAAGGTAGATAATTAACACCTAATTAACACGGGCAATCCTAGCTAGGGTATAGAATCCATACAAATTAAGACATACTGGATCTAAGTATTCAGTTTTTTTTTCTCAGTACCTTGGCCTTCTGCAGGTTCTTCTTTTGCGCTGATTTGTATCTTTCTATCCATGCTGTGGCTTGTGAGAAACCTCGGATGCAAACCCACGGGTCAACAATAATGTAAGCGGGTTGATGGAAGCTATAACCCATGGTGAATGGAGAGTTATCTTCAACAGACGAGCACCAAGAAGCTCTGATGTTAACTACGTGCCATATGTGAAAGCAGAATGGGGAAAGGAAACTATGGCATTGAACAATTCTGATGAGTTGCAATCACTAGTCCTGGAAGTGCTGGGACAGGCAGTCGGGGCATTATCATTGATCGGGGAGACTACTGAAAGCCCTGAAGACACATGAATCACCAGCGCTTGCCACGGAGAAGACACCACCAGACTTAGACCACCACCCTTGCTGCATTCCACGCATTTACAATGGCGGCAAGGCGAAATTTGCTTTCCATAGCGCACCTAAATTTGGAAGAGCGTGTACAGCGCAAATATAGCTTGTTAGTGGTCAATATACGCATAAGCCACACTACCACTCTTGCACTTTCTTACTTGCACGCATAGCCCGTGGGCATACTATTGCATTGAATGGCGCAAGTGATGAGTTTCCAATCCAGTGTAATGATGGAGACTGCGGAATGTATTCACTGGAGTGTAAGCAATCAACTAAACTGCGTAATGGAATTGATGAGCGTTTTTAGTTCTTGTGCTTTCACATCACAATTACACTTCCAATCCATTGACTCCATCTCAAGGAGTCAGACTTTCTTCCAATCTCGCTTTCCGCCAGTATTGTTAGCTGGCACATAATTCGATCCTATGTGGCTTTTCAGCTGGCCATAAGTGTAAGCCACAAGTACTGGCTTGGTGGAGGGCAGGTGAAGGGGCAGATGGAACACTAGCCTGCAGATGGTGTTGTGGCCTCTTTGCCTCAATTGCCATACTCCCCCACACCCAATGGCATGCAGGACCAACCCAACTCCTGGCATTTGGGTCCATTGGAGTGGAGCTTGTGGTCCTCATCTACATAGGCTTCCCTTTCCTGTTGACACGACTTACCCTCTGTCCCTTCCAGCAACGAGAATGTCAGCAGGTGTGGTGTGGTCTCTTGTTATGCCATGACCCTTCTCCACACTAACCGTTCATCATGTTGGCATGACAACAGAGGTCAACGACCACATCCCACATGCAGTTAGGGTATATGGCCACATCTCCCTCATGCCTGCAGGTCATGGCATGGTGACCAAGAGGATCAAGAGCAGTATCTGGACACAATTAGCAACAACCACATCCCATAAGTCATCTGCTGGTAGTGGAATTTATAAGCCATCAAATTAAGAAGGATATTTCAAATCAAGAAGTTATGTTTGTTGGCATAGCATGCATTTTTAAATTTGTACACAGTATGTATTGTGTTTTTCAGAAACTGTAAACAATCAAAATAACCCTCAAAATCTGCTTCCAAACTACCTTCCTAATCACTATTGTTAACCTACATGAACATGTGTGGGCAAAGTGTTAGCTTTTTGTACTTGATGTTTTTATTTATTTGTTTTGTTTCTTTCACTTGTAGGTATGGTAGAAACTTTTACTTTTAATCAGTATCTGTTTGATATTAAAATTCAATTACCTTAACCACTGGTTTAACTGATTACCAGCCGTAAGCGTCTAAAGACGCGCAATCATTACGTTCCGTGGCAGCCGTAAGCGTCTAAAGACGCGGCCGGATATGTCGGACAAAAGTTTTATTTTAAGTGAGCAGGTTGTGCACAGATACGAAATACTGTGTCAGAATGTACTCTACGATGATATTGGAATACAGTAAGGTTCTGATCTGGTACCATTGTAGTCCTAACTTACGCCGTACGATACTGCTATTTGTAGGGGTAGTGTCTATGAAGACGTGGCTGGATTCCGGCTCGATATGGCCAACAAGAACGTTGTAATATGCCACTGTGCATGAGGTCGTGTGAAAATGTACTGTTTAGAATACACTATGGTTTAGATAAGACGTCATTATAGTTTAAAATTACGCAGTACGATATAGCTAAATGTAAGGAAGGCGGGCCCATGCAGTTGGTAGGAAGTGAGTGCATCGGTGCAGCTGTAGATCCTCCGATAATAACCACACGCAAGTTATCTCACGCCACACAAAGTAAACAAATGACGACCAAGCGGCGATGCTTTAGCATTGATGATGTTATTGGACTCCTGGATGGTGATGATGAGGAAGTAATGGCAAGTGCTAGCGACGAGGATTACGAGGACCTGATGACTGAAGAATCAGAGGATGAAGCAGAGGCCAATGATTTGGATAATGAGGTGAACAACACTGCAGCTGCTGGGCCTTGTATTCATGGCCTAGATGCAAATGAAATTGTGTCAGCCTTGGATGCATCTGCAGAAGGATACACAAATCAAGACAGAACTGGAGACTTACAGGGAGATGCTGAAGACCCTCAACCATCAATACGAAGAGCAAAACGTGGAAGAAAGAAGTGCACAGAAACACACTCACAAAAGAAGTCAAGCTCGACCTTTCAGGCCAGATCCACAGAAGCATTCCAAAACACAGTAGAGCCTACATGTAACCATCTGGATGGGGATCTACAGGGAGATGAAGAAAATACTTCTGAACCTCCACCACATACAAAAAAACAAAAACGTGGGGGTAAAAAGGGCAATGATACACTCCAACAAAAGAAGTGGAGCACAACTTTTGAGCCCATAACCATAAAACCTTTCGAAGATACAGTAGGGCCAACCTTTTGGTTAGTTCAAGTCCAGCTGAAGTTCTTAGTTTTCTATTTGTGAATGAATTAGTGGAGACCATTGTAGATGAAACAAACATGTATGCTGAGAGGATGATGGAGCCAGCAAAGTTTGCAAAATGGAAGCAAGTAGATATGCAAGAAATAAAAGCGTACCTTGGGTTCAATATGTTGATGGGTCTGGTTCAGATGCCTGAAGTAGAAGACTACTGGAAAACAGATCCTCATTTTTACTACGCACCTATAGCAACCAGGATCTCCAGAACTCGGTTCAAAGAAATAACACGATATTTGCACTTTACTGACAACACATCGTTGGTACCTAGGGGTCAAAGAGGACACGATAAATTAGGGAAAGTCCGACCTGTTATTACCGCAGTCAGTTCAGCTCTTCTCTCCAGCTATAATATGGGAAAGGAATGTGTTGTTGATGAAGCCATGATTGCCTTCCAGGGAAGGTGGTGCCTAAAGCAGTACCTACCAAAAAAACCAATCAAGCGTGGGATAAAAGCCTGGTGCTTAGCTGACAGCTCAAACGGATACATTCAAAAATTTGAGGTGTATACAGGAAGGAATGACACAGGAGAGCAGGAAAATGGTTTGGGTACACGGGTGGTTATTTCACTTACACAACACCTTCAAGGAAAACACCATCATGTCTTTTGCAATAACTTTTTCACGTCAGCACACCTCCTGGAACAACTTCTTGCAAATGGAATATATGCAAATGGCACCATAAGGCAAAATAGTAAAGGCTTTCCAGAAGAATTAAAAATTCCTGCAAGATAAAAAAAGAAGCCAATGGAAAGGATTGGTCTTGGAAACAGGTGGGTGTTCAAATACATGTGTATTCGTTGCACTTACATCGTTCATGAAATGCCTACAGGGGTGACATGGCTGTCTTTCAGAAAGGTGCATTAGTTGCTACAGCGTGGATGGACAACAAAATGGTTACAGTTATGTCAACTAACTGTGAGGCTGGAAAGGTAAGTTCCACAACAAGGAAATTAAAAAATGGACAACGACAAGAATTTCCCTGCCCTGAAGCCATTGTGTCATACTCAACACATATGCACGGTGTTGATCATAATGATCAAATTCGCCAGTACTATTCAGTACGAACGAAGTCCAGAAAATGCTATCGCTACATATTCTGGTTTCTATTTGAACTAACAGTAGCAAATGCCTTCATAATATATCGGCAAAACTACAAACCAGATGAGTGTGTACGCACCTTTCGACTCACCCTTGCTGAAGAGCTCATTGGAACATATTGCAGTAGAAAGAGAGCAGGAAGACCCCCAAGAGATCATCAATCCTTGAGTATAAGAGAGCAACATTTCCCTAAGAAAATAAAAACAGAAAAAAAGAAAAACATAAAACGATGTTATTACTGTTCTGTAAAAGGTAAGAGAAAGGAAACAACGTGGCACTGCCAAGAGTGCAATCTTCCATTCTGTCACACAGGGGAAGATGATGGCACTGACTGCTTTGAACAGTACCATAAAAAACATTAGAAACTGTAATCAAAACAGAACGAAGACATACATAATGTTCATTTACATGTATTGTATTGGCACTGAACTGTAGAGTGGATTGTGTACACGAAGGATCTGAGGAGGCAGTGGGAACAGTATGTACCTGAATTACCAGGCTGAAGTTTTTATGGGGGATAGAGTAGATCTTAGTAGTTGTGCACAGAAAGAGGTGACAGAATACATACACCTCCCTACACTCCCCTCACACTCTCACCTTACACTCACCTCGTACACCCACCCTACACTCCCCACATACACCCACCCTACACTCACCTCGTACACCCACCCTACACTCACCTCGTACACCCACCCTACACTCACCTTGTACACCCACCCTACACTCCCCTCATACACCTCACCTCGTACACCCACCTCGTACACCCACTCTAACATTATGCGAACTCGTAAAGAAACTAATGAAGAGAAACAAGCAGACGCGGTACAACTGAATAACAACCTTAACCACTCTACACTCTCCTCGTACACACCCACCCTACACTCCCCTCATATACCCACCCTACACTCCCCTATACACCCACACTAAACTCCCCTCGTACACCCACCTACACTCACCAGTAGATGTGGCAGTACTCACAGGGACCTGGGGAGGAGACAGTCAGGGCACTGGCCAGGAGATGTGGCAGTATGTACAGGAACCTGAAGAGGAGACAGTCAGGGCACTGGCCAGGAGATGTGGCAGTACTCACAGGGACCTGGGAAGGAGACAGTCAGGGCACTGGCCCGGAGATGTGGCAGTATGTACAGGGACCTGGGGAGGAGACAGTCAGGACACTGGCCAGGAAATGTGGCAGTACTCACAGGGACCTGGGGAGGAGACAGTCAGGGCACTGGCCCGGAGATGTGGCAGTATGTACGGGAACCTGGGGAGGAGACAGTCAGGACACTGGCCAGGAAATGTGGCAGTACTGACAAGGACCTGGGGAGGAGACAGTCAGGGCACTGGCCAGGAGATGTGGCAGTACTCACAGGGATCTGGGGAGGAGACAGTCAGGGCACTGGCCAGGAGATATGGCAGTATGCACAGGGACCTGGGCAGGAGACAGTCAGGGCACTGGGCAGGAGATGTGGCAGTATGTACAGGGACCTGGGGAGGAGACAGTCAGGACACTGGCCAGGAAATGTGGCAGTACTCACAGGGACCTGGGGAGGAGACAGTCAGGGCACTGGCCCGGAGATGTGGCAGTATGTACGGGAACCTGGGGAGGAGACAGTCAGGACACTGGCCAGGAAATGTGGCAGTACTGACAAGGACCTGGGGAGGAGACAGTCAGGGCACTGGCCAGGAGATGTGGCAGTACTCACAGGGATCTGGGGAGGAGACAGTCAGGGCACTGGCCAGGAGATATGGCAGTATGCACAGGGACCTGGGGAGGAGACAGTCAGGGCACTGGGCAGGAGATGTGGCAGTATGTACAGGGACCTGGGGAGGAGACAGTCAGGACACTGGCCAGGAAATGTGGCAGTACTCACAGGGACCTGGGGAGGAGACAGTCAGGGCACTGGCCAGGAGATATGGCAGTATGCACAGGGACCTGGGGAGGAGACAGTCAGGGCACTGGCCAGGAGATGTGGCAGTATGTACAGGGACCTGGGGAGGAGACAGTCAGGACACTGGCCAGGAAATGTGGCAGTACTCACAGGGACCTGGGGAGGAGACAGTCAGGGCACTGGCCAGGAGATGTGGCAGTATGCACAAAGACCTGGGGAGGAGACAGTCAGGGCACTGGCCAGGAGATGTGGCAGTACTCACAGGGACCTGGGGAGGAGACAGTCAGGGCCCTGGCCAGTAGATGTGACAGTACTCAGTGACCTGGGGAGGAGACAGTCAGGGCACTGGCCAGGGGATGTGACAGGACTCACAGGGACCTCGGGAGGAGACAGTCAGACAGGCAAGAATTGTGAGAGCTAGGAAGTTGCAACAAACCAGTGGTCCAAAAAGGTCTTATAAAGGGCATCCAATTGGTGCCGCGAGTGAAACAAGGGTCAACAATACTAAGTACAAGTCGAGCGCTAATTAGAATAAACACATGTATGAACTACGATGAGTTTTATAGTACGGAACATATTGCAGCGGTACCTATATATATAATTCTGAAGCTAAAAGGATGTCTTACAAGTATACGCCGCTCAAACACCTAACTACGTTAGTGACTTCTCATCGCCTCGTACGGTACTATCGTAACACTACCGTATGGGTAGCACAATACAAAATCAGAAAATATTACAACGATCTAACGAAAATACGATAGAAAATGGAATACTGAACAAGAAAATATCAACTTCCCCATACAAATCTCCTTCCGTTGAACCGCTGCGTACAGTTAACTGACAGGCGTCAAATTTGAAAAACGTACGAAATTAATTCGGCCGGAAGCGGTTAAACGTAATAATCAATTTGGCTGGTAATCAGTTAACAAAATCAGCAAATTGATTATGTTTTGAAATAACCTATTAGACCTCGTTATGTACACGACCAGATTTAGGTAACCACTAACAGAATTGTCTAAGACGTAGACTGCAACTCTTCGGCTGCTATATACTCCTTTTGTTTCTATGATTGAGGACCACACTCCAGTGTTCTTTTATGTTCCATCTTGCATAACTAGCTATGAATTAACCAGGTGTCTGGATTCTTATACTGCAATACTAACCCTGTGTTGTGCTGTTTGCAACATACCCATTTTAAAGTTGATTTGAATGGGCTAAAAATTCAAGTGCTGTGTAAGGACTGCATAGACTACTGAATTTAGCTATTGTATTCTGTAGTATATCAAAATACATGTACATATACAGTCGTTTAATTGATTTTGAATTGCCTAGGTCCATAAATTCAAGTGCTTTTGTATAGATCGCACTATTTTATCCTTTACTACCAACAGTGTGGTTATGGAGAAACCCTTTTCACACATTACCTGTGGTGTGTGCTCCAAGCCCTACAATGATCCAAGAATTCTGCCATGTTTGCACTCCTTCTGTCTACAATGTCTCCATCATGAGATAGAGAAAAGTGGTTCCCAACAAATGTTCCAATGTCCCATCTGTGAACAAAACACCAGCATCCCAGTGGGAGGGGCCAGTGTTCTCCCTCAGAACCTCCATCTTGGATTTGAAGTAGAGGTAGCAGGGTACATGTCCAAGATGACCAGTAACAGTGATGTAGCATGTGACCAATGTGCTGAAGGAAGCAGTGATCCTGCAGTGGTGTTCTGTTGTGCTTGCCATCACTTCCTGTGTACCTTCTGCCTTGAACACCACAGGCGCAATCGAATGTGGTCCAAACACAAAATTGTTGGACTAGACCAGGAGGGAGCCAGACAACTGCATGCCACCATGAAGCCAAGAGATTATTACTGCTCTCAGCCTAACCATGAGGACAATGAATTGAATTTTTATTGTGAGACTTGTAGCTTGCTGGTATGCCTTCACTGCACTACAGTTACCCACAAAAGCCACTCTGTGAAGGAAATATCCACAGTAGCAAAGACCCATCAAATGGAAATCTCAGGAGCACTTGAAGATGCAAATGAGGTAGTGACAAAGCTGACTGGAGCCATTGATGAAAATAAAAGGATGATAGAACAAGTGGAGATATCCTCAAGAAATGCTTTCTTGGCCATCAACCAAGCCTTTGAAATACTCCAACAAACATTGGAAGAAAGGAAAAAGACACTATTGTCAGAGTTGGAGGCCATTTCACTGTCCAAGACAACAGCTCTGACCCTCCAGAAGGAACAGTTTGAGAAGATGGTTGGAGACATTGGTCACTACACTGATATGGCCTCCCAGATCCTGCAGACCCACACTGACCATGGGATTGTAGCATTGGGAGGACTCATACCCACTGAACTGCAGGCCACCCTCAAGAGGGTCCAGACCATTTCCCTCACTCCAAACCAACACAGCAACATATCTGTGTCTTTAAAAACAGATGATCTTGTCAGGCAGCTATCCAAATTGGGTGAAATTAGTGTATTCTTCCCTTCTCCATCTTCATGCACATGGATGTCCACATCAGTAGCCAAGGTGGGGACCAGGTACCATGTTAAGGTACAAAGCAAGACCTCAAAGGGGGAGGAGTACCCACATGGTGGTGTAGAGGTGAAGGGTGAGATGAGGTCCAAGACCCATAATGGAGCAGTTGTGTATGGAGAGGTGGAGGACCACAGGGATGGTACCTACACCATCACCCTCACCCCTCAAACTGCTGGTCCTCACCAGCTCCTCATCACAATGGATGGTCAGCATGTACAGAATAGTCCTAATGACCTTGACGTGAGGCCTAAACGTGACTACCATACCTTATGTAATGCCCAACAAGTGATCCAGTGTAATAGGCCATATTGTGTAGCCATCCATGATAATGGAGACATCTATGTAGGAAGCTATGATCACTGCATTTATGTGTTTGATCAAACAGGTCAACTGAAGAATACCATAGGTAGTAGTGGAAGTGGTGATGGTCAGTTCTCTTATCCACATGGTATATCCATCAAGGGAAATGTGTTGTATGTTGCTGATACTTACAACCATCGTGTACAGAAGCTGACATCAAGTGGAAAGTTCCTTCATAAGTTTGGTCAGTATGGATCAGGTCAGGGACAGTTCAATAGGCCACTGGCTGTCATCATAGACTCCAACAACAAACTGATTGTCTCTGACCATTATAACCATAGGATACAAATATTCAATAAAAATGGTGGTTGGTTATTAACCATAGATGGTAATGGTACAGGCAATCATAGTTTTCAGTATCCATGGGGTCTTGCCTTGGACCCTCAGGGAAACATTAATGTTGCAGCCCATGGTTCAAACACTATCAAAGTGTTTACCAAAGAAGGTGTGTATGTCAGAATGTATGGTGATCCTAATGGTCCCATAGGACTAGCCATTGATGGTGAAGGTTACAGCCTTGTCAGTGAATGTTGGGGCGATTGTCTCTCCATCTATGATCCTGAAGGAAACAAGATCCACACAGTGGGGAATCAGGAGAATCCCTGGGGTACTGCACTAGATCCCAGATATGGCAGTGTGTTCATTGCTAACTATGGTGCCAACACTGTATTGAAGTATTGTGTTTGAAAAGTGAATGTGATGTAATGTGCATTAATGTGATACTCGTAGAACATTTTCAAGTGGATGTGATGTAAATATGTGAACATGATTGATATTAAAATTTGTATGGTCAACCGTATTGAGGAATTTGCAGCTGTCCTGTTGCCTGTCGGTTACAGTATTAATTGAGTTTATATATGGGATCATTTCAGCAAAAAGGGAAAGTAGTGCACACATTATAACATTATAACATTTCTACTATGCAATAGAAATATAACGCCTGCTTTGAAATGTATGGCTGCTTAAAATAAGAAGACTTACAACTCCATGACAGATTCCCAGATTCCAGAAGCAATGTGTAGAGCACATTTCAGACTTTTAGAATGTATAAAATAAATAAATAAATTAGATATCTTGAAAAAACACACGTTAGGTCCCTTCTCGGAGAAACAATGCCATGTAATGTTACTCCAATGGTGGCAGTGATGCCTGAACCAAAATGCATGGGTGTGGCTTTTTCGGTTGTAAGTCATTGTTATTCATTTGTATTTGTGTGGTTTCCTAAAGGGGTGGGTGGGGTCATGGTGGAATGTGAGGATGACACCTTGGCCTCCTACTCAGAAGACGAAAAAGAAATGGAGAAGGCTGAGAGAGCAGTGGAATGGAAGATGGCCAAGAAGCGCAAGCTGCACGATGTCAGGGTGAGAGAGGAGGCGGCCACCAGATAGGACACAGCTCCCAACCTACACAGCAACTAAGCTCCTCCAACCCTCAAGATGGTGGGTGGCATGGGGTTCCCAGGCCCATGGGGTCATGTTTTCACTGTGGTGAGCTGGACCACTTCAATGTGTGAAGGTGTGGGCCAGTGTGCTGTATCCTTATACAGCGTTGACTAGAAGTAGCTGTAAAACAATGTGGCATGTCTTAGGTAGAATAATATCCATGGGTATAGCAGTGGGTGTGGCATGTCTTAGGTAGAATAATATCCATGGGTACAGCAGTGGGTGTGGCATGTCTTAGGTAGAATAATATCCATGGGTACAGCAGTGGGTGTGGCATGTCTTAGGTAGAATAATATCCATGGGTACAGCAGTGGGTGTGGCATGTCTTAGGTAGAATAATATCCATGGGTACAGCAGTGGGTGTGGCATGTCTTAGGTAGAATAATATCCATGGGTACAGCAGTGGGTGTGGCATGCCTTAGGTAGAATAATATCCATGGGTACAGCAGTGGGTGTGGCATGTCTTAGGTAGAATAATATCCATGGGTATAGCAGTGGGTGTGGCATGTCTTAGGTAGAATAATACCCATGGGTTTAGCAGTGGGTGTGGCATGTAGCCAGGTTCATGACATGGGCATTGTATGCGTTGTTGGAAACCTGGCAAGCATGGTAGCATAGAGCTTCAGATTTGGACAGAATGCCTTGATGAGTTTAATGCACAACCAATATGGCATAGGCCAGCTGCAGCTAGGTGTGTGAACTCAGATGCTAGCGACACAGGGTAAGGTGGGTATGCAGTAGAGCATGGCATGCATATCGCTCAGGGCAACTGGTTGCCAGATGAAGATATGCAGAGGGAGATAGTGGCAGTGGGGAGGGTGCTAGAAGCTCTACAGAAGCAGTAGAATCATGGATTCACTGTAGACTGGCATGGGGAGAGCAACTGGTGGGGTCCACCTCCCATACCAAGGGTTATTAGGCATGCTGAGAAATGTGGAGCCCATGGGACACTGTCTGTCCTATGATGTGGCCAGCTGGGCACCATTTAAAGTGAACACATGGGCATGGCCACTGTAAGAGAGGTTGGTCAGACCTTTCAGAGCAGACTCACACTTGTTTAGCTTGAGGTTCCCCAATACGACAGTGCTTTGCAATGAGAATATACTTTGGTGTTGGATTGCAGTGTGTATCCTACACTGTACCAGCAACAGTGTTGAGGAGCCGAGCTGAGAGCACCACCAAGAAATACCTTGGGGCCTACCAACGCTGGAGAACCTGGGCCGATGCAAGACAAGGAGTGCCAAGCTTCCCAGTGCAGGGAGCTTCATCTGGTGCTGTACAGTAGCACCTCAGTCCAAAAGCTAGGACGGTATCTCATGGTAGCATAGGACTATTCTGTACATGCTGACCATCCATTGTGATGAGGAGCTGGTGAGGACCAGCAGTTTGAGGGGTGAGGGTGATGGTGTAGGTACCATCCCTGTGGTCCTCCACCTCTCCATACACAACTGCTCCATTATGGGTCTTGGACCTCATCTCACCCTTCACCTCTACACCACCATGTGGGTACTCCTCCCCCTTTGAGGTCTTGCTTTGTACCTTAACATGGTACCTGGTCCCCACCCTGGCTACTGATGTGGACATCCATGTGCATGAAGATGGAGAAGGATAAAAGTCAAAAATGTTTCCTAATTTGGACAGTTGTCTTATAAGATCATCTGTTTTCACAGACACAGATATGTTGCTGTGTTGGTTTGGAGTGAGGGAAATGGCTCTTCTCTCTCTTTCTTCTTTCCCTCACACTCACTTCCCTCCCTCCTTCCTTCCCCTCCCTCACACCTATCTCTCCCCTTCCTTCCCCACACTTATCTTCACTCATACCTCTCCCTTGTACAGGATCGTGGTGCACTGACTCTGGGCCTTCAGACTCCAGTACCCATATCGTCACTTCGTACAGACAAGTGGTCTTATACGACCATTTAGCAAAGCTATCCTTGATGGTAGGCATGTTGTTGTGGTCATCCTCTAATCACTCTCCTTCTCCCCCATCTAGAGCTCCCCATGGGATGTTGACCCTAAGAGGCCAGAACACACCCACCTTGTCTTCAGTATAGATCTCGTGGGCTGTGATGGTTTGGATGGTGTCCTCTCAATTGAGGTGGGTGTGCCTTGTTTCATGCCATATAAGGGATTGAAGGTCAATCTGGCCGTGCTGTATTAGGTCTTATAGCTCTGTTACAGGCACCCTACAGAATGGTGGCACAGATCATATCTGATGTTTCCTTCATCGTGAGGCCCTTCCTTCCCCACACTTCCCTTCACTCATATCTCTCCGGGTGGTCAATCCCTTGTACACTTGGCATGGTACATGTAGGTATCTATTTATTTTTAATGTGAATTGATTAGAGTTATTGCAGGCACTAAGAATGTGGTGAGAGAGTTGTGTAATATCTGAGCTGGTCTGGTTCGTACAATAGATCGGACAGGGTTCACTTAACTTTTTAATAAGGGTATGTTTTCTCTGGACATATTCATTAAAAATGGTATTCAGCAGAAGAACCAAGGTGAGGAACTGGTGGAAATCCTGGCCATCTGTGTGGGTGTACACACATGTACATGTATGTGTGCACGACTATTTCTACATACATGTAGTACCCACACCTATGCAGCATTTGCTGTGTCCGCGTATCTCCTGTGCCTCCTCCCTCTACCTCTCTCTTTCTTCTTTCCCTTTCTCTCCTTCCTTCCTCTCCCTCACACCTGGTTAAAAATAGGCCTATTAGTAAGCCATTGGGAAGCGTGATACCCATTATTTTTAGGCTTTGTTTATAAACACATGTGTTTGCATAAGTAGCTGTTCAGTTATTGTGAAGAACAAGGGGAGTGGTCCTGCGATGGTGTAGTGCATTACAATTGTACCATATTTTTTGTGATGATAATAAGGTTCAAAGAGGTCTGCGGCATCAGCCTTCTACATGCATGTATGAGTGCTTACTATTAATAATAATGGCAGTAGAAATGGGTGTGCAGAGTGCAGAACATTTACTTGTGTGTGTGTACTTATCACAAATACGCACACATGAGATTTTTATAAACAAAAACTTATATGTAGCAAATTACCCCTCCTTTCCATATGCACAAAGATCTTGGAGATATGCACACATACACACAAGCACGCACACACACACAAGCACAAGCTCCTTGCAATTGGTGATAAAAAGCTAAGTGGTATTGTAGTTAATTGTGGCATGTGCTTGTGTGTGTGGCCATGGTGTGTTTTTGTGTGTGTAGACCTACCAAGATGTGTGTGTGTGTGTGTGTGTGTGTGTGTGTGAGACACGTTTTGTGTGTGTGGTGTGTGTTATGAAGCTTGTGTGAGTGCATGTGATTCAGTTTTGCTTGCACCTTGCCTTTGGGGGATGAGTGTATTGAGTTATTTTGTCAGTGCGTATGTTTGTGCTAATGTAACAGCTTTCACTTGTACAGTAAAGGTTAGTTTGCATCCCCATGCTGGTGTCACATTCTAAGTATTGTATGTCAGCACAAATTAAGGACATCTAAGTCTGTTTGTTGGGTTTGTGCATGGAGGTTATATGTAGCCAAGTAACGTTATGGTACTCATTCTTTGTACTTTCTGAAAGAAGTAATTTTTGGCTATTGCAGGTTACCCAGAGGATACACACAGCAATTCAGGGCTTTGATTCCGGGCCCGTGACAGCACGCAATATCACCCGGAAGAGCGTGCTTCCGAATTTTGCGCGCCATGTGCTCTCGAAATCGTGAGTGGACCGATTTCATACGAATGATTTCTCGGTCCCGGGGGATCATTTGTATGCGCACGGGATAATTCGAGAGCAACGTCGCGCGCGAACGTGCAATTTTGTACGTGACCGAGGAACCTACCGTGTACGCGCAATATAGAACTATCGTATGACGTAAGGAAAGTTAAATATACTAGTTAATACTGTCATTATTTCTCAGGTTATTGATCACATAGTCAAAAAATTTAATGTTTCAAGTTTACAAATATGAAACATAGAAAGTTGAAAAGAGAACAAACCTGTTCGTAGAAAAGAAAGCATAACTGAAACAACACTTTTACCAAAAAATGGCCTTACCTCCCAGCAGTTGATGGTGCATGATGTTGTAACATCTGACTTTAGGTCTTTCTTTAGAATAGTTCACTGCTGTCAACCCGAATGCACGTAGAATACACCGCCATTAGAGCGAAAGGAAATAGGTAACAATAACGAGGTGCTGTTACATCACGTACGTTTTAGCGCTCTTGTTCAGCCAGGATGTTTCAGGTAGATCAAGGAATCCAACATTTCTGCCATAATGCAGTAGAGATCACCATTATTCTGTTCCCGACGTTACGCCTTGGAAGCAAACAAAGTGCCACACAATAACACGTAATTGACAGCTTACCTCGCTGTGTAGCGTAGCCGGCCGTTCTTCTAACCAACAACCTGCCTGAATTGCTTCGCAGAACGTTATCCCAATACACAATTTCCTGACAAGCAAAGCTTTCAATTCTAAACGAGCGTAGGCTAAAGGTAACTCACCTGGCTTTCGTTTGACGATTTTGGAATAAAATGGCACCTCTCTGACTTACAGTGGAAGATGTAGTGTTCCACAGCGGTCATACATCCTATCAAAAAAAACGTTCTGTGGAGCCATACTTACCAACGCGAGACGAAAATAATCATCACGTGATTCACGTGGCTGCTATAAAATGCATACCGCATGCGTCGTCATGATGTTTTACTAATGACATGGCGAGTGCAGACCTCGCCTGCTGAGAGCGTGAGGCATTCTGAAAGACATTTCCATAATGGGAGGTTGGAGTTGGAATCCTGAGCCTTTGTATAAATGATATGACATGCGGCCGTTCATAAATTACGTCACCTATATGGACCCCTCTTATACTGATGTATGCGCTTCATGTATACATCGTCACACTGGCTGCTACCACCCTGCATGCTGGGGACCCTTCGAAGTGACGTAATTTATGGATAGCACCAAAGAAGACACCGAGAGAACGAGGTACATTCTAGTGATAGATTGTTTGCGTGCCCCGCCTCTTTATACGATGCATATAATAAGTAACATCACGCAGCAGAACATATAATATAGTCTCCAGGGCAAGCTGAAGCATAAACCATCGTCCAAGAAATATATAAAAATGCATTTCTTCATAAAAAATAACCAAGGCATTGACTGACCGCTTTGGTCGCCTCAGCTAATGCTCGTACCATTCTGAGTTGTTCTTACACCTTGTGCAGCAGGTGGATGAACTTTGTGTGTAATTGTGTGTGGTTATATACTTGTGTAGCACTGTACTCAGAACCAAGTCAACAATATGAAAAACTATTCATTAACATGACTCTGATAGGTGAAAAGATTCTTGATGCATTTCCAGTGAGTGCTGCATAGGTCACTTATCCTTAGAAGACCAGTGGGGTGATGTCTCATACCAATGTGAAGCTTACTGGACAAACCTTGCGTCACATACAATGAAATGTAGTGATACTCACGTCAGTATGTATATCATTATTAGTGACAAACGACTCACCTGAGATAGCCACACCCTTCAGAATCACATGACCCTCAGAAGACCATTGGGGTGATGTCTCATACCAATGTGAAGCTTACTGGACAAACCTTGTGTCACATACAATGAAATGTAGTGATACTCACGTCAGTATGTATATCATTATTAGTGAAAAACGACTCACCTGAGATAGCCACACCCTTCAGAATCACGTGACCCTCAGAAGACCATTCAGGTGATGTCTCATACCAATGTGAAGCTTACTGGACAAACCTTGCGTCACATACAATGAAATGTACCATAGATTATTTAGACATCTATGAATGTGCTGAGTGATACACATTTCCGTGTGTATACCGTTATTAGATCTAGAGACAAATTACTCACCGAAGATAGCCACACCCTTCCGAATCACATCACCCTAAGAAGACCACTGTGGTGAGGCCTCAGACCAATGTGAGTACATACAACTAGCTATACCGAGTAGCCTTGTTCTGACCCCTGAGCGACAACGAGTGCACATTGTTTTCGGTTTCATGCATTAGAAAACTAGCTTTTTTTGACCTCACATACCTTAATTAAAAATTCGTGGGACCTGTCCTCTACTGCAGCTGTAGCCTCGGCGTGTTGTAAACTTAAAAGAAGTATTCAAATTCAAATTCAATCATAGTGAGGAGAGGGTTAAATGGCCGTTTAATGATATTCCCAGACAGGTGAAATAATGGGACTACGTTAATCGTGAGTGCACGCTTTGTGATATGCACGGATGCATGACTGAATACATAGTTTGTAATCACCCGCGTGCGGACGGCCGAATTGCTGTGACACATTTGTATATTGTCTTGGGCCTTGCCAAGTTCCACCATCAGACGTCGGTAATATAGACATCCAACGTCTTCAGGAGCTGGCATGTAAGCCTGTAAGGCACCTGAAATGTTTTTGAATTTAGAAGGTCAACCAGTCAACATGTATTCTTTTGGCTTTTGAGTTGTTCCAGAATAAAAGGGTGTGGGGTGATGTGGTGGATGGAACACAACAGATATCCCTGATGGTACATGAAGATTGCAAAGATTGCACTCAATTTGACCCCACCAAAAGACTCTGCTGCTGACATATGGAGTACTTTTATATCCTGAGTTTTTTTGTGATTTAATATTTCTGTTCAATTAATAATTGAATAATTCAGGTAGATGACGCAAGGTATTCCGCAATGAGATTCGTTTATGAATAAATTATGTGTGGTAGAAATTAATTTTTGTGTCTTGATTTTAGTTAAACAATGGTTAACGAAACAATTTTTCTGAATACACATGTCATAATCAAACCGATTTATAGGACAATATAAACGTGTTTAAAATTCAATGTGAAAAAAAGCAAGATGACTGGGCCATGTATGGGCCATTTCTGGATATGTATACTTCACACCATTTTTCCCACCCAGTTAAAACAATAATGGTTTACCTATTCTTTGGCTCCAACGTTTCCATGTGTCGAGCAGTTTACTTGTGCACAACTTCTAGGTCACACGAGTATACTTCATAATTAGAAATGTTCTAAAGTCATTTCCTTTTCCCTCCCTAATTCCCCCTTACAGCATATCACACACCCTTACCCCATGTCACAACACTAGATTGCTTAAAGGTTCATTGTACACATTGTCACTCAAAAACAAACCCACACACAAACACAGAAAAGCACAGCAATTACAAAACATACACTCCCACATACACAGAGACACACATACGCACTTTGACTGGGAGTGGGGCCAGCGTCTAGGATAAAACCCAAAGCAGGACTCAAAACACCACTCCCACACCAGATTACAACAGTTGCACCCAACCCACAAAGTTCTATGTCCATCATTTGCTCTCCAGCCAATCTTCATGGTCTATGTCATTGTCAAAGAACTTTCCACTCTACAGACCTGCCATATCAAAACACAATGAGAAAATGTTGCATCATTACAAATCTGATGACTTGTAGGCATGTGTAAAAGAAAGACTGGTGGATTGGCTAGACACATGACCCATCCTAACATACCTGTACAGTCCAGATCTATTTTGAATAGTTCACAGTGCACATTTGCCACACACACATTTTGCAGCATGTTCACAGACACTTAGACTGACACCCAAAGGTGTATAACCCTATTTAAACCACCAAACACATGATCATATTTACACACATGTACCATGACAGCTGCAAATGTGGGTGTGTCTTTTACTGGGAATGTGAATGAGCCAAAGATGGTCACAGCTGAGCACATAACAGTATGTGATTGTGTATGTGTACATCATTAACTAATTCTACAGACAATGACTTAGGAAATTATTTCCTCACTATATAACTGGGTTAAAGGCTCATTTGCACCCTGCCACACACACACACACACACACACACACACACATAACACACACAGCTCATAGTCTGACTCTGTTCTGGCTTCACAAACAACTTAGTTTTGCATTTGTAGCAGTGGCCAAAGGATATATAGTAACACGTGTACAGACTGACTAAGAACACAAAAAGAGAGTATTTATACATACAAGTGCGCACACGATGTCACATGCAAATGTTCTGGCAAGTTCGAGCCCATCTGGCGCATGCGTGCACATGCGCAAAGAGATATTTGCATTACACTGCTCCCTCTCTTTTAGTGTTCCACGTAGGCTCCATAGCGATCCGGAGGGTGTCTGTTTCGTACTGGGTACCGTGGTTGAATGTTAATTTCTTGCGGTGGAGGGGGGGCAGCGTCCGTGGCTGGTTCTTCTGCCACTGGCTCGTCATCATAGCTGTCCAGCAGCTCTACATATTTTCCTGTTGGTTGACGATCAATTTGAGTCTCGGGCGTTGTAGGCGGTCTACTATTTTGTCGATCCTCAGCGGTAGAAGCTACACATGGTTTCAGCCTGTCGAAGTGAACAATTTGAGTTTTCTTTCGACCCTGAAGGCTTTTGATTTTGTAATTGCTTTCGCCCAGGCGTTCAACAACTTTCAGTGGCCCTTTCCAGGGGTGGTGTAGCTTCCTGGATCGTCCGCGAGGGACTGCTGGTGAATGAAGCCATACCAAATCACCGGGGCTGAACGGTTTCCCGTGGACTCTCTCATCGTATAGCGCCTTTTGTCTTTTATGTTCAGCTTGGCATTTTTCTCTCACTAGCTTGTATGCTTCTTGCAACCCCTCCTTCAACTTCTGCGCAAAACCTGCTGCGGTATCCGGCTCTGTCCGGTTAGTTCCATACATAAGATCGATCGGTAGTTTGACTTGGCGACCAAACATCAGAAAGAACGGGCTAAAACCTGTAGTGGAATGAATGCTCGAATTATACGCCAGGCAGAGCTTACGAATGTGGTGCTGCCAATCGGCCTGGTGGTTGTCAATTGTTGTGGCTAGCATGTCTAACAGAGTTCTATTAAAGCGCTCCACCATCCCGTTGCATTGGGGGTGGTATGGCGTAGTATGCGTTTTTCTGATCTGCAGAAGCACGCATATTTCTTTTACCAACTCTGACTCGAACTGACGTCCTTGATCACTGTGAAGTTGTTCGGGGGGAGAGAAACGGCAGAACATTTCATCTACAAGTTTTTTGGCTACAGTTGTGGCTTCTTGATTAGGTATTCCATACACTTCTACCCACCGAGTAAAGCAATCTGAGGCTACCAGAACATACTTGCAGCCATCCTCGGTCTCAGGAAGGGGTCCCATGATATCAACACACACTATTTGCATCGGATACCCAGCTCGTAATGATTGTAGGGGCGCCTTTCTTTTCGGAGCAGCTGTCTTCCTTGTTGTACAACGAATGCAGGTTCTGCACCAATCTTTGACTGCTTCGGTACATCCTGGCCAGTAAAAACGCTCTTTGAGTTTGTTTAGCATTTTTTCTTCACCAAGATGACCACCAATGGCGCCTTCATGAAGGTCCCGAAGGGTATCCACCTGCAACTTGGCGGGTAATACGAGCTGCAAGTAATCACGACACTTATCGATGCATTTTCTCCAAAGAACTCCGTTTTGGATGTTGAGAGAGCCCCAGTGCTGCATCAAGACGCGACTTTCCCAGCTCCATGACTTGGATACGTCTGCAGACGGTGTCTTGCGATCGAGCACTGCGCGGTAGACTGGTCCTATAGCTTCGTCTTGAAGTTGCAATTTACGCATCTCATTGGGAGTACACGTCTGGAACGGCGATAAGACCGCGCCAATACCTGTAATCACAGCATTGTCACCCTGACTTGTTTCAACGTTTTGATTCTCTCGACCACACTGACGGCAAGGAACTCTGGAGAGCGCGTCTGCGTTGCAATGGCGAGATCCTTGACGATGCACGACGGTAAAGTTGTACTCCTGAAGTTTCTCTAGCCAGCGTGCAAGTTGACCTTCAGGCTCTTTGAAGTTCCGGATCCAGACCAACGATCCGTGGTCTGTTCGAAGGGTGAACTCTCGTCCAAGAAGGTACTGTCGGAATTGCTGTACAAACGATACTACAGCTAATAGTTCTTTACGAGTGACACAGTACCTCTGTTCCGGTCTGCTTAGTGAACGGCTGGCGTAGGCAATGACACGTTCTGACCCTTCGTCGCTGATCTGGGATAGCACGGCACCAATCCCTGTGTCGCTCGCATCCGTATCGAGGATATAACGTCGGTTGTAATCTGGGTAGGCAAGAATTGGGGAGGAAACCAGGCATTTACGCAATTCGTCAAAGGCATTCTGACAGTGTATTGTCCAATCGAAGGGAACGTTTTTTTTCCGTCAAACGATGCAGTGGTTTCGAGATAGACGCAAAATTTTTGACAAACCGCCTATAGTAGTTTGCCAGCCCTAAAAATTGTTGTACCTCCTTCTTACTTAGCGGGGTGGGCCATTTTGACACAGCGTCGGTTTTGCTCGGGTCTGTAGCGATTCCCTCAGCTGATACTATATGCCCCAAAAATGCAACCCGTTGTTGACACAGACTACACTTCGTTGGCTTCAGTTTGAGCCCTGCCCCCCTCAACTGGGCCAAAACCTTGCTAAGGTGGTGCAAATGATCCTTAAATGTACGACCCACAACAATAATATCATCAAAGTAAACCAAGCAACTCGACCATTTCAAACCACCCAATACCCTATCCATCAGTCGCTGGAATGTAGCTGGAGCGTTACATAAACCGAAGGGCATTACTTTAAATTGGTACAGACCTTCCGGTGTAGTAAAAGCTGTTTTCGGCTGATCTTCAGGGGCGACTTCGACTTGCCAGTAGCCGGTAGTAAGGTCCAGTGTGGAGAAAAATTTGGAGCCGGCCAGCGTGTCAAGTGTATCGTCCACTCGGGGTAGCGGATAGGCATCTTTCCTGGTAACCTCGTTGACCTTCCTATAGTCCACACAAAATCTTGTTGTCCCGTCTTTTTTCTTGACCAGTACTATCGGGGAGGACCATGGGCTATCAGAGTGTTCAATGGCATTCTTCTCCAACATATCTCGCAACATCTCCTTCAGTTCCTCCCTACGTGCGTGAGGGATCCGGCGGGGTGGGAGGTGCACTGGTTGGGCATTGCCAGTGTCAATGCGGTGTTGGAGCACTTTTGTATGACCTAGGTTCTTGGTGCTGAGTGAGAAAACATCTGCAAATTCCAACAACAACGAAAAAAGTTCTTCTTTTTCATCCTTATTAACATCATCCCCAACCCTCGATACCATTTCCCATAAGAGGCTTTGATCTTCCCGTGAAATGTTGAACTTTTCTGCAACAGTTGAGATTTCTATGACTGGGTCCTGTTCCAGCAGCTCCATATGAGCAATCTCCGTCCCTTTCTTCAATACAACGATTTCTTCTCGAGGGTTGACCACGCGCACAGGGACTGGTTTGGCGTTAGGGCACACCACTGCATGAGCAACCATTACTCCATGTCGAGCAGAGGTATTGCCAGTCACAACCCATGTACCCTTCGCGACTGGTGTTGCCAGATCAACCATAAGTTCTACCTCACTCGCTGCTGGAATGACAATTTTCTCTTTGACAATAAGTCCGATGGGATTCTGCTGCAGTGGACAACTCTGCATTTGAAGGGGAACGGAAATGTTTCTGGACGGAAAGGTGAGCCTCTTTGAACCACAATCAATAATACCATTATGGGCGTTTACAAAGTCCAACCCAAGAATTGCTTCTACCATTATATCATCAGTGACTACGCACATAACCTTAAATGGCATGCCGTTCAGAAAAATATCTACCTTTTTGCATCCACTAACTGACAATGGAGCGCCATTTACTCCGACAAGTCGTCTACCAGCCCATTGTTCAAGAACAAGTGTACAGTCACCTTTCACAATTTGTTCCCAGACGTCCCTTCGGACAAGCGACACTGCTGCACCCGTGTCTATCACAAAGTCTACACCAACAGCCCCAATAACTCCCCTTATGCGGTAACTTACTCCACTATTTACAGCGAGGGATGGTACGGTCAGCTTATCATCCTGAGCCTTTACAGGTCTTCTTCCCCCATGTGGCAGGCTCGTACCACTGAGGGACGGAAGTTTCCCTGACGCTGTTCTGAGTATCGGCCCCGACTGCAAAATCGTGCGACATGGCCTTTCTTCCCGCAACTCCAACAAACGATTGTCCTACGCTTCCCATCGTCATTCTCCCTGGTAGGCTTACTTGCCCCACGTGTTCCTAACCGCTCTTTTTCTCCTATGAGCACCTCCACTCGCTGCAGTCTCTCGCACAGTGATTTCATGGTGGCTGTTAACGAGTCGCGCCCGTCTTGCGAAGTGACCGCTGAGACTGGTTCCGCTGGTACGGTATGGTGCGTCTCTGGCTCTTGTTCCTGTGAGGACACAGCGTTAACACGTGACGGTTTACCTGTGCTTCGCAAGTATGACTCCAGTTCAATTACAGCCGCAGCCGCTTCTTCGACGTTTCGCGGTCGTTTCTGTTTAACGCTGAAGGCGACTTGGGAGTTTTCAATTTGCTCTAGAAACTGGTTCAGCGCCAGTCGCTCGCGCGCGTTCTCTGCTAGTTCGGGATACGCTTTATCTGCAAGCACTCGCACCGCGTCACCAAAAGCAGCCCAGTCCTCGTCCCTACGCTTTGTTCTTGCGTTCAGCTCCACCATGTACAGCTGTCTTTTGCTGTCGGGATTGAAACGACGCTGTAATGCTTCTACGCACGTACCATAGTCCGCTTTAACGTCGTCTGGCAGCCTTCTGAAAGCCGTTTGAGCTTTCCCCGTTAGGCGCACCCGGAGCCATTTCAGCCTGTCTTCTCCACTGACCCATTTGTTAACGGCGGCTACACTTTCGAAATGGTCCATCCATTCCAACCAACCAGTGGTCTCGCCGTCAAAGGGTTCCGGCAACAGTAGCGGTTTCGCCATTCCGCTAAGCCGACTACGCCAATGTAGCAGTGGCCAAAGGATATATAGTAACACGTATACAGACTGACTAAGAACACAAAAAGAGAGTATTTATACATACAAGTGCGCACACGATGTCACATGCAAATGTTCTGGCAAGTTCGAGCCCATCTGGCGCATGCGTGCACATGCGCAAAGAGATATTTGCATTACACTTTCAAGGAAAGGGCTCAAGAAAAGTACAAATTTTGTCCATAGTATTTTACAACTGAGGGAGTGGGCGCAGAGATAGTACCAGTACGAGTTAAATGTACTTATTACCACTCTCCCACTTTCATACTGGATGCCAATTGTTGTCTCTCCATCTGATGCATTCAAAATAGTACTAATGTTGTGTTATCCACACATATGGGATGGTTGTATTTCCCATGCATGGTCCCAATGAGCTTTTTCAAACCAAAACTTATACACAAGCTAGCATACACATCACACATACATATTGACATATACAGATCATAGATACTTACACACACACACACACACACACACACACACACACACACACACACACACACACACACACACATGCAGACTGAGAGGGAGAAAGGAAAGATTCATAGCCATTTACACAAGAGATACACACACATACACGCGCTCGCACACACACACACGCACAGAACACTTACATGTATACTCTCACTTGGTACAGCCAACAACTAATGCTAGTAGTTAGTACTCCTTGGTACAGCCAGCGAATATCAAATAGATGTCCTGGACTCGAGCTCGAGCCAGCTATACTAGAGGAGTCTAGAGCTCTAGCTAGTACTCAGTAACTTAACTATAATAGCGTATACGTATACGCTAAGCTAGCCAATGTACCAGTTAATTTATTGTTTTGCATGTAGCCATATATCCGTATCCATGGAAGCTACACTCAATAAGATGGTGCTAATTGAATCCTAGTCCTTGTGACCCAAACCAATTTAAAATTCAAATGGCCAAAATCTATACTAGGTAAATACCTCTAAAAATAATAATACAACTGCACGATCTCTTGTTCTGGAGGCCCACAAAATCTGAATCTAAACTGGTGTAAGAATTATGAGCTGCAGAATACATTAATTAGGTGTGCAAAAGTTGGATTTCCATATATCTCTATGGAAAGTGCTGTTTTCACAAAAACTACAACAATTTACAATACAAAACAGTTGTTTTTTGGTCTAAATCAAGGTCATATGTACATGAAGCAATGTTGATAGCCACAAAAGATGTACCCTATTAGACCTACGTTTATAATTAACAATCAAGTCTATGGGAGTTATCCGGAAGTATACGCGAATGTACAAACCGCAACAATTGTCAATTCCCTTTGACCGCACATTTCTGGATATGCTTTGACACTTACAAAGCATGTAACCCTGCAGGTTCGTGATAAACCATCCCTTGCAGTAAACATGTGTTGTTGTACAGCTGTACCTCAATGATAGGCCAGTGATGCTGTAATGAATATAATGAGGTTATGTACCTCTCTTGGTATGGGCTTATGTATATGAATGCTTCTGAGTGACACGTGTAAATCAGTTAAAATAAATATAGAAACTAGTCATCTGTGTGCCATTTGCCACACTTGATGCTTCAAAGCTTCTTGCACTTGGCCTCATGCCAAAGCATGTCTGTTCGAGTACATGTGTAATGTGAGTGCATGTGCATTGTTTACGTGACCCGCCTCCTTTGATACAGCTAGAACACTTCAATGATGTTACGTAATGATGGAATACGTTGTCTGCAGAGCGTCTGAGCATGCAAGCAGAACACGAATATTAACTTATCACGATACAAATGATGGGTAGTTAATAAGCAACTGACGTAACTATCAGCCATTGTCTCTTTGAACCCAGCTTTACAGCAGCACAGATAGGTCTGCATCCTCTGATATATTCTGAGTAGCTATACTGGACCTACTAATGCAACATGTAATAGGTTGGGTTCATTAGTGGATGGTGCAGCATGCATAACCTAATTTTAATGCTATAATTCTACTCCAAATACTGTGGAAAGCAGCCCGGTTCACCCAACTACATGAATCACATGATCTGAAGGACTAGCTGGGAGGGTGATAGTACTGAATCTCTCTACTGGGAGGAGGTGCTCTGTTCTGTGAATAAACATATTATGGTGTCTGTAATAGTCAGGGGATCGAGGATATGACTGGTCCTCGAGGGGGAGTGTGGGGGAGACATGATTGGTGAGGGGGAGTGTGGGGAGACATGACTGGTGAAGGGAGTGTGGGGGAGACATGCCATATTTAATGATGAACAATCACTCAGAACAATTAATAAATTCCCCTGGATATCAAAGCTAACTACCATTGATTACTAATGTGTCATCCATCCCCCCTGTACGGTCAATAACTAGTCCATTTCCGAACGCCGTTCTCCAAAAGCTTTGTCAATGTGTGTGTGTGTGTGTGTGTGTATGTGCGTGCGTGTGCATGTAAGTGTATGCGTGTGTATGTGCATGTTACAAAGGTTGGATTGAAAGCTTGCGTTTGTCTACCTGTGAGTGTATGTATATGCATGTGTAAGTGTATGCGTGTGTATTTGTGTGTCACACGCACGCACACACTATTTAACTTTATTTAGACAGTACAGTGTAGGCTACAATAATGGTAGATTGAGTTGGGTGGTATGGGTGTACAAGCCTTCTTATAGGCATACATGCATAAACACAAGCGTCGGTACACACACTGAATGCAATACGTACTATAATAACTGACCTTGTATTTGAAAAACAATACGTAGAGACTCCACTTGAGGGACCTTATGGGTTTTTCTTCATATGTTAATGCTTCCAGTGAGCATAACTTAGTACCCTGGATTACTGAGTACATGCACCGTACAAAGACACACGAGCTACTGTACTGTACAACTTGCATCATGTTGCATCATGGGGGATTTAGGAAAGAGAAGTAGCAGGAGGGATTAAACTCCAGAAGGACTACAAACCTTTACCACAGGTGAACCACAAAGTAAATATTCATATTCTACAGGGCCTGTACGTGTGTGTGTGTGTGTGTTCTGTGTGTGTGTGTGTGTGTGTGCACAGGCGCATTCCAGTGCCACTGGGAACCACCCTATTCACAACGTACATGTTGAGGTGTGTTGTTCATGTATGTACCATTTCATTTGCCCTCCTCCCCTCCCCTCAATAGGTCTTAATGGCCTGTTGAAAAAGGGAATCCATGACTGACTGGTGAGAGGGAGTGTGGGGAAGACATGACTGGTGAGGGGAGTGTGGGGGAGACATGACTGGTGAGGGGAGTGTGGAGGAGACATGACTGGGGGAGACATGACTGGTGAGGGGGAGTGTGGGGGAGACATGACTGGTGAAGGGGAGTGTGGGGGAGACATGACTGGTGAGGGGAGTGTGGGGAGTCATGACTGGTGAGGGGAGTGTGGGGGAGACATGACTGGTGAGGGGGAGTGTGGGGGAGACATGACTGGTGAAGGGGAGTGTGGGGGAGACATGACTGGTGAGGGGAGTGTGGGGGAGACATGACTGGTGAGGGGGAGTGTGGGGGAGACATGACTGGTGAGGGGGAGTGTGGGGGAGACATGACTGGTGAAGGGGAGTGTGGGGGAGACATGACTGGTGAGGGGAGTGTGGGGGAGACATGACTGGTGAGGGGGAGGGGGAGTGTGGGGGAGACATGACTGGTGAAGGGAGTGTGGGGGAGACATGACTGGTGAAGGGAGTGTGGGGGAGACATGACTGGTGAGGGGGAGTGTGGGGGAGACATGACTGGTGAGGGGAGTCATGACTGGTGAAAGGGAGTGTGGGGGAGACATGACTGGTGAGGGGAGTGTGGGGGAGACATGACTGGTGAGGGGGAGTGTGGGGGAGACATGACTGGTGAGGGGAGTGTGGGGGAGACATGACTGGTGAGGGGGAGTGTGGGGGAGACATGACTGGTGAGGGGAGTGTAGGGGAAACAAAAAGATGGTCCCAGCTGGGCACATAACACTATGTGATTGTGTATGTGTACATCATTAACTAATTCAACAGACAATGTCTGGTAGGGGGAGACATGACTGGTGAGGGGGAGACATGACATATTCACAGACACTTAGACTGACACCCAAAGGTGTATAACCCTATTTAAACCACCAAACATATTTACACACATGTACCATGACACCTGCTAATGTGGGTGTGTCTTTTAAATCAGCCAAAGATGGTCACAGCTGGGCACATAACACTATGTGATTGTGCATGTGTACTAATTCCACAGACAATGACTTAGTGAACTATATAACTGCATAGCATATCACACACCTACCCTCTTGTCACAACACCAGATTGGTTAAAGGCTCATTGTGCACCCTGCCACACACACACACACACACACACACACACACATACTGTAGTGTTCACGGTATACTGCCTGCAGCCGTTACCAGCCAACAGTCTAGCTTGGACACACCAAGTTAATTCGCCCCAATGTCTTACAAGGCACACACAGAAACACCAATCTGCAGCCTCCCGGTGCTCCTGTTCTGAACCTGCTCGTGGATTAAATAGTTGTCCTGAAACCAGTTTGTCCTGTCCAGAAAACCAGTTCGGACCTGTAATGCCAGGTGGATGACAAGTACAACCTGAAATGCCAGTCTACCATCTCATCTACACAATTACAGTACAAATCAAGGTTAGTTACTACCATTGTCCAATAGACCCTAGTATACTACACATACACACACACACACACACACACACACACACACACACACACACACACACACACACACACACACAAACACACACATACAACACACACACAACACACACACAACGCACACACAATGAGAGGGAGGGAGGGAGGCAGTGAGGGAGCAACCAATGGCATCACTCTTATACTACAACATGTACCTGTCCTGGTTTGCCTGTTCCTGACCTTGATCCTGTCCTGTGTGGAGGTAGAGGATGTCTTCATCCCCCTTGGATCATCCTGAAGTTTCACTATACATTTGTTGTGTGTACTCTCTTCATACTGTCAGTGGCGGACACACGGGAGGGAATGTATTTGCTTGGATACCTTCATGGAACACATAACAATTCGCAAACACATACATGCATACAAAACATGAACTTTGTTGTGACAATATGCCACCTTCACTAGAACATGGAGGGAGTGGGTGAGGGAGTAAAGCAGTGAGGAAGGAAGGGAGCGAGATGGTTTCAAGCAATGGCACCCCGCTTCTACTACAACATGTACATACACCAAAAGGTAAACGTGGCAGTACACCTGCACACTACAGCATACGAGGGAGGGAGATAAATTTCACCCATTGCAGGTACCACTCTGATACTCACATGAACAGATGCCAACGTTGTACTTGAGACCTCCACACATCTTCACAGAGAAGATGGTGCCCTGATCAAACACCTTGCGTGTCTGTTCCACAGTACATTGCGTGACACATTCTGGAACAGTAAGTAGAGATGTAATGCAAGGGGGAAGAGGAGGTGGGAGGGGCATGGGGAGAGGGGAGGGGCAAGAATCATAATGGGAAAGGCAGATGGTGCCAATACAGGGGTGTGTTTAGCTAGGCGCTTAGGTGCTCGAGACCCCCCCCCCCCCCTCCCGCTCCGTCACAAGAACTACAAGACATGGCATGGGTCACCACAAAGAAGCTGTGGTTAGGTGCACATTACCCGTCACAACATGCTCAGCGGAAAGGTCATTCAGTGAGCTAATGCTGATGAAGACTGCTTTGTGTTCATGCATGACAACTGAAAGTATCACTTCTCCATGTACACTGCGACATCCCTATTAGTATATACCGGAAGCAATAGATGAATTCTTTCCACGCTTGCTAATTGACCACACTTTGCATTGATCTATATCTTTGTATTGCGAAAAACCATCCTTCCTCAAATCCTGGATACATGCCTGCACCCGATCCATCGTATGCGACGTCGCGTCACGCTGGTACGAGCATATCTTATGGTACATGTGAGAGGGAACCTTATCTCTATGCATCGTGTGTCCCCCTCCCTCGTCATCCGGAGGGCGTTGGGTGTACATGTACGTGATGCAATGATCAAAACGACGTTCATGATCAAAATGCACCGCCTAAGAATGACAATGACACAACAAGAACAAGCCATGAACAGTACGTGTTTAACCATTACAATATTAATGCAACTGAAATACAGACGCCTGCGAGAACGCCTCGACATGTGAAAAACACTAGGCCAAAATACTCACACCAATTGTTCCACACTAATCTTTGGCTCCAACGTTGAAAGGACACAAACTGGACTTCAATCACGTGACTATTGTTAATTTGACGAATTTATTCAATGACCCTATATGTGATTTCACAATAATCTGAAATGTTCCAATGTCATTTCCTGTACTTCCTCCCTATTCCACCACCATATAGCATATCACACACCCTCACCCCACGTCAGAAAGTTTCACACAGCCACACAAACACATTATCCAGCAGGGCACAATAAGAAAGCATTCTGTAACCACAAAACCACACTATAAGAATGACAAAAAAAAACAATGCTTTTTGGGTGTCTTGGAGACAGACTGATGGCAGTGATGATGATTTTGATGACCTGTTGGATAGGATGAAAGACACACAGTGCTTCAACAGAACAATAGAGGAAGCCACTTACTATCCAGTCTTGTGGGTCAGTATGACATGTATAAGGAGGAATAAAGGTTTGGTTACATTGGTGACATGCAGACAGTGAAAATGGGTGGGTATACACAACAGCTCCAAGTGTACACACACAGGTGTGCAGTCATGGGATGGTGGGTGAACAAAAGCCTGAAACCTGAAAGAGATGGGTCTCGGGGTGGTGGGTTGCCAAAGTTACGTGCCACACTTACCCAACAGTTGCATGAGCGTCACGTCACCATCATGTCTACTGTAACAATGACTTCATGTCAGCTACACTCATCCTGAAGCTCTTGAGCTGGGCCCTTGTGGGTGAACTCTTCATAGAAGAACAATATGCAAGCTGAGTTTAGTTTTGCATCTTCAGTTGTACCCCTTACTCAGCTATCATGTGTGTGTGTGTGTGTGGGGGTGATAACTGGCAGTACTGCCATGTATGCATGAAAAGTCAGACATGCTACCACCAAATGTTGTGGTTGTACAGTATGCAAATCCAACACATTCATCCTATGCATGCAATATTGTAACCACACACTAAGAATGGAGACTTGCTAGGTGGAGTTGACCCAACAACTCCTTGGCAACTGGTACTTAGCAGCCCAGCACACTAACACACACATAAACCCCCACAAAATCAAACAAGATGGAGGCAGATGATGTCATGATGATGCAATCAATGCCATGACAATGGACACCACATGGTGGTGTCCCCAATGCAAGATCAATCTTTGCAGATGGTGCTTCATGCTGTACCACCATGCAATAAATTTGTCTGCTGAATTCCCCTTGTCAGTTTCAGTGTGCGAGTAGGAATTTGTCTGTGACTGTACTTCACGTATCTAAAATCTAATTTCAAAAATATTACAACGATTTGCTATACTCCACTCCACTATAAAACCATCCATACATATAGTAAGACTTCATATGGCTCAGATTCCACATATCACATGTGCATACAGGTGATACAACACACCCTATGAGCATACAACAATATGTAAAGACAACATACCCCATGTGCACAACACAAACTACACAAACACACCATGTAGAAGGACAAGAGACACACTCCATGCAGAAGGACAAGAGACACACTCCATGCAGAAGGACAAGAGACACACCCCATGCAGAAGGACAAGAGACACACCCCATGCAGAAGGACAAGAGATACACTCCATGCAGAAGGACAAGAGACACACTCCATGCAGAAGCACAAGAGATACACACATCGCATATTCATTCTCATATATACACACCTCCAACCTTATAGCCTCCATTGCCCTCCATTATAACCTCTCCCCCCTTGCTCAGCTCAAGCTACATCCCGCTATATAAGAATCTCAAGATGTCTCCCACATAGCTCTCACAAGTTCTGCCATATCTCCCCTAGAATTCAGATTCCAACTCTCTGTCTCACAGCGTCCGTGTCAACTGGAGCGTCTCTGTGGAACATGTGGATCCAAGCACTCCACACGTTTCCAATGCCATACTAAGGATCAGTTCACTTTGAAAGTAGTGGGAAATTTGGAAACAGCAATTCTGTTAGCCAGGGTTAGGGTTATACACCCATATACTACATGCACACACACACACACACACACACACACACACACACACACACACACACACACACACACACACACACACCTGCAAGTCATGTACTTCCACATTCTCATCATGTGCCAGCTGTTAGGACTGCACACACCCACTGGGGCATGCAACCCGAGGGAAGGGGCTGGGAACACCATCATTAATTAATAGACTCGGATCGGATATTGTTTAAAGTACTTAGCCCTAGTTAACCGATGAACTGGGCTGCTATGGCATGCAAGACATTTCTGTAGTGCACATGAGCAAGCCTGAGACAAGCGAGTAGTGACACTGGTGAGTTTTTCTTTTCCTTTTAAAGCCCATTTCCTATACAAGGACAATGCAAAACTCTGGGTGGTGTGAGTGGGCGGTGTCATATCACCACACACAATGTTGTACATACGTACCGGACACACCCCCAGACTCATGTCAATGCCACATGGGATGAGGGATCATAAACTACCATTCTGCCGATATAATGATTAGCCAAAATGATTACATAACAAGTGTACATGGACACGAGTAATGAATTCATGGAGCAACAAAGCATTAAACATAAAAAACATTAAGTAAAAACTGGTTAGTCAGTTGCCCCATTTTGGTTGAGTTATTAATACCATGTATGAAGGACG
Source organism: Ephydatia muelleri (assembly GCA_013339895.1). Taxonomy (NCBI): domain Eukaryota; kingdom Metazoa; phylum Porifera; class Demospongiae; order Spongillida; family Spongillidae; genus Ephydatia; species Ephydatia muelleri. The sequence goes on along the minus strand of JABACO010000004.1, from coordinate 6,466,093 downwards.
AGATAAATATAATACATTTATTTAATACTGGTAATTGACTGGCATATAGAGAACTGCACATTTCTCAACACAGTTGACCATATAAACTTTAATTTCAATCATGTTCAAATATTTACACAATACTTCAATACAGTTTTAGCACCATAGTTAGCAATGAACACACTGCCATCTCTGGGATCTAGTGCAGTACCATAGGGATTCTTCAGATTCCCCACTGTGTGGATTTTGTTCCCCTCAGGATCATAGATGGAGAGACAATGGCCACCAAACTCACTGACAAGGCTGTAACCTTCACCATCAATGGCTATTCCACTGGGATGATCAGGATCACCATACATTCTGACATACACACCTTCTTTGCTAAACACTTTGATAGTGTCTGAACCATGGGCTGCAACATGAATGTTTCCCTGAGGGTCCAAGTCAAGACCCCATGGAGACTTAAAACTATGATTGCCTGAGCCATTACCATCTATGGTTAATAACCAACCACCATTTTCATTGAATATTTGTATCCTATAGTTATTATAGTCAGACACAATCAGTTTGTTGTTGGAGTCAATGATGACAGCCACTGGACTATTGAACTGTCCCTGACCTGATCCCTCCTGACCAAACTTATGAAGGAACTTTCCATTTGATGTCAGCTTCTGTACACGATGGTTGCCAGTATCAGCAACATACAAAACATCTCTCTTGATGGATATACCCCATGGAGAAGAGAACTGACCATTACCACTTCCACTACTACCTATGGTATTCTTCAGTTGACCTGTTTGATCAAACACATAAATGCAGTGATCATAGCTCCCTACATAGATGTCTCCATTGTCATGGATGGCTACACATAATGGCGTATTACACTGGATCACTTGTTGGGCATTACATAAGGTACGGTAGTCACGTTTAGACCTCACATCAAGGTCATTAGGACTATTCTGTACATGCTGACCATCCATTGTGATGAGGAGCTGGTGATGACCAGCAGTTTGAGGGGTGAGGGTGATGGTGTAGGTACCATCCCTGTGGTCCTCCACCTCTCCATACACAACTGCTCCATTATGGGTCTTGGACCTCATATCACCCTTCACCTCGACACCACCATGTGGGTACTCCTCCCCCTTTGAGGTCTTGCTTTGTACCTTAACATGGTACCTGGTCCCCACCCTGGCTACTGATGTGGACATCCATGTGCATGAAGATGGAGAAGGATAAAAGTCAAAAATGTTTCCTAATTTGGACAGTTGTCTGATAAGATCATCTGTTTTCACAGACACTGATATGATGCTGTGTTGGTTTGGAGTGAGGGAAATGGTCTGGACCCTCTTGAGGGTGGCCTGCAGTTCAGTGGGTATGAGTCCTCCCAATGCTACAATCTCATGGTCAGTGTGGGTCTGCAGGATCTGGGAGGCCATATCAGTGTAGTGACCAATGTCTCCAACCATCTTCTCAAACTGTTCCTTCTGGAGGGTCAGAGTTGTTGTCTTGGACAGTGAAATGGCCTCCAACTCTGACAATAGTGTCCTTTTTCTTTCTTCCAATCTTTGCTGAAGTATTTCAAAGGCTTGGTTGATGGCCAAGAAAGCAGTTCGTTTGGATATCTCCACTTGTTCTATTATCCTGTTATTTTCATCAATGGCTCCAGTCAGCTTTGTCACAACCTCTTTTGCATCTTCAAGTGCTCCTGAGATTTCCATTTGATGGGTCTTTGCTACTGTGGATATTTCCTTCACAGAGTGGCTTTTGTGGGTAACTGTAGTGCAGTGAAGGCATACCAGCAAGCTACAAGTCTCACAATAAAAATTCAATTTATTGTCCTCATGGTTAGGCTGAGAGCAGTAATGATCTCTTGGCTTCATGGTGGTGTGCAGTTGTCTGGCTCCCTCCTGGTCTAGTCCAACAATTCTGTGTCTGGACCATATTCGATTGCGCTTGTGGTGTTCAAGGCAGAAGGCACACAGGAAGTGATGGCAAGCACAACAGAACACCACTGCAGGATCACTGCTTCCTTCAGCACATTGGTCACATGCTACATCACTGTTACTGGTCATCTTGGACATGTACCCTGCTACCTCTACTTCAAACCCAAGATGGAGGTTCTGAGGGAGAACACTGGCCCCTCCCACTGGGATGCTGGTGTTTTGTTCACAGATGGGACATTGGAACATTTGTTGGGAACCACTTTTCTCTATCTCATGATGGAGACATTGTAGACAGAAGGAGTGCAAACATGGCAGAATTCTTGGATCATTGTAGGGCTTGGAGCACACACCACAGGTCATGTGTGGAAAGGGTTTCTCCATAACCACACTGTTGGTAGTGAAGAGTACAATAGCTAAATTTAGCAGCTTATGCAGTCCCTACAAAAAACTTGAATTGTTTAGCCGATTCAAATCAACATTAAAAAGGGCAGGTGAAATACAGCAGCAGGGTTAGTATTGCAGTATAGACACCTAGTTACGCAAGATGGAATATAAAAGACCACTTGGGTGTGGTCCTCAATCACAGAAACAAAAGGATCGAGTAACTATTGATTTATAGCAGCCAAAGAGTTAACTACCACTGTAGTCTATGTCTTAGGAAATTCTGTTAGTGCTTGCATGAGGTTACCTAAACCTGGTCGTGTCCATAACGAGGTCTAATAGGTTATTTTCAAAACATAATCAGTATGCTAATCAACATTAGGTGATATATGATGCGATACAGCAGCAGGGTTAGTATTGCAGTACAGGAATCCAGACACCTGATGAATTCATAGCTAGTTATGTAAGATGGAATATATATGAAGTCGATAAAACATAGACAATAAGTTATTTAACATAATCAATTTGCTGAATTTGTTAAACCAGAATTGAATTTTAGTATCAAATGGATACTGATTAACAGTACAGGTTTCTAGCCATACCTAAGTGAAAGAAATACTATTACAAAACAAATACATAAAAACATCATCATTAACTCTTTGAACGCCAAGTGTGTATATGCATGCACGCACACACACCGTTACACCATTCATGCATGAGTTAGATATTGTGTGCAAAAATATGTTGATCAGTCACAACTCAATGATGCATGCATATGCTTGCTGCATTTGTAACCTTATATGTCCATGCACAAAGTATTATGTTTCCTTTCACAACCCCATTTTTCAGATGACCTCACTTCACTTCACTAATGCACCACTTCAATACTCCAAGAACAAGAATGCGTAGCCCAGATCAGTGTAGTATATCATGCCTGTTCACTCCCCCCTTTTGCAAGTTAGCATTATGGGTTGTTGGAACAAAAGGGATAGTAGGTTATAATGGACACACAGAATGTGAGGACCACATATTTGTATGACTACGGGGTTACATGCATGTCAGTATTGCACTTGTATGCATATTCAAAGTGATTTTGATCAACACAACATAACGCATAGCACTGTATGAATGGTGAGGCAGATAATTCTCGTTTTGTGAGCATGCATGTTTATATGCACTTGGCGTTCAAAGAGTTAAATTTCTAAAGACGGGCTTCAAACGATCCAGACATTGCGTCGATTGTATTTTATGTATTTAACAATTTTTCAAATTGTGTCAATGGATTTTTTTTTATTTGTACACAGTATGTTTTTTTTCTTTTTTTTTTTTTCAGAAACTGTCTATCTATATAACCCTCAAAATCTGCTTCCAAACTAATCACTATTGTTAACCTAAATGAACATGTGTGGGCAAAGTGTGTACTTAATTAACTCTTTGACCGCCAAGTGCACAAGTGTATTAGAAAACCAATCTGTATCGCATGGTTACGCACTTTGTGCACCAAACAGCGCTCAGGGCATAGAACTACGACTGGAGTGTTGGTTTTTAATTGAAAGATAAGCGGTAACTAACAGCTGCAGCTGTACGTGTAATGGCGCCTCTATCGTCACAAGCGGCTTTGAATAAGCACCCGCTTGTTCTACTAATATAGGGGAGAGCGAAGCTTTTTTAAAAAGCTGGACCTTAGAAATAACACCAAGGGATAAAAATATCGTGTTTTCGTCGTCTGTTTTATAGTGTACACGACGTACGGCTTCAAATCCCTGCCCACTTGGGCTCCGCCTATATCGGGTGCTGTTAGCAACCATTGTTTTTCAAACACCGAATATAAATATATCAAAACAAAAAATCACAAAACGCTTTTTTATCATAGTAATGTCTTTAAAGTAAGCTAACCGTGTGATTCTTCAAGAACGGCGAGTCTTCGGCGACTAATAAGCAACGGTAGCCATAATTAAAAACATAGCTGACAATTAACGACGTCACCCGTATTGCAATATTGACGTCCAAAGAGTTAATTACAATTATTGATATGCTATACCAACGAACGTCTCTTGATTTGAAATTTCTTTTTAAAATTTAATTTCCACAACCAGCAGATGATTTAAGGCATGTGTTTGTTCGTGATTTGCCCAGATACTGCTCTTGATCCACTTGGACACCATGCCGTGACCTGAAGGCATGAGGGAGATGTGGCCATATACCCTTACTGCATGTGGGATGTGGTCGTTGACCTCTGTTGTCATGCCAACATGATGAACAGTTAGTGTGGAGAAGGGTCATGGCATAACAAGAGACCACACCACACCTGCTGACATTCTCGTTGCTGGAAGGAACAGAGGCAAACCTGCCACATTAGATATCACCATTACATCACCACTGCTCTGCCATCTTGGGTGAGTCGTGTCAACAGGATAGGGAAGCCTATGCAGATGAGGACCACAAGCTCCACTCCAATGGACCCTAATGCCAGGAGTTGGTTGGTCCTGCATGCCATTGGCTGTGGGGGAGTATGGCAATTGAGGCAAAGAGGCCACAACACCATCTGCAGGCTAGTGTTCCACCTGCCCCTTCACCTGTCCTCCACCAAGCCAGTACTTGTGGCTTACACTTATGGCCAGCTGAGAAGCCACATAGGATCGTATTATGTCTGTGCCAGCTATATAGAAAATAAAAATACTGGCGAAAAGCGAGATTGGAAAGAAGTCTTCTTCGTTACACTGGATTAACCCTTCAACTGCAATAGGCATATTTGTTGTGCCCGATGATTACGTTTGCAGTGAGGAGAGCACATTGTACGAATACATTGTGCACATGTGTTGTTGTCTGATGTATTATTACCATGCAGTCCTGCATGTAGATGGTATGTCGCGTCACGCTGGTACATGCATATCGGTCAAAACTGAGAAACACAAGGAACTTGCTATGATGCAAACAATGGAGTGTGATTCAGTGCTGGTTTCTTTGGGTAATGATACGAGACGTGCAGTCCAGCGAGCAATTGATGGAAAAACATCTGCTTGGCTTACTGTTATGCCAATTGCTTGCAACCATTTTGATCTCTCCTCTGTTGAGTTTAGAGATGCACTTTCACTACGTTACCATCGGCCTCTTCTTAAAACGCCAGGGCATTGTGATGGTTGTGGAGAAGAATTCAGCTTCCAACATGCTCTTGATTGTAAAAAAGGTGGCCTTGTTACCCAGCGCCATAATGAAGTGCGAGATGCTCTAGGTGATTTGGCAGCTATTGTGTACAAAGATGTTGTAAGAGAACCCATTGTACAGGAAGCAGATGATTCCAGTGGTAGACCAGCTTTAATGGCTGACCTCAGCATACGAGGAGTGTGGCAGCCACAAACTGCGGCGTTGCTAGATGTTCGTGTCGTAGACACTGACACCCAGTCCTATGCTAGTTGCACTGTTGATGCTGTGCTATGTTCAGCAGAACAGGAAAAGAAAAGAAAATACTCAGCAGCTGTTGAAGATAGACGTGCTTCATTTACACCCTTTGTAGTCTCTGTAGATGGAGTCTTGGGTCACGATGCACAACACCTGATGAAGCGCCTGTGTGACCAAATTGCGGTGAAGTGGGAGAAGTCACATTCTGAAGTAATGGGATGGGTTCGTGCCAGAATGGCTTTTGCTATTTTGCGTGCAACAAACCTTTGCTTGCGGGGATCCAGGGTAAAATGGAGATATGGACATGGCATGGATGATGGAGCTGGCCTCTCTCATTTTCCTCACTGATAAATGCTCATTCCAATGCAACTATTAATTAATTAATTTATTTATGTATTTTTGTCTAAGTGTATGCTGTGTACTATTTTTATTTTTGTTGAAGTATTATAATATTATAATTGATGGTTAATAAATATATATATATCTAAGGGCCATTGTAACTGAAGCTGCCGTTTTACTCTAATTTGGCTTTAGGAAGGCTGGCCTTTACTCGCTGGATCAAGCAATGGTAGATTATAGTGTGTTAGAGATCACGTAATTCGTGAAGAAGCAGAACTGTTGTCTTTAGTTAGCGATCCTTCTGAATAAGAATTCAGGTGTGGCCTTTGCTTTCTTGAAGAACGTATAGGACTTACAAAGTTACAGCTGTATGGTGGAGAGTGGCAAGGAGACAAAGAAGACACGTCGATTTTCTTGTTGAGGTCTTCCACTAAAAATATATTCAGAATCTTCTCTGAATAATGCAGAAGAGACGTCAGTGGATGATGCTTCCTCAGTTGAAGGGGATGATAGAAAGAGGCCACAACACCCTCTGCAGGCTAGTGTTCCACCTGCCCCTTCACCTGTCCTCCACCAAGCCGGTAGTTGTGGCTTAGACTTATGGCCAGCTGAAAAGCCACATAGGATCGAATTATGTCTGTGCCAGCTAACAATACTGGCGGAAAGCGAGATTGGAAAGAGTCTGACTCCTTGAGATGGATTAAACAGATTGGAGTGTAATCGTGATGTGAAAGCACAAGAACTAAAAACGCTCATCTATGTAGTTTAGTTGATTGGTTACACTTTAGTGAATACATTCTGCAGTCTCCATTATTGCATTACATTGGAAACTCATCACGTGCGCCATTCAAGCCTGCGGGCTATGCGTGCAAGTCCCATTTCTGAACCTGCCAAAAGGGGTGGATTCGGGTCGACCAAGGCAGAAAGAAGCGCTTTTTCCCAATAGTAGGCATATGCATTGTCCACTTTTACGTGTTCTCTGTGTTGTTTGACAGTTATACTAGTTGGATAAACCATTATGAGCAATTGTCTTATCTGCTTTGCTTCAATGTTTGAGAATGTTTGGCAATAATTTATTATCTGTACCTTTATCATCTTTCCACCGCTACCTATGCCTTTCATTATTGTGTTAGTACATTACATCCACAGCATGGATAGAAAGATACAAATCAGCGCAAAAGAAGAACCTGCAGAAGGCCAAGGTACTGAGAAAAAAACTGAATACTTAGATCCAGAAGTGTATGTATGTCTTAATTTGTGTGGATTCTATACCTTAGCAAGGATTGCCGGTGTTAATTAGGTGTTATTAATTATCGATCTTACGCGTCGACGACCACGCAGCCCTGCATGTACAAATGCATGCCATGGTATGTCGCGTCACGCTGGTACAAGCATATATATGGTACATGTAAGAGGGAACCGTAGCGCGATGCATCTTGTGTCGCTCTCCCTTCCCTCGTCACCCGGAGAGCGTTGGGTGTAAACGTGCGTACACAGTGTGATGTTCCAATGCATTAAAAAATCACGTCCATGATCCAAATGCACCGCCGAAGAATGACAATGACACAAGCCATGAACAGTATGTGTTTAACCCTTACAACGCAACTGAAATGTACTAGCCTCTACTGCACTGTGAGAAACACTAGCTAGGATAATGAACTTCACACCATTTTACCCACCCAGTTTAAACAATAATGATTTACCTATTCTTTGGCTCCAACGTTTCCATGTGTCGAGCAGTTTACTTGTGCACAACTTCGAGGTCGCGCGATCACGTGAATGTTTGAAAATGACTTAATATCACGTGAATGTATAAAAATGACCTTATTAAAATATCAATGTTATTATTTCACACTCATCTTCTGTTAAAATGCAGGAACAAATTTTTAATGCCTCTCTCAACAGTGTAATTCAACTGTACTTGTGTGAGAGATCATCATTCTCTGCTTGTGTTCCATACTATACTGCACTGCACCAAAGAGGTACCAGTATTAACAAGTAAACTGATTGTACAATAATTAGAAATGTTCCAATGTCATTTCCTGTTCTCTCCCTATTCCCCTGTACAGCATATCACACACCCTTACCCCAAGTCAGATTGGTTAAATGTTCGTTGTGCACATTGTCACACAAACACAAAATCACACACAAACACAGAAAAGAACAAATTACAAAACATACACTCCCACATACAGATAGACGGACATACACACTTTGAGTGGGAGTGGGGCCATCTTCTAGGATTAAAGCCAAAGCATGACTGAAAACACCACTCCCATACCAGATTACAACAGTTGCACACAACCCACAAAGTTCTATGTCCATCATTTGCTCTCCAGCCAATCTTCATGGTCTATGTCATTGTCAAGGAACCTTCCACTCTCCAGACCTGCCAACAATACATATCAAAACACAATAAGGGTATCATTACACTCCCTCCTCCTGCCCCGAGTACAGCACTACCTCACAATATCAAATAGGTTTAGTGCCATTGTGTACTCCTGCAACAAATAAACACACAACCACATAGATGTACAAAGAAAAGGTCGAGTTATATGCCTAAGCCTTTTGAGAACTCCAACCATCTCTGGGCTGAATCCTTCCCATACCCATCTTTGGCAGATTCTGATTTCCAGCGGCCATGCCGCTTAAATAGCGTATCCTGCACACCAGCATTGGCTGCCGCTATGGCACCCCCTGCAGGAAGGCTATGCATACCAAACAATGCAGGGTCAAACCCAAGCTTTGCTATCTTATCCAGCAATAGCTCCCTTAGACTAGAGTAGCTGAGGCCACCAGCATTATGCAAACTCTCTCCTTCCTTTGTCAGTACTATTGCCCGAAACAGCTTTCCACGGGATGTACGATCTAACTTCGCCGTATGAAAATATCTTTCCATCATACTCACAGGGATGTTACTGACCCAGTGTGTGCAATGACTATATAAGGATGCACACTCCCGGTATTGGTCCATCTTACTGGACTGCACATTGATCACCATGTCTTCAGCATTGAAGGTGATATCAGAACATTTGAGCTTTATTAGCTCATTGCAATGCAGAAAACCAGCAAATGCCACCAAACAAACAGCCAGCAACCTAACCGCCTAAGAATGACAATGACACAACCAGAACTGTCCATGAACAGTACGTGTTTAACCCTTACAATGCAACTGAAATACACACGCCTCTACATGTGAAAAACACTAGGCCAAAATACTCACACCAATTTTTCCACACTAATCTTTGGCTCCAAAGTTGAGGGTTTTGACACACAACTGGACTTCAATCACGTGACTATTGTTAATTTGACGAATTTATAAAATGACCCATTATGTTGATTTCACAATAATCAGAAATGTTCCAATGTCTTTTCCTGTACTTCTGATCTTGGAGACGGAGTGATGACAATTTTGATGACCTGTTGGATAGGATGAAAGACAACACAGTGCTTCAACAGAACTAGATGAAGCCACTTACTATCCAGTCTTGTGGGTCAGTATGACATGTAAAAGGAGGAATAAAGGTTTGCTTACATTAGTGACATGCAGACAGTGAAAATGGGTGGGTATACACAACAGCTCCAAGTGTACACACACAGGTGTGCAGTCATGGGAAGGTGGTGAACAAAAGCCTGAAACCTGAAAGAGATGGGTCTCGGGGTGGTGGGTTGCCAAAGTTACGTGCCACACTTACCCAACAGTTGCATGAGCGTCACGTCACCATCATGTCTTCATGTCAGCTACACTCATCCTGAAGCTCTTGAGCCGGGCCCTTGTGGGTGAACTCTTCATAGAAGAACAATATGCAAGCTGAGTTTAGTTTTGCATCTTCAGTTGTACCTTACTCAACTATCATGTGTGTGGGTGGGTGGGGGTGGGAGGGGGTGGGGGTGATAACTGGCAGTACTGCCATGTATGCATGAAAAGTCAGACATGCTACCACCAAATGTTGTGGTTGTACAGTATGCAAATCCAACACATTCATCCTATGCATGCAATATTGTAACCACACACTAAGAATGGAGACTTGCTAGGTGGAGTTGGCCTAACAACTCCTTGGCAACTGGTACCCAGTAGCCCAGCACACTAACACACACATAAAAACCCCAAAATCAAACAAGATGGGGGCAGATGATGTCATGATGATGCAATCAATGCCACACCACTTGGTTGGTGTCCCCAATGCAAGATCAATCTATGCAGATGGTGCTTCAAGCTGTACCACCCATGCACTAAATATGTCTGCTGTAATGAAAGCACAAACTTCCCCTGCTCAGTTTCAGTGTGCAAGTAAGAATTTATCTGTGACTGTACTTCACGTATCTAAAATCTAATTTCAAAAGTATTACAACGATTTGCTATACTCCACTCCACTATAAAACCATCCATACATATAGTAAGGCTTCAAATGGCTCAGATTCCACATATCACATGTGCATACAGGTGATACAACACACCCTATGAGCATACAACCACATGTAAAGACAACATACCCCATGTGCACAACACAAACTACACAAACACACCATGCAGAAGGACAAGTGACACACATCCCATATTCATTCTCATATATACACACCTCCAACCCCTTATAGCCTCCATTGCCCTCCATTACAACCTCTCCCCCCTGGCAACTACATCCTGCTACTTAAGAATCTCAAGAAGTCTCCCACATACATGTAGCTCTGACAAGTTCTGCCACATCTCCCCTAGCATTCAGATTCCATCTCTGTGTCAGAGAGTCCGTGTCAACTGGAGCGTCTCTGTGGAACATGTGGATCCAAGCACTCCACACGTTTCCAATGTCATACTAAGGATCCGTTCACATTGAGAGTAGTGGGAAAGTCGCTTACAGCAATTCTGTTAGTTAGGGTTAAACACCCATACACATGTATACTTTATGTTCACACACACACACGCACGCACGCACACACACACACAAACACTCACGCACGCACGCACGCACGCACGCACACACACAGGAACACACACATACCTGCAAGTCATGTACTTCCACATTCTCATCATGTGCTAGTTGTTAGGACTGCACACACCCACTGGGGCATGCAACCCAAGGGAACTCCATGTGATTAAGGACGGGTCCCAATAATTTTAATTGAGTTTGCTATGTTGCGTGTATTCATTATTATCTCGTAAACACTCTTTCATTTAGCGAAACACTTGACACCGTCAAGAACCTTGATGTTGGGAGAACAGAATGTATGCCATAAATGCGCTGAAGCATTCAAGTTTACGAAATTGTAAGGTTCAGAATTCGCTCAAGAAATAGCCATTATTTTTCCATTTGCCATCCTGTAGAAGTCCGATTTGTCATTATCTGTGTATTTGTATATTACATACTTGTTTAGTACTTCTTGAAAAAGATTAGTGCTTGTTCGTAACAGCCTTGGTACGTTTAAAAAAAAAAAAAAAAGCGTATACAAACATGCGACTCCACGTATTGTTCAACGTTACGGAGCGTTATACTCCTTAGAGAAAGAGTATTTTACAAAGCACCTAGAGAAACCAAATACACCATGCATTTCTGTTCTCAAATCTTCACATGAACTGTCTTGAATACCCCATTTGGACCATGGCAAACGCACACGAACAGAAACAGGTGCCAGCTATGCGGCCATACTGATTTTAGCCGCATGATTTTGGCGGGAGCGGGAATGATCAATACAGCCGCTTTAGCAAACCAGACACATTCCTAGAATTTCTTTGTGGCAATCTGAAGGTCGTCTGCGTTTTTCGTGTTCTGAAGAGTTCGTTGCAAGTTTAAGGTATTCATGTCACATGCAGCCCCACAAATGTGCATCAAAGCATGTAATCTCTGTATCTGTTTACACAAAATGTGCGCTTCACATAGATAGTTGTTTTGACAGCTGGGGGAAAAGAAACAATCCGCATAAAGAAGTCATTACAAGGTAACAAATACCGTGATATATATTTTGAAGAAATATATGGTTACAGGTAGAGGAAGACAGAAGGTGGTCCTGTGTAGTCCGCGTATAAAGGTAAAGAACCACATGATAAACACAATTAATTATATAGTGCACCTACATAGGGTTGTTAATGGCATCTATTGGTACAAATGTCAACTGTGGATTTGCACGTGTAGCAATGAAAGAACTTTCAGAGAATGTAGATGAGTTTAAACGGCTTTTCCAGCATCCACTGCATATACCTGATGAATACTTTGACTCTATGTATGGGGGGAAAAAGTCAAGTAGGTATATTGTACAATGCAATCAAATCAAGGCAGCATTTTTGAAGCGATGGCAGCCATCAAATGCTAGAGAACAATACAAGGCAACATTTTCACTGCTACAATGGGATCGCTTAGCCCAAACCGAAAGGGTAAAGCACAGTTTGGAAAAATGCAATGCCTGCTTTTGTAACAATTATACAATTCAAAAAACATTTCCACTGAAACCATGTTACACACCATGTGAAATAAACATCAATCTGGCCAATGATGTAAACCAGGAAACATTTATACAAGTTAGCCTGGAAGCACTAAATAGTGCTGCATCAAATCGATACAAGGTCAGCTATATAGACATGCTCATAGAACACAAAATTGTGGATAAACACAAATCAAAGGCTGACAATAAAAAGGCAGTGGAGGACACAATGAAAAAGTGTAAGAAGAACATTGAGAATGAGCTTGACAAAACTGTACCAATAACTCTTATGAAAAATGAGTCTCTTGCAAGCTACAACCGAAAAAGAATTGCAGAATACTACACAACACCACCAGCTTCAAAAAAGAAAAAGATGTCACACTCACCTAACTTTGATGGGGTACAGTGGGACAAGGAGGAAGTACTTCAATACCTTCGAGAAGTAGAAACCAAAGATGAAAAAGTAGTTTGGAGTACAGTGGCACAGGAGCATGGCATTGAAGGACATAATAAAGGACAAATACTGAAAGAATTTGCAGGCCGGAAGGGGCTGGGGACACCATCATTCATTAAATAGACTCGGATTGGATATTGTTTAAAGTACTTAGCTCTAGTTAACTGATGAACTGGGCTGCTATGGCATGCAAGACATTCCTGTAGTGCACATGAGCAAGCCTGAGACAAGCGAGTAGTGACACTGGTGAGATTTTCTTTTCCTTTTAAAGCCCATTTCCTGTACAAGGACAATGCAAAACTCTGGGTGGTGTGAGTGGGCGGTGTCATATCACCACACACAATGTTGTACATACGTACCGGACACACCCTCAGACTCATGCCAATGCCACATGGGATTAGGGATCGTAATGTTGGATAATCCGGAAGTGATAGAGGTTAAATGCTAAACAAAGGGTTTGAATGCCCGACACACATATTCAAATACACAATCCATACATTGGATCATTCTTCCGATAAAAAGATTAGTACAAAGCAAGAATGCATGGAGCAACAAAGCATTAGACATAGAAAAGATAAAGTTAAAATTGGTTAGTCAGTTGCCCTATTTTAGTTGAGTTATTAATACCATGTATGAAGGACGAAATATAATACATTTATATAATACTGGTAATTGACTGGCATATACAGAACTGCACATTTCTCAACACAGTTGACCATATAAACTTTAATTTCAATCATGTTCAAATATGTACACAATACTTCAATACAGTGTTAGCACCATGGTTAGCAATGAACACACTGCCAACTCGGGGATCTAGTGCAGTACCATAGGGATACTTCAGATTCCCCTCTGTGTGGAACTTGTTTCCCTCAGGATCATAGATGGAGAGACAATGGCCACCAAACTCACTGACAAGGCTGTAACCTTCATCATCAATGGCTAGTCCTGTGGGACCATTAGGATCACCATACATTCTGACATACACACCTTCTTTGCTAAACACTTTGATAGTGTTTGAACCTTGGGCTGCAACATGAATGTTTCCCTGAAGGTCCAAGGCAAGACCCCATGGATACTGAAAACTATGATTGCCTGAGCCTTTACCATCTATGGTTGATAACCAATTACCATTTTCATTGAATATTTGTATCCTATGGTTACTATAGTCAGAGACTATCAGTTTGTTGTTGGAGTCAATGATGACAGCCACTGGGCAATTGAACCGTCCCTGACCTGATCCCTGCTGACCAAACTTATGAAGGAACTTTCCACTTGATGTCAGCTTCTGTACACGATGGTTGCCAGTATCAGCAACATACAACACATCTCCCTTGATGGATATACCACGTGGAAAAGAGAACTGACCATCACCACTTCCCCTACTACCTATGGTATTCTTCAGTTGACCTGTTTGATCAAACACATAAATGCAGTCATCATGGCTTCCTACATAGATGTCTCCATTGTCATGGATGGCTACACATGATGGCCTATTACACTGGATCACTTGTTGGGCATTACATAAGGTATGGTAGTCACGTTTAGGCCTCACATCAAGGTCATGAGGACTATTCTGTACATGCTGACCATCCATTGTGATGAAGAGCTGGTGAAGACCAGCAGTTTGAGGGGTGAGGGTGATGGTGTAGGTACCATCCCTGTGGTCCTCCACCTCTCCATACACAACTGCTCCATTATGGGTCTTGGACCTCATCTCACCCTTCACCTCTACACCACCATGTGGGTACTCCTCCCCCTTTGAGGTCTTGCTTTGTACCTTAACATGGTACCTGGTCCCCACCTTGGCTGCTGATGTGGACGTCCATGTGCTTGAAGATGGAGAAGGGATGAATGCAACAATTTCACCCAATTTGGACAGTTGTCTGACAAGATCATCTGTTTCCACAGACACAGTTATGTTGCTGTGTTGGTTTGGAGTGAGGGAAATGGTCTGGACCCTCTTGAGGGTGGCCTGCAGTTCAGTGGGTATGAGTCCTCCCAATGCTACAATCTCATGGTCAGTGTGGGTCTGCAGGATCTGGGAGGCCATATCAGTGTAGTGACCAATGTCTCCAACCATCTTCTCAAACTGTTCCTTCTGGAGGGTCAGAGCTGTTGTCTTGGACAATGAAATGGCCTCCAACTCTGACAATAGTGTCTTTTTCCTTTCTTCCAATGTTTGTTGGAGTATTTCAAAGGCTTGGTTGATGGCCAAGAAAGCATTTCTTGAGGATATCTCCACTTGTTCTATCATCCTTTTATTTTCATCAATGGCTCCAGTCAGCTTTGTCACTACCCTCTTTTGCATCTTCAAGTGCTCCTGTCATTTCCATTTGATGGGTCTTTGCTACTGTGGATATTTCCTTCACAGAGATAGTGCAGAAACGGCATACCAGCAAGCTACAAGTCTCACAATAAAAATTCCAGTCATTGTCCTCATGGTTAGGCTGAGAGCAGTAATGATCTCTTGGCTTCATGGTGGCGTGCAGTTGTCTGGCTCCCTCCTGGTCTAGTCCAACAATTTTGTGTTTGGACCACATTCGATTGCGCTTGTGGTTTTCAAGGCAGAAGGCACACAGGAAGTGATGGCAAGCACAACAGAACACCACTGCAGGATCACTGCTTCCTTCAGCACATTGGTCACATGCTACATCACTGTTACTGGTCATCTTGGACATGTACCCTGCTACTTCTACTTCAAATCCAAGATGGAGGTTCTGAGGGAGAACACTGGCCCCTCCCACTGGGATGCTGGTGTTTTGTTCACAGATGGGACATTGGAACATTTGTTGGGAACCACTTTTCTCTATCTCATGATGGAGACATTGTAGACAGAAGGAGTGCAAACATGACAGAATTCTTGGATCATTGTAGGGCTTGGAGCACACACCACAGGTGATGTGTGAAAAGGGTTTCTCCATAACCACACTGTTGGTAGTAAAGGATAAAATAGTACAGTCTACAAAAGCACTTGAATTAATGGACCTTGACAATTCAAAATCAATTAAACTATTGCACTACAGCTCCAGGGCAAGACAGCATATATGAATGACCACTGGGCAATACAACATCAGTAGCAGTTGTTTATAAATAGGAACTGGTGTAAACAAATGGCTATTACACCACAGAGTGTTGCCCATATGACCTATGGGTACTGGCAGTCTGCCCTTAGTCTCGTACCCAGACCTGTTTACATAAGCATTATCGCATAAATACATAATGCTACGTAAATATACATTATGCGATAATGCTTACGTAAACACGTCTGGGTATGAGACGTATTCATTTCATAGTTATCGCGGGTACGACGTGATATCAATGCGGTAAAGACGAGGAGGCATTCACGAAACATCTCGAAGTCCGCTCCACAAATATAAAACTCACTTGTTCTAACATCATCATTATTGCTATTAGGGGACATGACAGAGGCACAAGGTTCAAGCAAAAAGACTCAGCTAAACGTTAACAGACTATGTGGAACCTCTGCCAGTGATGCTGAAAGAAGCAAAGTGGAGCTTTTTGTGTCTTTCAGAGTTAGTGGAGACTATATAACTCTGTTCTCTGAAGAGGGGTACCGAACATTGCTGCAAATAGTGGATAAAATCCAGACTTATACACCAGACATGCTAAAAATCTAAATCTGCGTGTTGTATTCACTGTATACCACAAGTTATTGTATTAATTAACCACTCTCAGCAATCTAGGCCCAACATTGGTAAGAGCACAGGGAACAAACGTGGCGCTCATAACGGGGCAGCCTGTAGCTTTCACCCTCACTACCTTCGGTCACACGAATTGAGCATATGCAAATCGTGCAACAAAAAGCTAAAACCAAGGTGTATGCATACATGAATATTTAGGCTAACAATAGTAATTAAAAAGATTGTTTGATAGCACAATGAAATGAGTTGAGGGTTATTTGTTGACGTTTGGTGGATAATTAACAATAACACAAACATTTACAAATTTCAAAAGGCCATGATGCAAAGTCCACAGCCAAATTCTATCACCATGCTATCCCAAGATGGATAAATGGCTTCTAAATGCTACAACCATATATGGGATGTGGTTGTTGGGTAAAGGTCAGCATAAACGGGGCGACTTCCTGCAGACTTGTCGCATGCAACTCGAATGAATATGGGTAAAAGTTCCGTAATTGTTTAGTTTACTGATGGTTTGCGGAACATTTGTCCATATTCATTTGAGTTGCATGCGACAAATCGGCAGGAATTCGCCCCGTGTATGCCGGCCTTAATGTCCAGATAATCTGTTCATCATGTTGGCTTGACAACAGAGGTACAGTTAGGGTATACAGCATGCCTTCCCCCTATATCAACCCCCCTAGACCACGGGGAGGGGGGGGGGGGGGGGTTGATATGAGGGTACAGTACATGTGGGAAAATATGCCCTATTCATAGTGATGTTAGGCTAGGTTTCTGGTGATCACCTCAACTGACCAGTAATGAGTTCACAAAGTGAATCTCATTAGAGGTGGGTTGCTAGGAACACAAAACCCTAGCCTTACATCACTATGAATAGGGCATATTATCCCAAGGTTGATATGAGGATGGGTTGATATAGGGGTAGGGGTAACATCTCCCTCATGCCTGCAGGTAATGGCATAGTGACCAAGAGTATCAAGAGCAGTATCTCAGTTTAGGGTCATGGCATTAACAAGAGACCACACCACACCTGCTGACATTCTCATTGCTGGAAGGGACAGAGGCAAACCTGCCACATTAGATATCCCCATTACATCACCACTGCTCTGCCATCTTGGGTGAGTCGTGTCAACAGGATAGGGAAGCCTATGCAGATGAGGACCACAAGCTCCACTCCAATGGACCCAAATGCCAGGAGTTGGGTTGGTCCTGCATGTCATTGGCTGTGGGGGAGTATGGCAATTGAGGCAAAGAGGCCACAACACCATCTGCAGGCTAGTGTTAAACCTGACCCTTCACCTGTCCTCCACCAAGCCAGTAGTAGTGGCTTACACTTATGGCCAGCTGAAAAGCCACATAGGATCGTATTATGTCTGTTCCAGCTATATAGAAAAAAAAAATACTGGCGAAAAGAGAGATTGGAAAGAAGTCTTCTTCGATACACTGGATTAACCCTTCAAAAGGTCTATAGGCATATTTGTTGTGCCCGATGATTACGTTTGCAGTGAGGAGAGCACATTGTACGAATACATTGTGCACATGTGTTGTTGTCTGATGTATTATTACCATGCAGCCCTGCATGTAGATGGTATGTCACATCACGCTGGTACATGCATATCTAAGGGCCATTGTAACTGAAGCTGCCATTTTACTCTAATTTGGCTTTAGGAAGGCTGGCCTTTACTCGCTGGATCACGCAATGGTAGATTATAGTGTGTTAGAGATCACGTAATTCGTGAAGAAGCAGAACTGTTGTCTTTAGTTAGCGATCCTTCTGAATAAGAATTCAGGTGTGGCCTTTGCTTTCTTGAAGAACGTATAGGACTTACAAAGTTACAGCTGTACGGTGGAGAGTGGCAAGGAGACAAAGAAGACACGTCAATTTTCTTGTTGAGGTCTTCCACTAAAAATATATTCAGAATCCTCTCTGAATAATGCAGAAGAGACGTCAGTGGATGATGCTTCCTCAGTTGAAGGGGATGATAGAAAGAGGCCACAACACCATCTGCAGGCTAGTGTTCCATCTGCCCCTTCACCTGTCCTCCACCAAGCCAGTACTTGTGGCTTACACTTATGACCAGCTGAAAAGCCACATAGGATCAAATTATGTCTGTGCCAGCTAACAATACTGGCGGAAAGCGAGATTGGAAAGAGTCTGACTCCTTGAGATGGATTGGAAGTGTAATCGTGATGTGAAAGCTAAAGAACTAAAAACGCTCCTCTATTCCATTACGTAGTTTAGTTGATTGGTTACACTTTAGTGAATACATTCTGCAGTCTCCATCATTGCATTACATTGGAAACTCATCACGTGTGCCATTCAAGCCTGCGAGCTAGGCGTGCAAGTCCCATTTCTGAACCTGCCAAAAGGGGTGGATTCGGGTCGACCAAGGCAGAAAGAAGCGCTTTATCCCCATAGTAGGCATATGCATTGTCCACTTTTACGTGTTCTCTGTGTTGTTTGACAGTTATACTAGTTGGATAAACCATTTTGAGCAATTGTCCTATCTGCTTTGCTTCAATGTTTGAGAATGTTTGGCAATAATTTATTATCTGTACCTTTATCATCTTTCCATCGCTACCTATGCCTTTCAT
The DNA here is from genome assembly GCA_013339895.1 of Ephydatia muelleri. Classification (NCBI taxonomy): domain Eukaryota; kingdom Metazoa; phylum Porifera; class Demospongiae; order Spongillida; family Spongillidae; genus Ephydatia; species Ephydatia muelleri. The sequence continues at coordinate 6,446,927 of JABACO010000004.1, read as the reverse complement.
TATTGTGTTAGTACATTACATACTCTTTTCTAGGTGGCGTAGTGATTGTTTGAGTGTCACCGGTTGAACGGAAGGGTAGTTATACCATTTTGTAGGTCCTCATTTCCTGTACCTTTTGAGTTGTTTCTGGAGGACCTAAACACTTGAAAGGTGGGTAATAAGAAAGAGCCAAGGTGGTAGTGTGGCTTACGCGTATTTTGACCACTAACAAGCTATATTTGCGCTGTACACGCTCTTCCAAAGCTAGGTGCGCTATGGGAAGAAAATTTCGCCTTGAGACTATCGTAAATGTGCGGAATGCAGCAAGGGTGGTGCTCTAAGTCTGGTGGTGTCTCTTCCGTGGCAGGCACTGGTGATTCATGTGTCTTCAGGGCTTTCAGTAGTCTCCCCGATCAAAGATAATGCCCCGACTGCCTGTCCCAGCACTTCCAGGACTAGTGATTGCAACTCATCATAATTGTTCAATGCCATAGTTTCCTTTCCCCTTTCTGCTTTCACATATGGCACGTAGTTAACATCAGAGCTTCTTGGTGCTCGTCTGTTGAAGATAACTCTCCCTTCACCATGGGTTATAGCTTCCATCAACCCGCTTACATTATTGTTGACCCGTGGGTTTGCATCCGAGGTTTCTCACAAGCCACAGCATGGATAGAAAGATACAAATCAGTGCAAAAGAAGAACCTGCAGAAGGCCAAGGCACTGAGAAAAAAAAACTTAGATCCAGAAGTGTATCGATCAAAGATAATGCCCCGACTGCCTGTCCCAGCACTTCCAGGACTAGTGATTGCAACTCATCATAATTGTTCAATGCCATAGTTTCCTTTCCCCTTTCTGCTTTCACATATGGCACGTAGTTAACATCAGAGCTTCTTGGTGCTCGTCTGTTGAAGATAACTCTCCCTTCACCATGGGTTATAGCTTCCATCAACCCGCTTACATTATTGTTGACCCGTGGGTTTGCATCCGAGGTTTCTCAAAAGCCACAGCATGGATAGAAAGATACAAATCAGTGCAAAAGAAGAACCTGCAGAAGGCCAAGGCACTGAGAAAAAAAAACTTAGATCCAGAAGTGTATGTATGTCTTAATTTGTATGGATTCTATACCCTAGCTGGTGTTAATTAGGTGCTAATTATCGAATACAGTGTCGACAACCACGCAGCCCTGCATGTACACGTGCATGGTATGTCGCGTCACGCTGGTACATGCATATCTATGGTACATGTAAGAGGGAACCGTAACGCGATGCATCTTGTGTCGCTCTCCCTTCCCTCGTCACCCGGAGAGCGTTGGGTGTAAATGTGCGTACACAGTGTGATATTCAAATGCATTAGAAAATCACGTCCATGATCCAAATGCACCGCCTAAGAATGACAATGACACAAGCCATGAACGGTATGTGTTTAACCCTTACAACGCAACTGAAATGCACTCGCCTCTATTGCACTGTGAGAAACTCTAGCTAGGCCAATATACTTCACACCATTTTTCCCACCCAGTTTAAACAATAATGGTTTACCTATTCTTTGGCTCCAACGTTTCCATGTGTCGAGCTGTTTTACTTGTGCACAACTTCGAGGTCACGCGATCATGAATGTTTTGAAAATGACCTTAATATCACGTGAATGTATAAAAATGACCTTAATATCACGTGAATGTATAAAAATGACCTTATTTAAATATTATTTCACATACATCTGTTAAAATGCAGGAACCAATTTTTAATGCCTCTTTCAACAGTGTAATTCAACTGTACTTGTGTTAGAGATCATCATTCTCTGCTTGTGTTCCATACTGCACCAAACAGGTACCAGTCAGTATAAACAAGTAAACTGATTTTAGAAATGTTCCAATGTCATTTGCTGTTCTCTCCTTGTTCCACCTGTATAGCATATCACACACCCTTACACCATGCATAGATTAGTTCGTATATAATCTATGTCCCATGTCAGATTCATTGTGCACATCGTCACACAAACACAAAATCACACACAAACACAGAAAAGAACAAATTACAAAACATACACTCCCACCTACAGATAGACGGACATACACACTTTGAGTGGGAGTGGGGCCATCTTCTAGGATAAAACCCAAAGCAGGACTGAAAACACCACTCCCATACCAGATTACAACAGTTGCACCAAACCCACAAAGTTCTATGTCCATCATTTGCTCTCCAGCCAATCTTCATGGTCTATGTCATTGTCAAGGAACTTTCCACTCACCAGACCTGCCAACAACACATATCAAAACACAATGAGAAATGTTGTATCAATACACTCCCTCCAGTACAGCACTACCTGCCTCTCAATACCAAATAGGTTTAGTGCCATTGTGCACGCCTACAACAAATAAACACACAACCACATAGATGTACAAAGAAAAGGTCGAGTTATATGCCTAGGCCTTTTGAGACCTCCAACCATCTCTGGACTGAATCCTTCCCATACCCATCTTTGGCAGATTCTGATTTCCAGCAACCATGCCGCTTAAATAGCGTATCCTGCACACCAGCATTGGCTGCCGCTATGGCACCCCCTGCAGGAAGGCTATGCATACCAAACAATGCAGGGTCAAACCCAAGCTTTGCTATCTTATCCAGCAATAGCTCATTAGACTAGAGTAGCTGAGGCCACCAGCATTACGCAAACTCTCTCCTTTCTTTGTCAGTACCATTGCCCGAAACAGCATTCCATGGGATGTACGATCTAACTTCCCAATATGAAAATATCTTTCCATCATGCTCACAGGGCATGTTTCTGACCCCGTGTGTGCAATGACTAAGGATGCACCCTCCCGGTATTGGTCCATCTTACTGGACTGCACATTGATCACCATGTCTTCAGCATTGAAGGTGATATCAGAACATTTGAGCTTTATTAGCTCATTGCAATGCAGAAAACCAGCAAATGCCATCAAACAAACAGCCAGCAACCTAACCGCCTAAGAATGACAATGACACAACCAGAACAAGCCATGAACAGTACGTGTTTAACCCTTACAATGCAACTGAAATACACACGCCTCTACATGTGAAAAACACTAGGCCAAAATACTCACACCAATTGTTCCACACTGATCTTTGGCTCCAACGTTGAGGGTTTTGACACACAACTCGACTTCAATCACGTGACTATTGTTAATTTGACGAATTTATAAAATGACCCATTATGTTGATTTCACAATAATCAGAAATGTTCCAATGTCTTTTCCTGTACTTCTGATCTTGGAGACGGAGTGATGACAATTTTGATGACCAGTTGGATAGGATGAAAGACACACAGTGCTTCAACAGAACAATAGAGGAAGCCACTTACTATCCAGTCTTGTGGGTCAGTATGACATGTAAAAGGAGGAATAAAGGTTTGGTTACATTTGGTGACATGCAGACAGTGAAAATGGGTGGGTATATACAACAGCTCCAAGTGTACACACACAGGTGTGCAGTCATGGGATGGTGGGTGAACAAAAGCCTGAAACCTGAAAGAGATGGGTCTCGGGGTGGTGGGTTGCCAAAGTTACGTGCCACACCTACCCAACAGTTGCATGAGCGTCACGTCACCATCATGTCTACTGCGACAATGACTTCATGTCAGCTACACTCCTCCTGAAGCTCTTGAGCTGGGCCCTTGTGGGTGAACTCTTCATAGAAGAACAATATGCAAGCTGAGTTTAGTTTTGCATATTCAGTTGTACCTTACTCAACTATCATGTGTGTGGGTGGGTGGGGGTGGGAGTGAGTGAGGTGATAACTGGCAGTACTGCCATGTATGCATGAAAAGTCAGACATGCTACCACCAAATGTTGTGGTTGTACAGTATGCAAATCCAACACATTCATCCTATGCATGCAATATTGTAACCACACACTAAGAATGGAGACTTGCTAGGTGGAGTTGGCCTAACAACTCCTTGGCAACTGGTACCCAGTAGCCCAGCACACTAACACACACATAAAAACCCCAAAATCAAACAAGATGGGGGCAGATGATGTCATGATGATGCAATCAATGCCACACCACTTGGTTGGTGTCCCCAATGCAAGATCAATCTATGCAGATGGTGCTTCAAGCTGTACCACCCATGCACTAAATATGTCTGCTGTAATGAAAGCACAAACTTCCCCTGCTCAGTTTCAGTGTGCAAGTAAGAATTTATCTGTGACTGTACTTCACGTATCTAAAATCTAATTTCAAAAGTATTACAACGATTTGCTATACTCCACTCCACTATAAAACCATCCATACATATAGTAAGGCTTCAAATGGCTCAGATTCCACATATCACATGTGCATACAGGTGATACAACACACCCTATGAGCATACAACCACATGTAAAGACAACATACCCCATGTGCACAACACAAACTACACAAACACACCATGCAGAAGGACAAGTGACACACATCCCATATTCATTCTCATATATACACGCCTCCAACCCCTTATAGCCTCCATTGCCCTCCATTATAACCTCTCCCCCCTGGCAACTACATCCTGCTACTTAAGAATCTCAAGAAGTCTCCCACATACATGTAGCTCTGACAAGTTCTGCCACATCTCCCCTAGCATTCAGATTCCATCATAGATAGTATAGTAAGGGGATTGGAAACGAGTCTAATCAACACCAATTGACACCTCCACTCCTCGTTACAGCACTTATAAGAATTCCGTACTAGTAACTATGCTTCAAGATGGATGACTTGGGAGCCACAGCTGGAAGAAATTCTGAAATGATGGTTCGTATCAAAAAAAAAGTAGCCGAGTACATACAAATAGGACTAACCAACAGCAAAACACGACAAACTGATCAATACGCACAACTGCCCGCGCACAGAAGGTACACAAGTTAATGGACTCCATCCCCACTCCAGGCGTATTTTGTGCGTGACATGTATCAAAAAATGACGAAAAAAGTAGCCAAGTACATACAAATAGGACTAACCAACAACAAAACACGACAAACTGATCAATACGCACAACTGCCCGCGCACAGAAGGTACACAAGTTAATGGACTCCATCCCCACTCCAGGCGTATTTTGTGCGTGGCATGTATCAAAAAATGACGAAAAAAGTAGCCAAGTACATACAAATAGGACTAACCAACAACAAAACACGACGAACTGATCAATACGCACAACAGCCCGCGCACAGAAGGTACACAAGTGCGATGCGTCCTGAAAAAAACTTTTTTTCCTAATTTTCGAAGTTGCCCGTCATATTTTTCCAACCTAAAACGCTTACAGATATTCTCCTACGTATGTGAAGCGCTTCAGAGCAGATAAAAAGAACCAAGACCAACCGAACTGAAGATATGAACGATTTCGAACCTCTCAGTAGGTGTTAACGATGTAACGCGGAGTGCCCACAGCCAGTGATGCGCTCACGTGACTCGTTTCCAATCCCCTTACTATACTATCTATGATTCCATCTCTGTGTCAGAGAGTCCGTGTCAACTGGAGCGTCTCTGTGGAACATGTGGATCCAAGCACTCCACACGTTTCCAATGTCATACTAAGGATCCGTTCACATTGAGAGTAGTGGGAAAGTCGCTTACAGCAATTCTGTTAGTTAGGGTTAAACACCCATACACATGTATACTTTATGTTCACACACACACACGCACGCACGCACACACACACACAAACACTCACGCACGCACGCACGCACGCACGCACACACACAGGAACACACACATACCTGCAAGTCATGTACTTCCACATTCTCATCATGTGCTAGTTGTTAGGACTGCACACACCCACTGGGGCATGCAACCCAAGGGAACTCCATGTGATTAAGGACGGGTCCCAATAATTTTAATTGAGTTTGCTATGTTGCGTGTATTCATTATTATCTCGTAAACACTCTTTCATTTAGCGAAACACTTGACACCGTCAAGAACCTTGATGTTGGGAGAACAGAATGTATGCCATAAATGCGCTGAAGCATTCAAGTTTACGAAATTGTAAGGTTCAGAATTCGCTCAAGAAATAGCCATTATTTTTCCATTTGCCATCCTGTAGAAGTCCGATTTGTCATTATCTGTGTATTTGTATATTACATACTTGTTTAGTACTTCTTGAAAAAGATTAGTGCTTGTTCGTAACAGCCTTGGTACGTTTAAAAAAAAAAAAAAAAGCGTATACAAACATGCGACTCCACGTATTGTTCAACATTACGGAGCGTTATACTCCTTAGAGAAAGAGTATTTTACAAAGCACCTAGAGAAACCAAATACACCATGCATTTCTGTTCTCAAATCTTCACATGAACTGTCTTGAATACCCCATTTGGACCATGGCAAACGCACACGAACAGAAACAGGTGCCAGCTATGCGGCCATACTGATTTTAGCCGCATGATTTTGGCGGGAGCGGGAATGATCAATACAGCCGCTTTAGCACACCAGACACATTCCTAGAATTTCTTTGTGGCAATCTGAAGGTCGTCTGCGTTTTTCGTGTTCTGAAGAGTTCGTTGCAAGTTTAAGGTATTCATGTCACATGCAGCCCCACAAATGTGCATCAAAGCATGTAATCTCTGTATCTGTTTACACAAAATGTGCGCTTCACATAGATAGTTGTTTTGACAGCTGGGGGAAAAGAAACACAATCCGCATAAAGAAGTCATTACAAGGTAACAAATACCGTGATATATATTTTGAAGAAATATATGGTTACAGGTAGAGGAAGACAGAAGGTGGTCCTGTGTAGTCCGCGTATAAAGGTAAAGAACCACATGATAAACACAATTAATTATATAGTGCACCTACATAGGGTTGTTAATGGCATCTATTGGTACAAATGTCAACTGTGGATTTGCACGTGTAGCAATGAAAGAACTTTCAGAGAATGTAGATGAGTTTAAACGGCTTTTCCAGCATCCACTGCATATACCTGATTAATACTTTGACTCTATGTATGGGGGGAAAAAGTCAAGTAGGTATATTGTACAATGCAATCAAATCAAGGCAGCATTTTTGAAGCGATGGCAGCCATCAAATGCTTAAGAAAAATACAAGGCAACATTTTCACTGCTACAATGGGATCGCTTAGCCCAAACCGAAAGGGTAAAGCACAGTTTGGAAAATTGCAATGCCTGCTTTTGTAACAATTATACAATTCAAAAAACATTTCCACTGAAACCATGTTACACACCATGTGAAATAAACATCAATCTGGCCAATGATGTAAACCAGGAAACATTTATACAAGTTAGCCTGGAAGCACTAAATAGTGCTGCATCAAATCGATACAAGGTCAGCTATATAGACATGCTCATAGAACACAAAATTGTGGATAAACACAAATCAAAGGCTGACAATAAAAAGGCAGTGGAGGACACAATGAAAAAGTGTAAGAAGAACATTGAGAATGAGCTTGACAAAACTGTACCAATAACTCTTATGAAAGAAAATGAGTCTCTTGCAAGCTACAACCGAAAAAGAATTGCAGAATACTACACAACACCACCAGCTTCAAAAAGAAAAAGATGTCACACTCACCTAACTTTGATGGGGTACAGTGGGACAAGGAGGAAGTACTTCAATACCTTCGAGAAGTAGAAACCAAAGATGAAAAAGTAGTTTGGAGTACAGTGGCACAGGAGCATGGCATTGAAGGACATAATAAAGGACAAATACTGAAAGAATTTGCAGGCCGGAAGGGGCTGGGGACACCATCATTCATTAAATAGACTCGGATTGGATATTGTTTAAAGTACTTAGCTCTAGTTAACTGATGAACTGGGCTGCTATGGCATGCAAGACATTCCTGTAGTGCACATGAGCAAGCCTGAGACAAGCGAGTAGTGACACTGGTGAGATTTTCTTTTCCTTTTAAAGCCCATTTCCTGTACAAGGACAATGCAAAACTCTGGGTGGTGTGAGTGGGCGGTGTCATATCACCACACACAATGTTGTACATACGTACCGGACACACCCTCAGACTCATGCCAATGCCACATGGGATTAGAGATCGTAATGTTGGATAATCCGGAAGTGATAGAGTTTAAATGCTAAACAAAGGGTTTGAATGCCCGACACACATATTCAAATACACAATCCATACATTGGATCATTCTTCCGATAAAAAGATTAGTACAAAGCAAGAATGCATGGAGCAACAAAGCATTAGACATAGAAAAGATAAAGTTAAAATTGGTTAGTCAGTTGCCCTATTTTAGTTGAGTTATTAATACCATGTATGAAGGACGAAATATAATACATTTATATAATACTGGTAATTGACTGGCATATACAGAACTGCACATTTCTCAACACAGTTGACCATATAAACTTTAATTTCAATCATGTTCAAATATGTACACAATACTTCAATACAGTGTTAGCACCATAGTTAGCAATGAACACACTGCCATCTCTGGGATCTAGTGCAGTACCATAGGGATACTTCAGATTCCCCACTGTGTGGAACTTGTTTCCCTCAGGATCATAGATGGAGAGACAATGGCCACCAAACTCACTGACAAGGCTGTAACCTTCACCATCAATGGCTAGTCCACTGGGACCATTAGGATCACCATACATTCTGACATACACACCTTCTTTGCTAAACACTTTGATAGTGTTTGAACCTTGGGCTGCAACATGAATGTTTCCCTGAAGGTCCAAGGCAAGACCCCATGGATACTGAAAACTATGATTGCCTGAGCCTTTACCATCTATGGTTGATAACCAATTACCATTTTCATTGAATATTTGTATCCTATGGTTACTATAGTCAGAGACTATCAGTTTGTTGTTGGAGTCAATGATGACAGCCACTGGGCAATTGAACCGTCCCTGACCTGATCCCTGCTGACCAAACTTATGAAGGAACTTTCCACTTGATGTCAGCTTCTGTACACGATGGTTGCCAGTATCAGCAACATACAACACATCTCCCTTGATGGATATACCACGTGGAAAAGAGAACTGACCATCACCACTTCCCCTACTACCTATGGTATTCTTCAGTTGACCTGTTTGATCAAACACATAAATGCAGTCATCATGGCTTCCTACATAGATGTCTCCATTGTCATGGATGGCTACACATAATGGCATATTACACTGGATCACTTGTTGGGCATTACATAAGGTATGGTAGTCACGTTTAGGCCTCACATCAAGGTCATGAGGACTATTCTGTACATGCTGACCATCCATTGTGATGAAGAGCTGGTGAAGACCAGCAGTTTGAGGGGTGAGGGTGATGGTGTAGGTACCATCCCTGTGGTCCTCCACCTCTCCATACACAACTGCTCCATTATGGGTCTTGGACCTCATCTCACCCTTCACCTCTACACCACCATGTGGGTACTCCTCCCCCTTTGAGGTCTTGCTTTGTACCTTAACATGGTACCTGGTCCCCACCTTGGCTGCTGATGTGGACGTCCATGTGCTTGAAGATGGAGAAGGGATGAATGCAACAATTTCACCCAATTTGGACAGTTGTCTGACAAGATCATCTGTTTCCACAGACACAGTTATGTTGCTGTGTTGGTTTGGAGTGAGGGAAATGGTCTGGACCCTCTTGAGGGTGGCCTGCAGTTCAGTGGGTATGAGTCCTCCCAATGCTACAATCTCATGGTCAGTGTGGGTCTGCAGGATCTGGGAGGCCATATCAGTGTAGTGACCAATGTCTCCAACCATCTTCTCAAACTGTTCCTTCTGGAGGGTCAGAGCTGTTGTCTTGGACAATGAAATGGCCTCCAACTCTGACAATAGTGTCTTTTTCCTTTCTTCCAATGTTTGTTGGAGTATTTCAAAGGCTTGGTTGATGGCCAAGAAAGCATTTCTTGAGGATATCTCCACTTGTTCTATCATCCTTTTATTTTCATCAATGGCTCCAGTCAGCTTTGTCACTACCTCTTTTGCATCTTCAAGTGCTCCTGTCATTTCCATTTGATGGGTCTTTGCTACTGTGGATATTTCCTTCACAGAGTGGCTTTTATGTGAAAGTATAGTGCAGAAACAGCATACCAGCAAGCTACAAGTCTCACAATAAAAATTCCAGTCATTGTCCTCATGGTTAGGCTGAGAGCAGTAATGATCTCTTGGCTTCATGGTGGCGTGCAGTTGTCTGGCTCCCTCCTGGTCTAGTCCAACAATTTTGTGTTTGGACCACATTCGATTGCGCTTGTGGTGTTCAAGGCAGAAGGCACACAGGAAGTGATGGCAAGCACAACAGAACACCACTGCAGGATCACTGCTTCCTTCAGCACATTGGTCACATGCTACATCACTGTTACTGGTCATCTTGGACATGTACCCTGCTACCTCTACTTCAAATCCAAGATGGAGGTTCTGAGGGAGAACACTGGCCCCTCCCACTGGGATGCTGGTGTTTTGTTCACAGATGGGGCATTGGAACATTTGTTGGGAACCACTTTTCTCTATCTCATGATGAAGACATTGTAGACAGAAGGAGTGCAAACATGACAGAATTCTTGGATCATTGTAGGGCTTGGAGCACACACCACAGGTCATGTGTGGAAAGGGTTTCTCCATAACCACACTGTTGGTAGTAAAGGATAAAATAGTACAGTCTACAAAAGCACTTGAATTAATGGACCTTGACAATTCAAAATCAATTAAACTATTGCACTACAGCTCCAGGGCAAGACAGCATATATGAATGACCACTGGGCAATACAACATCAGTAGCAGTTGTTTATAAATAGGAACTGGTGTAAACAAATGGCCATTACACCACAGAGTGTTGCCCATATGGCCTATGGGTACTGGCAGTCTGCCCTTAGTCTCGTACCCAGACCTGTTTACATAAGCATTATAGCATAAATATATAATGCTACGTAAATATACATTATGCAATAATGCTTACGTAAACATGTCTGGGTATGAGACGTATTCATTTCATAATTATCGCGGGTACGACATGATATCAATGTGGTAAAGACGGAGGCATTCACGAAACATCTCGAAGTCCACTCCACAAATATAAAACTCGCTAGTTCTAACATCATCATTATTGCTATTAGGGGACATGACAGAGGCACAAGGTTCAAGCAAAAAGACTCAGCTAACTGTTGACAGACTCCAACTACGTGGAACCTCTGCCAATGACGCTGAAAGAAGCAAAGTGGAGCTTTTTGTGTCTTTCAGAGTTAGTGGAGACAATATAACTCTGTTCTCTGAAGAGGGGTACCGAACATTGCTGCAAATAGTGGATAAAATCCAGACTTATACACCAGAGATACTAAAAATCTAAATCTGTGTGTTGTATTCACTGTATACCACAAGTTATTGTATTCAATCGATGATAATTAACCACTCTCAGCAATCTAGGCCCAACAATGGTAAGAGCACAGGGAACAAACGTGGCGCTCATAACAGGGCAGCCTGTAGCTTTCACCCTCACTACCTTCGGTCACACGAATTGAGCATATGCAAATCTTGTAACAAAAAGCTAAAACCAAGGTGTATGCATACATGAATATTTAGGCTAACAATAGTAATTAAAAAGGTTGTTTGAAAGCACAATGAAATGAGTTGAGGGTTATTTTTAATGTTGTTGACTTTTGGTGGATAATTACAAACATTTACAAATTTCAATAGGCCATGATGCAAAGTCCACAGCCAAATTTCAATCACCATGCTATCCCAAGATGGATAAATGGCTTCTAAATGCTACAACCATACATTGGATGTGGTTGTTGGGTAATGTCCAGATAATCTGTTCATCATGTTGGCATGACAACAGAGGTATATACAGTATGCCTTCCCCCTATATCAACCCCCCTAGACCACAGGTTGATATGAGGTACAGTACATGTGGGAAAATATGCCCTATTCATAGTGATGTTAGGCTAGGTTTCTGGTGATCACCTCAACTGACCAGTAATGAGTTCACAAAGTGAATCTCATTAGAGGTGGATTGCTAGGAACACAAAACCCTAGCCTTACATCACTATGAATAGGGCATATTTGATATGAGGGTGGGTTGATATAGGGGTAGGGGTACTGTGGTATGGTGTCCAAGAGTATCAAGAGCAGTATCTCAGTTTAGGGTCATGGCATAACAAGAGACCACACCACACCTGCTGACATTCTCATTGCTGGAAGGGACAGAGGCAAACTTGCCACATTAGATATCATCATTACATCACCACTGCTCTGCCATCTTGGGTGAGTCGTGTGAACAGGATAGGGAAGCCTATGCAGATGAGGACCACAAGCTCCACTCCAATGGACCCTAATGCCAGGAATTGGGTTGGTCCTGCATGTCATTGGGTGTGTGGGAGTATGGCAATTGAGGCAAAGAGGCCACAACACCATCTGCAGGCTAGTGTTCCACCTGCCCCTTCACCTGTCCTCCACCAAGCCAGTAGTTGTGGCTTACACTTATGGCCAGCTGAAAAGCCACATAGAATCGAATTATGTCTGTGCCAGCTATATATAAAAAAAAAATACTGGCGAAAAGCGAGATTGGAAAGAAGTCTCCTTCGTTACACTGGATTAACCCTTCAACTGCAATAGGCATATTTGTTGTGCCCGATGATTACGTTTGCAGTGAGGAGAGCACATTGTACGAATACATTGTGCACATGTGTTGTTGTCTGATGTATTATTACCATGCAGCCCTGCATGTAGATGGTATGTCACGTCACGCTGGTAATGTTTGGCAATAATGTATTATCTGTACCTTTATCATCTTTCCACCGCTACCTATGCCTTTCATTATTGTGTTAGTACATTACATACTCTTTTCTAGGTGGCGTAGTAATTGTTTGAGCGTCACCGGTTGAATGGAAGGGTAGTTATACCATTTTGAGGGTCCTCATTTCCTGTACCTTTTGAGTTGTTTCTGGAGGACCTAAACACTTGAAAGGTGGGTAATAAGAAAGAGCCAAGGTGGTAGTGTGGCTTAGGCGTATTTTGACCACTAACAAGCTATATTTGCGCTGTACATGCTCTTCCAAATCTAGGTGCGCTATGGGTAGAAAATTTCGCCTTGCCACTATCGTAAATGTGCGGAATGCAGCAAGGGTGGTGCTCTAAGTCTTGTGGTGTCTCTTCCGCGGCAGGCGCTGGTGATTCATGTGTCTTCAGGGCTTTCAGTAGTCTCCCCGATCAAAGATAATGCCCCGACTGCCTGTCCCAGCACTTCCAGGACTAGTGATTGCAACTCATCAGAATTGTTCAATGTCATAGTTTCCTTTCCCCTTTCTGCTTTCACATATGGCACGTAGTTAACATCAGAGCTTCTTGGTGCTCATCTGTTGAAGATAACTCTCCCTTCACCATGGGTTATAGCTTCCATCAACCCGCTTACATTATTGTTGACCCGTGGGTTTGCATCCGAGGTTTCTCACAAGCCACAGCATGGATAGAAAGATACAAATCAGCGCAAAAGAAGAACCTGCAGAAGGCCAAGGTACTGAGAAAAAAAAACTGAATACTTAGATCCAGAAGTGTATGTATGTCTTAATTTGTATGGATTCTATACCCTAGCTGGTGGTCGACGACCACGTGTAGATGGTATGTCGCGTCACGCTGGTACATGCATACATGTAAGAGGGAACCGTAGCGCGATGCATCTTGTGTCGCTCTTCCTTCCCTCGTCACCCGGAGAGCGTTGGGTGTAAACGTGCGTACACAGTGTGATATTCAAATGCGTTAGAAAATCACGTCCATGATCCAAATGCACCGCCGAAGAATGACAACGACACAAGCCATGAACAGTATGTGTTTAACCCTTACAACGCAACTGAAATGCACTCGCCTCTACTGCACTGTGAGAAACACTAGCTAGGATAATGAACTTCACACCATTTTACCCACCCAGTTTAAAAAAATAATGGTTTACCTATTCTTTGGCTCCAACGTTTCCATGTGTCGAGCAGTTTACTTGTGCACAACTTGAGATCGCGCGATCACGTGATTGTTTTGAAAATGACCTTAATATCACGTGAATGTATAAAAATGACCTTATTAAAATATCAATGTTATTATTTCACACACATCTCCTGTTAAAATGCAGGAACAAATTTTTAATGCCTCTCTCAACAGTGTAATTTAACTGTATCTGTGTTAGAGATCATCATTATCTGCTTGTGTTCCGTACTATACTACACTGCACCAAAGAGGTACCAGTATTAACAAGTAAACTGATTGTACAATAATTAGAAATGTTCCAATGTCATTTCCTGTTCCCTCCCTATTCCCCTATATAGCATATCACACACCCTTACACCAGGTCAGATTGGTTAAATGTTCATTGTGCACATTGTCACACAAACACAAAATCACACACAAACACAGAAAGAACAAATTACAAAACATACACTCCCACATACAGATAGACGGACATACACACTTTGAGTGGGAGTGGGGCCATCTTCTAGGATTAAACCAAAGCAGGACTGAAAACACCACTCCCATACCAGATTACAACAGTTGCACCCAACCCACAAAGTTCTATTTCCATCATTTGCTCTCCAGCCAATCTTCATGGTCTATGTCATTTTCAAGTAACCTTCCACTCTACAGACCTGCCACAATACATATCAAAACACAATGAGAAAATGTTTCATCATTACAAATCTGATGACTTGTAGGCATGCGTAAAAGACAGACTGGTGGATTGGCTAGACACATGACCCATCCTAACAACATACCTGTACAGTCCAGATCTATTTTGAATAGTTCACAGTGCACATATGCCACACACACATTATGCAGCATGTTCACAGACACTTAGACTGACACCCAAAGGTGTATAACCCTATTTAAACCACCAAACACATGATCATATTTACACACTTGTACCATGACAGCTGCAAATGTGGGTGTGTCTTTTACTGGGATGTGAATCAGCCAAAGATGGTCACAGCTGAGCACATAACACTATGTGATTGTGCATGTGTACATCATTAACTAATTCTACAGACAATGACTTAGGAAATTATTTCCTCACTATATAACTGGGTTAAAGGCTCATTTGCACCCTGCCACACACACACACACACACACACACACACACACACACACACACACACACACACACACACACACACACACACACACACACACACACACACACACACACACACACACACACACACACACACACACACACACACACACACTAACAACACACACAGCTCATAGTCTGACTGTTCTGGCTTCACAAACAACTTAGTTTTGCATTCAAGGAAAGGGCTCCTGAATTGTAGAAATTTTGTCCATAGTATTTTACAACTGAGGGTTTGGGTGCAGACTGCAGAGATAGTACCAGTACGAGTTAAATGTACTTATTACCACTCTCCCACTTTCATACTGGATGCCAATTGTTGTCTCTCCATCTGATGCATTCAAAATAGTACTAATGTTGTGTTATCCACACATATGGGATAGTACACATGAGCAAGCCTGAGACAAGCGAGTAGTGACACTGGTGAGATTTTCTATTCCTTTTAAAGCCCATTTCCTATACAAGGACAATGCAAAACTCTGCATGCATATAATATGTACGTGATGCAATGATCAAAACGACGTTCATGATCAAAATGCACCGCCTAAGAATGACAATGACACAACCAGAACAAGCCATGAACCAGGCCCGGCGCACACGGTGCGGTTGGTGCGGCTTTGGCCGCACCAACTTTCAGTCCCAAAATGGAGGCGTGTCTAATATGTGGGCGTGTCTGATGCCATAGTGCATTTACTCTTTAGCCATTGTATGAATTCCCTCTGCACAATTATTGGTCGTCTATAACTATTTGAACGTCACATTATAATAATTACATTAATTCATAGTCGTACTTTAACCATTGTATGAATTTCCTGCTGTGCAAATATGGCCAACTCTTTGCTCTCAATAAATGATCTGCCACAGATCCCCGACACCCGCACCACCCTATGGGTTTGACATCCCTAAGCGTTCATTTGGAGAAAAATTTCCTGTCCTGCGATCGTTTCAGGCTGCATGGTTTAAGACATGGCCATTTCTTCACTATGATGAAGGTAAGGACTTATCATACTACCACATCTGCGTGAAGGGATTTAAAGAACGGAAGATGAAGTCCAGAAAGATTTTGAGTTTCTCTGCCCATTTTATAAAGATGATCTCCATCCAGAGCTATTACAAATGTCACAAATTCCTCATTACATGCCAGATGCAGCTACATTAAATTCGTGTGCATTTAGATTTCACATACATCTTCGACGCGGGAAAGGCACAACGTCCTATAACTATCAAGTCTCCTTCATTTGGTTCTGTGTCAGTGCATGTAACGCAGCGACGTTTGGCTTCGGCGGCATCCCTCTGATGTGGGTTGTTGCAGCTACCATTCTTCGCGCAAAGTTTATTTGATAAATGCACGCACATAAGAGCATGTATGTACAAACCTTGCATATCTCCACTTGCACTGTACAGCTGACACCAGTTATTTGTAGCAAGTCTCCTTCGTTCAGTTCCGCGTCAGTAGACTCAGTACACGTAACGTAGACTTCGGCGGCATCCCTCTGATGTGTATTGCAGCTAGTATACGTCTTAGCGTTGCCATTCTTCGCACAAAGTTGAATTTATAAATGCATGCACATATGAACATGCATGTATGTACAAACTTAGCATATCATCTCCACTTGAACTGTGCAGCTGACACCTTCCGCTGCACGCTCACCTCGCATTTGATGCACGCATCAGGGCTTGCAGGAGACGGGTATTGAGAGTTTTCGCAACTCATGACCAGCCAACATACATGATACAATTACACTTTTATAGTGGTTAAGAGCGACGTAATGAATATGAATATGATTAAACTTTCAGGATGGTATCATCCTAATTTCATTAGCCTAAAATGGTTAATTGCCTACATCAACAGGCAGATTGAGAATAGATTCACAGCGAAACCGCTATCCGGAGACGGGTTGCAACGGTGCCCCGTCACTTTCGATCAAGACGGACTTCCACGTAAATTTCACGGAAACGTTTAGTGACGGTATCCGTGTATTTATGAACGGTAATCGACGAACGCTACCGCACGGTACCGCGTACCTCCACTATTATTGACGCAAATGAGCGGCAAGTGACGTTACTGTCACCACTGCGGGGAATACGTGTGTAGATCTACATTTTTTGAACACCAAATGCTAGTAGAGTCGTCATCCAAAGCTGATAGTTCTCTTCAAGCTAAACAACAGCTTCCTGCGCGGAAGGTATGTATCGTATATCATACACGTGCACCGATTATGTATGCATATGCGCAGCTGCATATGCGTATACTCGATTCGCGAGATATAGCTAGTGCTGAGCGGTAGCTATTAGCAGCTAATTGTATCCTTTTTTATTTTACAGATGTACCGGTACTATGGCAGATGAGAGCATATAGAATACCTCTCCGGCTCTGAGTCAGATTCGTCATCAAGTAAAGAATCTTTACAGCAAGGACTCCATAACTATAAATGGCACCAGTTGCCTGTGTGTGTATGTGATGTGTGCCTCTGTGTGAGATGTGTGCCACTGTGTATGTGTGCCTGTGTGTTGATGTGTGCCTCTGTGTCAATGTGTGCCTCTGTGTAATATGTAGCCTTAGTGTTGAGTGCCTCTGTGTGATATGCGCCTCTGTTTATGATACATGTATCCCTGTGTGTAATGTGTGCCAATAAGTGTAGCCTGTGTGTGATGTACACATGCCTCTGTGTGATGTGTTCCTGTGTGTGATTTGTGATGTACACGTGCCTCTGTGTGATGTGTCCCTCTGTGTTATGTGTGCCTAGGCTCTGTGCGTGATGTATGCCTCTGAGTAATGTGCACTTGCCTCTGTGTGATGTATTGCTGTGTGTGATGAGTGCCCGTGTGTGATGTTTGCCTCACTGTAATGTGTAGCCTTAGTGATGAGTGCCTGTGTGATGTGTTCCTCTGTTTATGATGTGTCCTTGAGTGTGATGTGTGCCAATGTGTAACTTGTGTGTGATGTGTGCTTGTGTGTGATGTGTAACCTTAGTGTGTGTGTGATGTGTGGCTGTGTGTGATGTGTGCCTGTGTGTGATGTGTGCCTCTGTGTGTGATGTGTGCCTGTGTGTTTGATGTGTGCCTGTGTGTGATGTGTGCCTATGTGATGTGTGTGTGAGATGTGTGATGTGTGCCTGTGTGATGTGTGCCTATGTGCGATATGTGCCTGTGTGGGATGTGGCTGTGTGTGATGTATGCCTGCGTGTGATGTGTGCCTGTGTGTGATTTACACATGCCTCTGTGTGATGTGTGCCTCTGTGTGATGTGTGCCTATGTGTGATGTGTGCCTGTTTGTAATGTGTGCCAATATGTGTAACCTGTGTGTGATGTGTGCCTGTGTGTGATATGTGCCTATGTGTCATGTGTGCCTGTAGCCTTAGTGATGTGTGCCTAAATGTGATGTGTGATGTGTGGCTGTGTGCTATGTGTGTCTGTGTGCATACCTCTGTGTGATGTGTGCCTGTCTGTAATGTGTGCCAATATGTGTAACTTGTGTGTGATATGTGCCTGTGTGATTTGTGCATGTGTGTGATGTATGCATGTGTGTGATGTGTGCATGTGTGTGATATGTAGCCTTAGTGATGAGTGTCTATGTGTGATGTGTGTCTGTGTGTGACATGTGCCTGTGTGATGTGTCTGTGTGATGTGTGCCTGTGTGATGTGTGCCTCTGTGTGTGCCTATGTGTGATGTGTGCCTGTGTGATTTGTGCCTGTGTGTCATTTGTGCCTGTGTGTCATTTGTGCCTTGCGTGATGTATGCCTGTGTGTGATGTGTGCCTGTTTGTGTGATGGTGCTTCTGTGTTATGTGTGCCTGTGTGATGTGTGCCTGTGTGATGTGTGACGTGTGCCTATGTGTGATGTGTGCCTCTTTATTATGTGTGCCTTTGTGATTTGTGCCTGTGTGTCATTTGTGCCTATGTGTGATGTATGCCTGTGTGTGATGTGTGCCTGTTTGTGTGATGTGTGCCTGTGTGTGATGTGTGCCTGTGTGTGATGTGTGTCTGTTGATGTGTGCCTGTGTGATGTGTGCCTGTATGATGCGTGCCTGTGTGATGTGTGCCTGTTGGTGTGATGTGTGCCTGTGTATGATATGTGCCTGTGTGTGTTTGTAGCCTTAGTGATGAGTGCCTCTGTGATGTGTGCCTCTGTGTGATGTGTGCCTGTGTTATGTGTACCTGTGTGATGGTGCCTCTGTGTTATGTGTACCTGTGTGATGGTGCCTCTGTGTTATGTGTACCTGTGTGATGGTGCCTCTGTGTTATGTATCCTGTGTGATGTGTGCCTCTGTGTGATGTGTGCCTCTGTGTGATGTGTGCCTCTGTGTGATGTGTGCCTCTGTGTGATGTGTGCCTCTGTGTGATGTGTGCCTCTGTGTGATGTGTGCCTATGTGTGATGTGTGCCTATGTGTGATGTATGCCTTGTGTGATGTGTGATGTGTGCCTGTTTGTGTGACGTGTGTGTGGCTGTGTGCAACATTATAGAAGTACTTCGTTCATTCTTTACATGTGTAGGGATAAAGGATTATGTCTTCCATCCTCACTCAAACTAAAACTGATTCCATGTACATGTTGTATGTTCTGCATTCTTGTATTGGACCTTAATGAATCAATTTCAAGGCTGATAAAAGATTTAAATCGCACATACATGTACTGGACTGTTACCTCATTGCCATGGCAACAAATCGCATACCAATAACAAGCGGTATAAGCTCGCTAATTGCAATTGATTGACAGTTGTTGGTTAATAACTGTCCCTTGACCAATTCACGTGACTATTAATAATAGATTTTGGCGGGGAAACAGTGGTGTACCGATGGCAACCTATTTTGGCGCCAAAGTACAACGTACATCAGCGCAGCAAAGAGCACGATATGGTAAGCGTTTCGCTATCGGCCTTTGTCCTCCTCTATCTATAGCAACTTTCAGGTTCAAAGATTGGCGTGGAACTTATGGATCCGAATAAACTTGTTGATTCGCTACATACTGATGATAAGACATGAGTGCTGCGTAAGTGCCATTTTGGGGGTTTCGAAGATATCACAACCACTTTTCTTCCATCTACAGGAATAGGTTGTAACGCGAACACATATTAGTAGGTGTAACGTATTATTGGTGCGTTATTTAATTGTATTTCCTCTACCCAGCGACCTTTATTTTTTTTTGGCTTTGGAACGCAATGAGGTATGTACAAGGGTCACTTTTTCTCCACCGTTTGTGCCAGTGTCATCGCGCGCAGATTGTCAATACCGGCGCAAATGTGTAAGCAAGTACTTCTGTGGTTCATGCATTCATGATTGATGCTATAAATAATAATCTTTCAACAGAACGGAATCCGGCTTTTTGCCTAATGTGGAGACCAAGCAAAACTGACACTTGCTCTTCCTTTTTATATGCATTTGTATTTGTATATGGTTTTTTGAAGAACTAACCCTGAGGAAAGTGAATGGGATGGTGCACGTATACGATAAAGCTGCATGGATAGAAAGTAGAAGCGGTACCGCTGTAGTACCGGTAGCCAGAAATCCAACCTTACGTACTGACGGTACGATGCGGTAAAAAGCGAACCGCCTTTAACCGTGGATTTCCCGGACTGACGGATTATAACGTTTGAAGACGTGACAGAGCGACGGAGGGGAAGGACGTTGCCGTCCACTCTCCGTCCACAGACGGACCGTTGGTATTGATATCAACGGTATCCGCCTACATCTGAGTGACGGGTAAGGTCACGTGATGAGACGTTACCGTCTCAATGTAATGGTTTCGCTGTGATTGTTTCATCAGCAAAATGCTCAGTTGGATTTAAATGTCATTCATTATTTCAGAGACTGAGGTATGGTGTTGTAAGAGACTGAGGTATGGTGCAACACCATACCCTCAGTCAGTCTCTTACAACACCATACACCAGTCTCTTTCAACACCATACACCAGTCTCTTTCAACACCATACACCAGTCTCTTACAACACCATACACCAGTCTCTTTCAACACCATACACCAGTCTCTTTCAACACCATACACCAGTCTCTTACAACACCATACACCAGTCTCTTTCAACACCATACACCAGTCTCTTTCAATACTGTACATGTACATCAGTCAGTCTCTTACAACAAGGGAGGGAGGGAGGGAGAGACAGTCGGATTGCACACAAAGTACACATTTTACTTTAATAACAAGATGAGGACTAGCTATCATAATTGTACACATACATACACACATACACACATACACATACACACATACACATACACACATACACATACACATACACATACACATACACATACACATACACATACACATACACATACACACATACACATACACATACACACATACACATACACACATACACATACACACATACACATACACACATACACATACACACATACACATACACACATACACATACACACATACACATACACACATACACATACACACATACACATACACACATACACATACACACATACACATACACACATACACATACAAACAGCTTCGCATACATTGCCGCCCCTCTTGTAAAACCGCCCCCCCCCCCCCCATAAAACAAATTCTTAGATCCGAGGCTGGGCATGTGCTTCGAAAGAAAACCTCAACGCGCGCGCGCTTTGCATGGGCCACGCCCGTACTATAATATCTAATAATTGGCCGCACCAACTTTGGACAGAGTGCGCCGGGCCTGTGAACAGTACGTGTTTAACCATTACAATATTAATGCAACTGAAATACAGACGCCTCCGAGAACGCCTCGACATGTGAAAAACACTAGGTCAAAATACTCACACTAATTGTTCCACACTAATCTTTGGCTCCAACGTTGAAAGGATATAACTGGACTTCAATCACGTGACTATTGTTAATTTGACGAATTTATTAAATGACCCAATAAGTGATTTCACAATAATCTGAAATGTTCCAATGTCATTTCCTGTACTTCCTCCCTATTCCACCACCATATAGCATATCACACACCCTCACCCCACGTCAGAAAGTTTCACACAGCCACACAAACACATTATCCAGCAGGGCACAATAAGAAAGCATTTTGTAACCACAAAACCACACTATAAGAATGACAAAGAAAACAATGCTTTTTGGGTGTTTTGGAGACAGGACTGATGGCAGTGATGATGATTTTGATGACCTGTTGGATAGGATGAAAGACACACAGTGCTTCAACAGAACAATAGAGGAAGCCACTTACTATCCAGTCTTGTGGGTCAGTATGACATGTAAAGGGAGGAATAAAGGTTTGCTTACATTTGGTGACATGCAGACAGTGAAAATGGGTGGGTATACACAACAGCTCCAAGTGTACACACACAGGTGTGCAGTCATGGGATGGTGGGTGAACAAAAGCCTGAAACCTGAAAGAGATGGGTCTCGGGGTGGTGGGTTGCCAAAGTTACGTGCCACACTTACCCAACAGTTGCATGAGCGTCACGTCACCATCATGTCTACTGCAACAATGACTTCATGTCAGCTACACTCATCCTGAAACTCTTGAGCTGGGCCCTTGTGGGTGAACTCTTCATAGAAGAACAATATGCAAGCTGAGTTTAGTTTTGCATCTTCAGTTGTACCTTACACAAATATCATGTGTGTGGGTGAGGGTGGGGGTGGGAGGGGGTGAGGTGATAACTGGCAGTACTGCCATGTATGCATGAAAAGTCAGACATGCTACCACCAAATGTTGTGGTTGTACAGTATGCAAATCCAACACATTCATCCTATGCATGCAATATTGTAACCACACACTAAGAATGGAGACTTGCTAGGTGGAGTTGACCCAACAACTTCTTGGCAACTGGTACTTAGCAGCCCAGCACACTAACACACACATAAACCCCCACAAAATCAAACAAGATGGAGGCAGATGATGTCATGATGATGCAATCAATGCCATGACAATGGACACCACATGGTGGTGTCCCCAATGCAAGATCAATCTTTGCAGATGGTGCTTCATGCTGTACCACCATGCAATAAATTTGTCTGCTGAATTCCCCTTGTCAGTTTCAGTGTGCGAGTAGGAATTTGTCTGTGACTGTACTTCACGTATCTAAAATCTAATTTCAAAAATATTACAACGATTTGCTATACTCCACTCCACTATAAAACCATCCATACATATAGTAAGACTTCATATGGCTCAGATTCCACATATCACATGTGCATACAGGTGATACAACACACCCTATGAGCATACAACAATATGTAAAGACAACATACCCCATGTGCACAACACAAACTACACAAACACACCATGTAGAAGGACAAGAGACACACTCCATGCAGAAGGACAAGAGACACACCCCATGCAGAAGGACAAGAGATACACTCCATGCAGAAGGACAAGAGACACACTCCATGCAGAAGGACAACAGACACACTCCATGCAGAAGCACAAGAGATACACACATCCCATATTCATTCTCATATATACACACCTCCAACCTTATAGCCTCCATTGCCCTCCATTATAACCTCTCCCCCCTTGCTCAGCTCAAGCTACATCCCGCTATATAAGAATCTCAAGATGTCTCCCACATAGCTCTCACAAGTTCTGCCATATCTCCCCTAGAATTCAGATTCCAACTCTCTGTCTCACAGCGTCCGTGTCAACTGGAGCGTCTCTGTGGAACATGTGGATCCAAGCACTCCACACGTTTCCAATGCCATACTAAGGATCACTTCACTTTGAAAGTAGTGGGAAATTTGGAAACAGCAATTCTGTTAGCCAGGGTTAGGGTTATACACCCATATACTACATGTACACACACACACACACACACACACACACACACACACACACACACACACACACACACACACACACACACACCTGCAAGTCATGTACTTCCACATTCTCATCATGTGCCAGCTGTTAGGACTGCACACACCCACTGGGGCATGCAACCCGAGGGAAGGGGCTGGGGACACCACCATTAATTAATAGACTCGGATTGGATATTGTTTAAAGTACTTAGCCCTAGTTAACCGATGAACTGGGCTGCTATGGCATACAAGACATTCCTGTAGTGCACATGAGCAAGCCTGAGACAAGCGAGTAGTGACACTGGTGAGATTGTCTATTCCTTTTAAAGCCCATTTCCTATACAAGGACAATGCAAAACTCTGGGTGGTGTGAGTGGGCGGTGTCATATCACCACACACAATGTTGTACATACGTACCGGACACACCCCCAGACTCATGTCAATGCCACATGGGATTAGGGATCATAAACTACCATTCTGCCAATATAATGATTAGCCAAAATGATTACATAACAAGTGTACATGGACACGAGTAATGAATTCATGGAGCAACAAAGCATTAAACATAAAAAACATTAAGTAAAAACTGGTTAGTCAGTTGCCCCATTTTGGTTGAGTTATTAATACCATGTATGAAGGACGAGATAAATATAATACATTTATTTAATACTGGTAATTGACTGGCATATAGAGAACTGCACATTTCTCAACACAGTTGACCATATAAACTTTAATTTCAATCATGTTCAAATATTTACACAATACTTCAATACAGTTTTAGCACCATAGTTAGCAATGAACACACTGCCATCTCTGGGATCTAGTGCAGTACCATAGGGATGCTTCAGATTCCCCACTGTGTGGATCTTGTTCCCCTCAGGATCATAGATGGAGAGACAATGGCCACCAAACTCACTGACAAGGCTGTAACCTTCACCATCAATGGCTATTCCAATGGGATGATCAGGATCACCATACATTCTGACATAGACACCTTCTTTGGTAAACACTTTGATAGTGTCTGAACCATGGGCTGCAACATGAATGTTTCCCTGAGGGTCCAAGTCAAGACCCCATGGAGACTGAAAACTATGATTGCCTGAGCCATTACCATCTATGGTTAATAACCAACCACCATTTTCATTGAATATTTGTATCCTATAGTTATTATAGTCAGACACAATCAGTTTGTTGTTGGAGTCAATGATGACAGCCACTGGACTATTGAACTGTCCCTGACCTGATCCCTCCTGACCAAACTTATGAAGGAACTTTCCACTTGATGTCAGCTTCTGTACACGATGGTTGCCAGTATCAGCAACATACAACACATCTCTCTTGATGGATATACCCCATGGAGAAGAGAACTGACCATCACCACTTCCCCTACTACCTATGGTATTCTTCAGTTGACCTGTTTGATCAAACACATAAATGCAGTGATCATAGCTCCCTACATAGATGTCTCCATTGTCATGGATGGCTACACAATATGGCCTATTACACTGGATCACTTGTTGGGCATTACATAAGGTACGGTAGTCACGTTTAGACCTCACATCAAGGTCATTAGGACTATTCTGTACATGCTGACCATCCATTGTGATGAGGAGCTGGTGAGGACCAGCAGTTTGAGGGGTGAGGGTGATGGTGTAGGTACCATCCCTGTGGTCCTCCACCTCTCCATACACAACTGCTCCATTATGGGACTTGGACCTCATCTCACCCTTCACCTTGACACCACCATGTGGGTACTCCTCCCCCTTTGAGGTCTTGCTTTGTACCTTAACATGGTACCTGGTCCCTACCCTGGCTACTGATGTGGACATCCATGTGCATGAAGATGGAGAAGGATAAAAGTCAAAAATGTTTCCTAATTTGGACAGTTGTCTGATAAGATCATCTGTTTTCACAGACACTGATATGTTGCTGTGTTGGTTTGGAGTGAGGGAAATGGTCTGGACCCTCTTGAGGGTGGCCTGCAGTTCAGTGGGTATGAGTCCTCCCAATGCTACAATCTCATGGTCAGTGTGGGTCTGCAGGATCTGGGAGGCCATATCAGTGTAGTGACCAATGTCTCCAACCATCTTCTCAAACTGTTCCTTCTGGAGGGTCAGAGCTGTTGTCTTGGACAGTGAAATGGCCTCAAACTCTGACAATAGTGTCCTTTTTCTTTCTTCCAATCTTTGCTGAAGTCTTTCAAAGGCTTGGTTGATGGCCAAGAAAGCAGTTCGTTTGGATGTCTCCACTTGTTCTATTATCCTGTTATTTTCATCAATGGCTCCAGTCAGCTTTGTCACAACCTCTTTTTCATCTTCAAGTGCTCCTGAGATTTCCATTTGATGGGTCTTTGCTACTGTGGATATTTCCTTCACAGAGTGGCTTTTATGTGAAAGTATAGTGCAGTGAGGGCATACCAGCAAGCTACAAGTCTCACAATAAAAATTCCAGTCATTGTCCTCATGGTTAGGCTGAGAGCAGTAATGATCTCCTGGCTTCATGGTGGTGTGCAGTTGTCTGGCTCCCTCCTGGTCTAGTCCAACAATTCTGTGTCTGGACCATATTCGATTGCGCTTGTGGTGTTCAAGGCAGAAGGCACACAGGAAGTGATGGCAAGCACAACAGAACCCACTGCAGGATCACTGCTTCCTTCAGCACATTGGTCACATGCTACATCACTGTTACTGGTCATCTTGGACATGTACCCTGCTACCTCTACTTCAAATCCAAGATGGAGGTTCTGAGGGAGAACACTGGCCCCTCCCACTGAGATGCTGGTGTTTTGTTCACAGATGGGACATTGGAACATTTGTTGGGAACCACTTTTCTCTATCTCATGATGGAGACATTGTAGACAGAAAGAATGTAAACATGGCAGAGTTCTTGGATCATTGTAGGGCTTGGAGCACACACCACAGGTAATGTGTGGAAAGGGTTTCTCCATAACCACACTGTTGGTAGTGAAGAGTACAATAGCTATATTCAGCAGCTTATGCAGTCCCTACAAAAAACTTGAATTGTTTAGCCGATTCAAATCAACATGAAAATGGGCAGGTGAAATACAGCAGCAGGGTTAGTATTGCACCTAGTTACGCAAGATGGAATATAAAAGACCACTTGGGTGTGGTCCTCAATCACAGAAACAAAAGGATCGAGTAACTATTGACTTATAGCAGCCAAAGAGTTAACTACCACTGTAGTCTATGTCTTAGGAAATTCTGTTGTGCTTGCATGAGGTTACCTAAACCTGGTAGTGTCCATAACGAGGTCTAATAGGTTATTTTCAAAACATAATCAGTATGCTAATCAACATTAGGAGATATATGATGCAATACAGCAGCAGGGTTAGTATTGCAGTACAGGAATCCAGACACCTGATGAATTCATAGCTAGTTATGTAAGATGGAATATATATGAAGTCGATAAAACATAGACAATAAGTTATATTCAAAACATAATCAATTTGCTGAATTTGTTAAACCAGAATTGAATTTTAGTATCAAATGGATACTGATTAACAGTACAAGTTTCTAGCCATACCTAAGTGAAAGAAATACTATTACAAAACAAATACATAAAAACATCATCATTAAGTACACACTTTGCCCACACATGTTCATGTAGGTTAACAATAGTGATTAGTTTGGAAGCAGATTTTGAGGGTTATATAGATAGACAGTTTCTGAAAAAAAAAAAGAAAAAAAAACATACTGTGTACAAATAAAAATAAAAAATAAAAAAAAATCCATTGACACAATTTGAAAAATTGTTAAATACATAAAATACAATTGACGCAATGTCTGGATCGTTTGAAGCCCGTCTTTAGAAATTTAATTAGAATTATTGATATGCTATACCAACGAACGTCTCTTGATTTGAAATTTCTTTTTAAAATTTAATTTCCACAACCAGCAGATGATTTAAGGCATGTGTTTGTTTGTGATTTTGCCCAGATACTGCTCTTGATCCACTTGGACACCATGCCGTGACCTGAAGGCATGAGGGAGATGTGGCCATAAACCCTTACTGCATGTGGGATGTGGTCGTTGACCTCTGTTGTCATGCCAACATGATGAACAGTTAGTGTGGAGAAGGGTCATGGCATAACAAGAGACCACACCACACCTGCTGACATTCTCGTTGCTGGAAGGAACAGAGGCAAACCTGCCACATTAGATATCACCATTACATCACCACTGCTCTGCCATCTTGGGTGAGTCGTGTCAACAGGATAGGGAAGCCTATGCAGATGAGGACCACAAGCTCCACTCCAATGGACCCTAATGCCAGGAGTTGGTTGGTCCTGCATGTCATTGGCTGTGGGGGAGTATGGCAATTGAGGCAAAGAGGCCACAACACCATCTGCAGGCTAGTGTTCCACCTGCCCCTTCACCTGTCCTCCACCAAGCCAGTACTTGTGGCTTACACTTATGGCCAGCTGAAAAGCCACATAGGATCGAATTATGTCTGTGCCAGCTATATAGAAAATAAAAATACTGGCGAAAAGCGAGATTGGAAAGAAGTCTTCTTCGTTACACTGGATTAACCCTTCAACTACAATAGGCATATTTGTTGTGCCCGATGATTACGTTTGCAGTGAGGAGAGCACATTGTACGAATACATTGTGCACATGTGTTGTTGTCTGATGTATTATTACCATGCAGCCCTGCATGTAGATGGTATGTCACGTCACGCTGGTACATGCATATCGGTCAAAACTGAGAAACACAAGGAACTTGCTATGATGCAAACAATGGAGTGTGATTCAGTGCTGGTTTCTTTGGGTAATGATACGAGACGTGCAGTCCAGCGAGCAATTGATGGAAAAACATCTGCTTGGCTTACTGTTATGCCAATTGCTTGCAACCATTTTGATCTCTCCTCTGTTGAGTTTAGAGATGCACTTTCACTACGTTACCATCGGCCTCTTCTTAAAACGCCAGGGCATTGTGATGGTTGTGGAGAAGAATTCAGCTTCCAACATGCTCTTGATTGTAAAAAAGGTGGCCTTGTTACCCAGCGCCATAATGAAGTGCGAGATGCTCTAGGTGATTTGGCAGCTATTGTGTACAAAGATGTTGTAAGAGAACCCATTGTACAGGAAGCAGATGATTCCAGTGGTAGACCAGCTTTAATGGCTGACCTCAGCATACGAGGAGTGTGGCAGCCACAAACTGCGGCGTTGCTAGATGTTCGTGTCGTAGACACTGACACCCAGTCCTATGCTAGTTGCACTGTTGATGCTGTGCTATGTTCAGCAGAACAGGAAAAGAAAAGAAAATACTCAGCAGCTGTTGAAGATAGACGTGCTTCATTTACACCCTTTGTAGTCTCTGTAGATGGAGTATTGGGTCACGATGCACAACACCTGATGAAGCACCTGTGTGACCAAATTGCGGTGAAGTGGGAGAAGTCACATTCTGAAGTAATGGGATGGGTTCGTGCCAGAATGGCTTTTGCTATTTTGCGTGCAACAAACCTTTGCTTGCGGGGATCCAGGGTAAAATGGAGATATGGACATGGCATGGATGATGGAGCTGGCCTCTCTCATTTTCCTCACTGATAAATGCTCATTCCAATGCAACTATTAATTAATTTTATTTTTGTCTAAGTGTATGCTGTGTACTATTTTTATTTTTGTTGAAGTATTATAATATTATAATTGATGGTTAATAAATATATATATATCTAAGGGCCATTGTAACTGAAGCTGCCGTTTTACTCTAATTTGGCTTTAGGAAGGCTGGCCTTTACTCGCTGGATCAAGCAATGGTAGATTATAGTGTGTTAGAGATCACGTAATTCGTGAAGAAGCAGAACTGTTGTCTTTAGTTAGCGATCCTTCTGAATAAGAATTCAGGTGTGGCCTTTGCTTTCTTGAAGAACGTATAGGACTTACAAAGTTACAGCTGTATGGTGGAAAGTGGCAAGGAGACAAAGAAGACACGTCGATTTTCTTGTTGAGGTCTTCCACTAAAAATATATTCAGAATCTTCTCTGAATAATGCAGAAGAGACGTCAGTGGATGATGCTTCCTCAGTTGAAGGGGATGATAGAAAGAGGCCACAACACCCTCTGCAGGCTAGTGTTCCACCTGCCCCTTCACCTGTCCTCCACCAAGCCGGTAGTTGTGGCTTAGACTTATGGCCAGCTGAAAAGCCACATAGGATCGAATTATGTCTGTGCCAGCTAACAATACTGGCGGAAAGCGAGATTGGAAAGAGTCTGACTCCTTGAGATGGATTAAACAGATTGGAAGTGTAATCGTGATGTGAAAGCACAAGAACTAAAAACGCTCATCTATGTAGTTTAGTTGATTGGTTACACTTTAGTGAATACATTCTGAAGTCTCCATTATTGCATTACATTGGAAACTCATCACGTGCGCCATTCAAGCCTGCGGGCTATGCGTGCAAGTCCCATTTCTGAACCTGCCAAAAGGGGTGGATTCGGGTCGACCAAGGCAGAAAGAAGCGCTTTTTCCCCATAGTAGGCATATGCATTGTCCACTTTTACGTGTTCTCTGTGTTGTTTGACAGTTATACTAGTTGGATAAACCATTATGAGCAATTGTCTTATCTGCTTTGCTTCAATGTTTGAGAATGTTTGGAAATAATTTTTTTCCTGTACCTTTATCATCTTTCCACCGCTACCTATGCCTTTCATTATTGTGTTAGTACATTACATCCACAGCATGGATAGAAAGATACAAATCAGCGCAAAAGAAGAACCTGCAGAAGGCCAAGGTACTGAGAAAAAAACTGAATACTTAGATCCAGAAGTGTATGTATGTCTTAATTTGTGTGGATTCTATACCTTAGCAAGGATTGCCGGTGTTAATTAGGTGTTATTAATTATCGATCTTACGCGTCGACGACCACGCAGCCCTGCATGTACAAATGCATGCCATGGTATGTCGCGTCACGCTGGTACAAGCATATATATGGTACATGTAAGAGGGAACCGTAGCGCGATGCATCTTGTGTCGCTCTCCCTTCCCTCGTCACCCGGAGAGCGTTGGGTGTAAACGTGCGTACACAGTGTGATGTTCCAATGCATTAAAAAATCACGTCCATGATCCAAATGCACCGCCGAAGAATGACAATGACACAAGCCATGAACAGTATGTGTTTAACCCTTACAACGCAACTGAAATGTACTAGCCTCTACTGCACTGTGAGAAACACTAGCTAGGATAATGAACTTCACACCATTTTTCCCACCCAGTTTAAACAATAATGATTTACCTATTCTTTGGCTCCAACGTTTCCATGTGTCGAGCAGTTTACTTGTGCACAACTTCGAGGTCGCGCGATCACGTGAATGTTTTGAAAATGACTTAATATCACGTGAATGTATAAAAATGACCTTATTAAAATATCAATGTTATTATTTCACACTCATCTTCTGTTAAAATGCAGGAACAAATTTTTAATGCCTCTCTCAACAGTGTAATTCAACTGTACTTGTGTGAGAGATCATCATTCTCTGCTTGTGTTCCATACTATACTGCACTGCACCAAAGAGGTACCAGTATTAACAAGTAAACTGATTGTACAATAATTAGAAATGTTCCAATGTCATTTCCTGTTCTCTCCCTATTCCCCTGTACAGCATATCACACACCCTTACCCCAAGTCAGATTGGTTAAATGTTCGTTGTGCACATTGTCACACAAACACAAAATCACACACAAACACAGAAAAGAACAAATTACAAAACATACACTCCCACATACAGATAGACGGACATACACACTTTGAGTGGGAGTGGGGCCATCTTCTAGGATTAAAGCCAAAGCATGACTGAAAACACCACTCCCATACCAGATTACAACAGTTGCACACAACCCACAAAGTTCTATGTCCATCATTTGCTCTCCAGCCAATCTTCATGGTCTATGTCATTGTCAAGGAACCTTCCACTCTCCAGACCTGCCAACAATACATATCAAAACACAATAAGGGTATCATTACACTCCCTCCTCCTGCCCCGAGTACAGCACTACCTCACAATATCAAATAGGTTTAGTGCCATTGTGTACTCCTGCAACAAATAAACACACAACCACATAGATGTACAAAGAAAAGGTCGAGTTATATGCCTAGGCCTTTTGAGAACTCCAACCATCTCTGGACTGAATCCTTCCCATACCCATCTTTGGCAGATTCTGATTTCCAGCGGCCATGCCGCTTAAATAGCGTATCCTGCACACCAGCATTGGCTGCCGCTATGGCACCCCCTGCAGGAAGGCTATGCATACCAAACAATGCAGGGTCAAACCCAAGCTTTGCTATCTTATCCAGCAATAGCTCCCTTAGACTAGAGTAGCTGAGGCCACCAGCATTATGCAAACTCTCTCCTTCCTTTGTCAGTACTATTGCCCGAAACAGCTTTCCACGGGATGTACGATCTAACTTCGCCGTATGAAAATATCTTTCCATCATACTCACAGGGATGTTACTGACCCAGTGTGTGCAATGACTATATAAGGATGCACACTCCCGGTATTGGTCCATCTTACTGGACTGCACATTGATCACCATGTCTTCAGCATTGAAGGTGATATCAGAACATTTGAGCTTTATTAGCTCATTGCAATGCAGAAAACCAGCAAATGCCACCAAACAAACAGCCAGCAACCTAACCGCCTAAGAATGACAATGACACAACCAGAACTGTCCATGAACAGTACGTGTTTAACCCTTACAATGCAACTGAAATACACACGCCTCTACATGTGAAAAACACTAGGCCAAAATACTCACACCAATTTTTCCACACTAATCTTTGGCTCCAAAGTTGAGGGTTTTGACACACAACTGGACTTCAATCACATGACTATTGTTAATTTGACGAATTTATAAAATGACCCAATATGTTGATTCACAATAATCAGAAATGTTCCAATGTCATTTCCTGTACTTCTGATCTTGGAGACGGAGTGATGACAAATTTGATGACCTGTTGGATAGGATGAAAGACAACACAGTGCTTCAACAGAACTAGAGGAAGACATTACTATCCAGTCTTGTGGGTCAGTATGACATTTAAAAGGAGGAATAAAGGTTTGCTTACATTAGTGACATGCAGACAGTGAAAATGGGTGGGTATACACAACAGCTCCAAGTGTACACACACAGGTGTGCAGTCATGGGAAGGTGGTGAACAAAAGCCTGAAACCTGAAAGAGATGGGTCTCGGGGTGGTGGGTTGCCAAAGTTACGTGCCACACTTACCCAACAGTTGCATGAGCGTCACGTCACCATCATGTCTTCATGTCAGCTACACTCATCCTGAAGCTCTTGAGCCGGGCCCTTGTGGGTGAACTCTTCATAGAAGAACAATATGCAAGCTGAGTTTAGTTTTGCATCTTCAGTTGTACCTTACTCAGCTATCATGTGTGTGTGTGGGTGGGGGTGGGAGGGAGTGAGGTGATAACTGGCAGTACTGCCATGTATGCATGAAAAGTCAGACATGCTACCACCAAATGTTGTGGTTGTACAGTATGCAAATCCAACACATTCATCCTATGCATGCAATATTGTAACCACACACTAAGAATGGAGACTTGCTAGGTGGAGTTGGCCTAACAACTCCTTGGCAACTGGTACCCAGTAGCCCAGCACACTAACACACACATAAAAACCCCAAAATCAAACAAGATGGGGGCAGATGATGTCATGATGATGCAATCAATGCCACACCACTTGGTTGGTGTCCCCAATGCAAGATCAATCTATGCAGATGGTGCTTCAAGCTGTACCACCCATGCACTAAATATGTCTGCTGTAATGAAAGCACAAACTTCCCCTGCTCAGTTTCAGTGTGCAAGTAAGAATTTATCTGTGACTGTACTTCACGTATCTAAAATCTAATTTCAAAAGTATTACAACGATTTGCTATACTCCACTCCACTATAAAACCATCCATACATATAGTAAGGCTTCAAATGGCTCAGATTCCACATATCACATGTGCATACAGGTGATACAACACACCCTATGAGCATACAACCACATGTAAAGACAACATACCCCATGTGCACAACACAAACTACACAAACACACCATGCAGAAGGACAAGTGACACACATCCCATATTCATTCTCATATATACACGCCTCCAACCCCTTATAGCCTCCATTGCCCTCCATTATAACCTCTCCCCCCTGGCAACTACATCCTGCTACTTAAGAATCTCAAGAAGTCTCCCACATACATGTAGCTCTGACAAGTTCTGCCACATCTCCCCTAGCATTCAGATTCCATCTCTGTGTCAGAGAGTCCGTGTCAACTGGAGCGTCTCTGTGGAACATGTGGATCCAAGCACTCCACACGTTTCCAATGTCATACTAAGGATCCGTTCACATTGAGAGTAGTGGGAAAGTCGCTTACAGCAATTCTGTTAGTTAGGGTTAAACACCCATACACATGTATACTTTATGTTCACACACACACACGCACGCACGCACACACACACACAACACACTCACGCACGCACGCACGCACGCACGCACACACACAGGAACACACACATACCTGCAAGTCATGTACTTCCACATTCTCATCATGTGCTAGTTGTTAGGACTGCACACACCCACTGGGGCATGCAACCCAAGGGAACTCCATGTGATTAAGGACGGGTCCCAATAATTTTAATTGAGTTTGCTATGTTGCGTGTATTCATTATTATCTCGTAAACACTCTTTCATTTAGCGAAACACTTGACACCGTCAAGAACCTTGATGTTGGGAGAACAGAATGTATGCCATAAATGCGCTGAAGCATTCAAGTTTACGAAATTGTAAGGTTCAGAATTCGCTCAAGAAATAGCCATTATTTTTCCATTTGCCATCCTGTAGAAGTCCGATTTGTCATTATCTGTGTATTTGTATATTACATACTTGTTTAGTACTTCTTGAAAAAGATTAGTGCTTGTTCGTAACAGCCTTGGTACGTTTAAAAAAAAAAAAAAAGCGTATACAAACATGCGACTCCACGTATTGTTCAACGTTACGGAGCGTTATACTCCTTAGAGAAAGAGTATTTTACAAAGCACCTAGAGAAACCAAATACACCATGCATTTCTGTTCTCAAATCTTCACATGAACTGTCTTGAATACCCCATTTGGACCATGGCAAACGCACACGAACAGAAACAGGTGCCAGCTATGCGGCCATACTGATTTTAGCCGCATGATTTTGGCGGGAGCGGGAATGATCAATACAGCCGCTTTAGCACACCAGACACATTCCTAGAATTTCTTTGTGGCAATCTGAAGGTCGTCTGCGTTTTTCGTGTTCTGAAGAGTTCGTTGCAAGTTTAAGGTATTCATGTCACATGCAGCCCCACAAATGTGCATCAAAGCATGTAATCTCTGTATCTGTTTACACAAAATGTGCGCTTCACATAGATAGTTGTTTTGACAGCTGGGGGAAAAGAAACACAATCCGCATAAAGAAGTCATTACAAGGTAACAAATACCGTGATATATATTTTGAAGAAATATATGGTTACAGGTAGAGGAAGACAGAAGGTGGTCCTGTGTAGTCCGCGTATAAAGGTAAAGAACCACATGATAAACACAATTAATTATATAGTGCACCTACATAGGGTTGTTAATGGCATCTATTGGTACAAATGTCAACTGTGGATTTGCACGTGTAGCAATGAAAGAACTTTCAGAGAATGTAGATGAGTTTAAAACGGCTTTTCCAGCATCCACTGCATATACCTGATGAATACTTTGACTCTATGTATGGGGGGAAAAAGTCAAGTAGGTATATTGTACAATGCAATCAAATCAAGGCAGCATTTTTGAAGCGATGGCAGCCATCAAATGCTAGAGAACAATACAAGGCAACATTTTCACTGCTACAATGGGATCGCTTAGCCCAAACCGAAAGGGTAAAGCACAGTTTGGAAAAATGCAATGCCTGCTTTTGTAACAATTATACAATTCATAAAAACATTTCCACTGAAACCATGTTACACACCATGTGAAATAAACATCAATCTGGCCAATGATGTAAACCAGGAAACATTTATACAAGTTAGCCTGGAAGCACTAAATAGTGCTGCATCAAATCGATACAAGGTCAGCTATATAGACATGCTCATAGAACACAAAATTGTGGATAAACACAAATCAAAGGCTGACAATAAAAAGGCAGTGGAGGACACAATGAAAAAGTGTAAGAAGAACATTGAGAATGAGCTTGACAAAACTGTACCAATAACTCTTATGAAAGAAAATGAGTCTCTTGCAAGCTACAACCGAAAAAGAATTGCAGAATACTACACAACACCACCAGCTTCAAAAAAGAAAAAGATGTCACACTCATCTAACTTTGATGGGGTACAGTGGGACAAGGAGGAAGTACTTCAATACCTTCGAGAAGTAGAAACCAAAGA
The DNA here is from genome assembly GCA_013339895.1 of Ephydatia muelleri. Taxonomy (NCBI): domain Eukaryota; kingdom Metazoa; phylum Porifera; class Demospongiae; order Spongillida; family Spongillidae; genus Ephydatia; species Ephydatia muelleri. Next base: position 6,410,738 of record JABACO010000004.1, on the reverse strand, counting down.
TGAAAAAGTAGTTTGGAGTACAGTGGCACAGGAGCATGGCATTGAAGGACATAATAAAGGACAAATACTGAAAGAATTTGCAGGCCGGAAGGGGCTGGGGACACCATCATTCATTAAATAGACTCGGATTGGATATTGTTTAAAGTACTTAGCTCTAGTTAACTGATGAACTGGGCTGCTATGGCATGCAAGACATTCCTGTAGTGCACATGAGCAAGCCTGAGACAAGCGAGTAGTGACACTGGTGAGATTTTCTTTTCCTTTTAAAGCCCATTTCCTGTACAAGGACAATGCAAAACTCTGGGTGGTGTGAGTGGGCGGTGTCATATCACCACACACAATGTTGTACATACGTACCGGACACACCCTCAGACTCATGCCAATGCCACATGGGATTAGGGATCGTAATGTTGGATAATCCGGAAGTGATAGAGGTTAAATGCTAAACAAAGGGTTTGAATGCCCGACACACATATTCAAATACACAATCCATACATTGGATCATTCTTCCGATAAAAAGATTAGTACAAAGCAAGAATGCATGGAGCAACAAAGCATTAGACATAGAAAAGATAAAGTTAAAATTGGTTAGTCAGTTGCCCTATTTTAGTTGAGTTATTAATACCATATATGAAGGACGAAATATAATACATTTATATAATACTGGTAATTGACTGGCATATACAGAACTGCACATTTCTCAACACAGTTGACCATATAAACTTTAATTTCAATCATGTTCAAATATGTACACAATACTTCAATACAGTGTTAGCACCATAGTTAGCAATGAACACACTGCCATCTCTGGGATCTAGTGCAGTACCATGGGGATTCTTCAGATTCCCCACTGTGTGGAACTTGTTTCCCTCAGGATCATAGATGGAGAGACAATGGCCACCAAACTCACTGACAAGGCTGTAACCTTCACCATCAATGGCTAGTCCACTGGGACCATTAGGATCACCATACATTCTGACATACACACCTTCTTTGCTAAACACTTTGATAGTGTTTGAACCTTGGGCTGCAACATGAATGTTTCCCTGAAGGTCCAAGGCAAGACCCCATGGATACTGAAAACTATGATTGCCTGAGCCTTTACCATCTATGGTTGATAACCAATTACCATTTTCATTGAATATTTGTATCCTATGGTTACTATAGTCAGAGACTATCAGTTTGTTGTTGGAGTCAATGATGACAGCCACTGGGCAATTGAACCGTCCCTGACCTGATCCCTGCTGACCAAACTTATGAAGGAACTTTCCACTTGATGTCAGCTTCTGTACACGATGGTTGCCAGTATCAGCAACATACAACACATCTCCCTTGATGGATATACCACGTGGAAAAGAGAACTGACCATCACCACTTCCACTACTACCTATGGTATTCTTCAGTTGACCTGTTTGATCAAACACATAAATGCAGTCATCATGGCTTCCTACATAGATGTCTCCATTGTCATGGATGGCTACACATGATGGCCTATTACACTGGATCACTTGTTGGGCATTACATAAGGTATGGTAGTCACGTTTAGGCCTCACATCAAGGTCATGAGGACTATTCTGTACATGCTGACCATCCATTGTGATGAAGAGCTGGTGAAGACCAGCAGTTTGAGGGGTGAGGGTGATGGTGTAGGTACCATCCCTGTGGTCCTCCACCTCTCCATACACAACTGCTCCATTATGGGTCTTGGACCTCATCTCACCCTTCACCTCTACACCACCATGTGGGTACTCCTCCCCCTTTGAGGTCTTGCTTTGTACCTTAACATGGTACCTGGTCCCCACCTTGGCTGCTGATGTGGACGTCCATGTGCTTGAAGATGGAGAAGGGATGAATGCAACAATTTCACCCAATTTGGACAGTTGTCTGACAAGATCATCTGTTTCCACAGACACAGTTATGTTGCTGTGTTGGTTTGGAGTGATGGAAATGGTCTGGACCCTCTTGAGGGTGGCCTGCAGTTCAGTGGGTATGAGTCCTCCCAATGCTACAATCTCATGGTCAGTGTGGGTCTGCAGGATCTGGGAGGCCATATCAGTGTAGTGACCAATGTCTCCAACCATCTTCTCAAACTGTTCCTTCTGGAGGGTCAGAGCTGTTGTCTTGGACAATGAAATGGCCTCCAACTCTGACAATAGTGTCTTTTTCCTTTCTTCCAATGTTTGTTGGAGTATTTCAAAGGCTTGGTTGATGGCCAAGAAAGCATTTCTTGAGGATATCTCCACTTGTTCTATCATCCTTTTATTTTCATCAATGGCTCCAGTCAGCTTTGTCACTACCTCTTTTGCATCTTCAAGTGCTCCTGTCATTTCCATTTGATGGGTCTTTGCTACTGTGGATATTTCCTTCACAGAGTGGCTTTTATGTGAAAGTATAGTGCAGTGAGGGCATACCAGCAAGCTACAAGTCTCACAATAAAAATTCCAGTCATTGTCCTCATGGTTAGGCTGAGAGCAGTAATGATCTCTTGGCTTCATGGTGGTGTGCAGTTGTCTGGCTCCCTCCTGGTCTAGTCCAACAATTTTGTGTTTGGACCACATTCGATTGCGCTTGTGGTTTTCAAGGCAGAAGGCACACAGGAAGTGATGGCAAGCACAACAGAACACCACTGCAGGATCACTGCTTCCTTCAGCACATTGGTCACATGCTACATCACTGTTACTGGTCATCTTGGACATGTACCCTGCTACCTCTACTTCAAATCCAAGATGGAGGTTCTGAGGGAGAACACTGGCCCCTCCCACTGGGATGCTGGTGTTTTGTTCACAGATGGGACATTGGAACATTTGTTGGGAACCACTTTTCTCTATCTCATGATGGAGACATTGTAGACAGAAGGAGTGCAAACATGACAGAATTCTTGGATCATTGTAGGGCTTGGAGCACACACCACAGGTGATGTGTGAAAAGGGTTTCTCCATAACCACACTGTTGGTAGTAAAGGATAAAATAGTACAGTCTACAAAAGCACTTGAATTAATGGACCTTGACAATTCAAAATCAATTAAACTATTGCACTACAGCTCCAGGGCAAGACAGCATATATGAATGACCACTGGGCAATACAACATCAGTAGCAGTTGTTTATAAATAGGAACTGGTGTAAACAAATGGCTATTACACCACAGAGTGTTGCCCATATGACCTATGGGTACTGGCAGTCTGCCCTTAGTCTCGTACCCAGACCTGTTTACATAAGCATTATCGCATAAATACATAATGCTACGTAAAATATACATTATGCGATAATGCTTACGTAAACACGTCTGGGTATGAGACGTATTCATTTCATAATTATCGCGGGTACAACATGATATCAATGTGGTAAAGAAGGAGGCATTCACGAAACATCTCGAAGTCCGCTCCACAAATACAAAACTCGCTTGTTCTAACATCATCATTATTGCTATGAGGGGACATGACAGAGGCACAAGGTTCAAGAAAAAAGACTCAGCTAAATGTTAACAGACTCCAACTGCGTGGAACCTCTGCCAGTGACGCTGAAAGAAGCAAAGTGGAGCTTTTTGTGTCTTTCAGAGTTAGTGGAGACAATATAACTCTGTTCTCTGAAGAGGGGTACCGAACATTGCTGCAAATAGTGGATAAAATCCAGACTTATACATCAGAGATGCTAAAAATCTCAATCTGTGTGTTGTATTCACTGTATACCACAAGTTATTGTATTCAATTGATGATAATTAACCACTCTCAGCAATCTATAGGCCCAACAATGGTAAGAGCACAGGGAACAAACGTGGCGCTCATAACGGGGCAGCCTGTAGCTTTCACCCTCACTACCTTCGGTCACACGAATTGAGCATATGCAAATCGTGCAACAAAAAGCTAAAACCAAGGTGTATGCATACATGAATATTTAGGCTAACATTAGTAATTAATAAGGTTGTTTGAAAGCACAATGAAATGAGTTGAGGGTTATTTTTAATGTTGTTGACTTTTGGTGGATAATTACAAACATTTACAAATTTCAATAGGCCATGATGCAAAGTCCACAGCCAAATTTCAATCACCATGCTATACCAAGATGGATAAATGGCTTCTAAATGCTACAACCATACATGGGATGTGGTGTTGGGTAATGTCCAGATAATCTGTTCATCATGTTGGCATGACAACAGAGGTATATACAGTATGCCTTCCCCCTATATCAACCCCCCTAGACCACGGGAAGGGGGGGGGGGGGGGGGGGTTGATATGAGGGTACAGTACATGTGGGAAAATATGCCCTATTCATAGTGATGTTAGGCTAGGTTTCTGGTGATTGCCTCAACTGACCAGTAATGAGTTCACAAAGTGAATCTCATTAGAGGTGGGTTGCTAGGAACACAAAACCCTAGCCTTACATCACTATGAATAGGGCATATTTTCCCAAGGTTGATATGAGGATGGGTTGATATAGGGGTAGGGGTACTGTATGGTCACATCTCCCTCATGCCTGCAGGTAATGGCATGGTGACCAAGAGGATCAAGAGCAGTATCTCAGTTTAGGGTCATGGCATAACAAGAGACCACACCACACCTGCTGACATTCTCATTGCTGGAAGGGACAGAGGCAAACCTGCCACATTAGATATCACCATTACATCACCACTGCTCTGCCATCCTGGGTGAGTCGTGTCAACAGGATAGGGAAGCCTATGCAGATGAGGACCACAAGCTCCACTCCAATGGACCCTAATGCCAGGAGTTGGGTTGGTCCTGCATGTCATTGGGTGTGTGGGAGTATGGCAATTGAGGCAAAGAGGCCACAACACCATCTGCAGGCTAGTGTTCCACCTGCCCCTTCACCTGTCCTCCACCAAGCCAGTACTTGTGGCTTACACTTATGGCCAGCTGAAAAGCCACATAGAATCGAATTATGTCTGTGCTAGCTATATGTAAAAAAAAAATACTGGCGAAAAGAGAGATTGGAAAGAAGTCTTCTTCGATACACTGGATTAACCCTTCAAAAGGTCTATAGGCATATTTGTTGTGCCCGATGATTACGTTTGCAGTGAGGAGAGCACATTGTACGAATACATTGTGCACATGTGTTGTTGTCTGATGTACATATTACTCTAATTTGGCTTTAGGAAGGCTGGCCTTTACTCGCTGGATCAAGCAATGATAGATTATAGTGTGTTAGAGATCACGTAATTCGTGAAGAAGCAGAACTGTTGTCTTTAGTTAGCGATCCTTCTGAATAAGAATTGAGGTGTGGCCTTTGCTTTCTTGAAGAACGTATAGGACTTACAAAGTTACAGCTGTATGGTGGAGAGTGGCAAGGAGACAAAGAAGACACGTCGATTTTCTTGTTGAGGTCTTCCACTAAAAATATATTCAGAATCTTCTCTGAATAATGCAGAAGAGACGTCAGTGGATGATGCTTCCTCAGTTGAAGGGGATGATAGAAAGAGGCCACAACACCCTCTGCAGGCTAGTGATCCACCTGTTCCTTCATCTGTCCTCCTCCAAGCCAGTACTTGTGGCTTAGACTTATGGCCAGCTGAAAAGCCACATAGGATCAAATTATGTTTGTGCCAGCTAACAATACTGGCGGAAAGCAAGATTGGAAAGAGTCTGACTCCTTGAGATGGATTAAACAGATTGGAAGTGTAATCGTGATGTGAAAGCTAAAGAACTAAAAACGCTCATCTATGTAGTTTAGTTGATTGGTTACACTTTAGTGAATACATTCTGCAGTCTCCATCATTGCATTACATTGGAAACTCATCACGTGCGCCATTCAAGCCAGCGGGCTATGCGTGCAAGTCACATTTCTGAACCTGCCAAAAGGGGTGGATTCGGGTCGACAAAGGCAGAAAGAAGCACTTTTTCCCCATAGTAGGCATTGTCCACTTTTACGTGTTCTCTGTGTTGTTTGACAGTTATACTAGTTGGATAAACCATTTTGAGCAATTGTCCTATCTGCTTTGCTTCAATGTTTGAGAATGTTTGGCAATAATGTATTATCTGTACCTTTATCATCTTTCCATCGCTACCTATGCCTTTCATTATTGTGTTAGTACATTACATACTCTTTTCTAGGTGGCGGAGTGATTGTTTGAGCGTCACCGGTTGAACGGAAGGTAGTTATACCATTTTGAGGGTCCTCATTTCCTGTACCTTTTGAGTTGTTTCTGGAGGACCTAAACACTTGAAAGGTGGGTAATAAGAAAGAGCCAAGGTGGTAGTGTGGCTTAGGCGTATTTTGACCACTAACAAGCTATATTTGCGCTGTACACGCTCTTCCAAATCTAGGTGCGTTATGGGAAGAAAATTTCACCTTGCCACTATCGTAAATGTGCAGAATGCAGCAAGGGTGGTGGTCTAAGTCTGGTGGTGTCTTCTCCGTGGCAAGCGCTGGTGATTCATGCGTCTTCAGGGCTTTCACCGATCAAAGATAATGCCCCGACTGCCTGTCCCAGCACTTCCAGGACTAGTGATTGCAACTCATCAGAATTGTTCAATGCCATAGTTTCCTTTCCCCATTCTGCTTTCACTTATGGCACGTAGTTAACATCAGAGCTTCTTGGTGCTCGTCTGTTGAAGATAACTCTCCCTTCACCATGGGTTATAGCTTCCATCAACATTATTGTTGACCCGTGGGTTTGCATCCGAGGTTTCTCACAAGCCACAGCATGGATAGAAAGATACAAATCAGCGCAAAAGAAGAACCTGCAGAAGACCAAGACACTGAGAAAAAAAACTGAATACTTAGATCCAGAAGTGTATGTCTTAATTTGTATGGATTCTATACTCTAGCTAGGATTGCCCGTGTTAATTTATCACTATCTCTGGCAATACCTAGAGCATGTCCTAATGTGTGTCAAACTGATGTACAGGATGGTATACCGGGTGTCCACGAAAGAACGCAATCTATCAAATGTTATTCCCGTTCAAAAGCATTGCGTTCTTTCGTGGACACCCGGTATTTTTATAGGTAAACCATCAAAGGATGAAAACAATGTTGACTATGTTCCGTCTGTGTTTTGGAGAGGCAAAACTAAATCCCCCACGGGAACACATGTATCGATCCTCAGTCACGAAAGGGTGTGTGTGTGTTGTGAGACATTGGGTGAAGAGAGTAATGGAAGCACTATCAATGGTCAAGTTCATCTGGATAATGCTAATGGTGTAATCAGTAGACCAAGTGAAGCTTTGTGAAGCTTTAGACTTGTGAAATAATTATGGGCTTCAAGCCTCTTGAAAGCTTTTAGTTTTTCCCTAGTGTAACCTCATGGTGTATCAATCAGATGCGTATATATGGCTGGGAAGTCGACTGCCAGCCATTGTCTAATATCATCTATCCAGTGGCGATCGCTAAAACAATAAGGATCCATGGTTTCATCAAATGCATCTCCAACAGTCCGTGAAAACATTGGAGCTTTCTGACGTAGCGCGCCTTGTCGTTAGCCAATAAGCCGGTGATATCATGTTTAATTACATCATAAACTTCGAATGAACGCACATTTTGTCCCCCAGTAAACATTGCTTTGAACGTTCCCGGGATGTCACTGCAAAAGGTCTATAGGCATATTTGATGTGCCCGATGATTACGTTTGCAGTGAGGAGAGCACATTGTACGAATACATTGTGCACATGTGTTGTTGTCTGATGTATTATTAACCTTGAATTGGGGGTATGGCGAGACAGGCAAAGGAGCATGAGTAGACCTGCAGCTAATACACTATGTGTATCCATCGCCTACTACATCCAGAGATTATACCGTATTTTCTCCGCTACTTCTACAGCTCAAAGTGTGATAGCGTCGCCCGATCGATTTTACGCGAATACAGTGTCGACAACCACGCAGCCCTGCATGTAGATGGTATGTCGCGTCACGCTGGTACATGCATATCTATGGTACATGTAAGAGGGAACCGTAGCGCGATGCATCTTGTGTCGCTCTATCGTTGGGTATAAACGTGCGTACACGACACGACACATGCCATGAACAGTATGTGTTTAACCCTTACAACGCAACTGAAATGCACTCGCCTCTACTGCACTGTGAGAAACACTAGCTAGGACAATATACTTCACACCATTTTCCCCACCCAGTTAAAACAATAATAGTTTACCTATTCTTTGGCTCCAACGTTTCCATGTGTCGAGCAGTTTACTTGTGCACAACTTCGAGGTCACGCGAGCACTTCTATCACGTGAATGTGTAAACATGACCCAAATAGTATCTGTTTTTTACTATAATTGATGTTATTATCGTAAACTAAAAATGCAGCAACAATTTTTAACGCCTCTCTCACCAGTGTATTTGTGTTACATATACAAATGACCTCTGTTTTTCACTGTTATTATTTCTCATTTCCTGTTAAACTAAAAATGCAGCAAAATTTCCTCTCTCACCAGTGTAATTCAACTGTACTTGCGTTAGAGATCATCATTCTCTGCTTGTGTTCCGTACTATACTGCACTGCACCAAAGAGGTACCAGTATTAACAAGTAAACTGATTGTACAATAATTAGAAATGTTCCAATGTCATTTCCTGTTCCCTCCCTATTCCACCATAGCATATCACACACCCTCACTCCACGTCAGATTGCTTCAAGGTTCATTGTGCACACAAACATAAAACCACACACAAACACAGAAAACCACAGCAATTACAAAACATACACACCCACATACACATAGACACACATACACACTTTGACAGGGAGTGGGGCCATCTTCTAGGGTAAAACCCAAAGCAGGACTTAAAACATCACTCCCATACCAGATTACAACAGTTGCACCCAACCCACAAAGTTCTATGTCCATCATTTGCTCTCCAGCCAATCTTCATGGTCTATGTCATTGTCAAGGAACCTTCCACTCTCCAGACCTGCCATATCAAAACACAATGAGAAAATGTTGTATCATTACAAATCTGGTGACTTGTAGGCATGTATGTAGCGTACACTGTAAAAGATAGACTGGTGGATTGGCTAGACACATGACCCATCCTAACAACATACCTGTACAGTCCAGATCTATTTTGAATAGTTCACAGTGCACATTTGCCACACACACATTTTGCAGCATGTTCACAGACACTTAGACTGACACCCAAAGGTGTATAACCCTATTTAAACCACCAAACACATGATCATATGTACACACATGTACCATGATGGCCGCAAATGTGGGCGTGTCTAACATATTGAAATGTGAATCAGCCAAAGATGGTCCCAGCTGGGCACATAACAGTATGTGATTGTGTATGTGTACATCATTAACTAATTCAACAGACAATGACTTAGGGAACTATATAACTGCATAGCATATCACACACTTACCCTCTTGTCATAACACCAGATTCTCATTTGCACCCTGCCACACACACACACACACACACACACACACACACACACACACACACACACACACACACACACACACACACACACACACACACACACACACACACACACACACACACACACACACACACACACCTGCAAGTCATGTACTTCCACATTCTCATCATGTGCCAGCTGTTAGGACTGCACACACCCACTGGGGCATGCAACCCGAGGGAAGGGGCTGGGGACACCACCATTCATTAATAGACTAGGATTGGATATTGTTTAAAGTACTTAGCCCTAGTTAACCGATGAACTGGGCTGCTATGGCATGCAAGACATTCCTGTAGTGCACATGAGCAAGCCTGAGACAAGAGAGTAGTGACACTGGTGAGATTTTCTTTTTCTTTTAAAACCCATTTCCTATACAAGGACAATGCGAAACTCTGGGTGGTGTGAGTGGGCAGTGTCATATCACCACACACAATGTTGTACATACGTACCGGACACACCCCCAGACTCATGTCAATGCCACATGGGATTAGGGATCATAAACTACCATTCTGCCAATATAATGATTAGCCTAAATGATTATATAACAAGTGTACATGGACACGAGTAATGAATTCATGGAGCAACAAAGCATTAAACATAAAAAACATTAAGTAAAAACTGGTTAGTCTGTTGCCCCATTTTGGTTGAGTTATTAATACCATGTATGAAGGACGAGATAAATATAATACATTTATTTAATACTGGTAATTGACTGGCATATAGAGAACTGTACATTTCTCAACACAGTTGACCATATAAACTTTAATTTCAATCATGTTCAAATATTTACACAATACTTCAATACAGTTTTAGCACCATAGTTAGCAATGAACACACTGCCATCTCTGGCATCTAGTGCAGTACCATAGGGATTCTTCAGATTCTTCACTGTGTGGATCTTGTTCCCCTCAGGATCATAGATGGAGAGACAATTGCCCCAACACTCACTGACAAGGCTGTAACCTTCACCATCAATGGCTAGTCCTCTGGGACCATTAGGATCACCATACATTCTGACATACACACCTTCTTTGCTAAACACTTTGATAGTGTTTGAACCTTGGGCTACCACATGAATGTTTCCTTGAGGGTCCAAGTCAAGACCCCATGGAGACTGAAAACTATGATTGCCTGAGCACGTTTTTAGTTACCAAAGCTCCACCCACTTACAGTCCCCATCCTCCGTCATCTCGCTGGACGTTCCTAGGATATTGTTTCATCTCTGACCTGCTCCCTTGAGAGGGGTGTGTCTGTCACATGACACACAATCACCAATCCTAAGGATGGTCACCATGGAAACGAGGGACAGGAAGGGTGGGATGCAAGGGAAACAAGAAAGATATCGAAAATGAAACAAGTTAGGAGGAGAGGGAAAGGAAGGAGATAGCAGAAGAAGATTTCTGGCCACAACTAGCTAAGAGCTATAAAAGCACCCACACATGAGCTCACTTTCATGGCAAACAACATGTGGTGAAATGTTGACAGGATAATGATCACCAAATGAATTATAATTCTTCAAAGTACATGTTTACATTTCTCACTGCACACATACTGTATACTTCGTTCATCTGTACACATGCACACTTGCGTTACAATGCAATACACACAGAAGTGTACATAAAATGTCATATGTAGACAGTACAATATAGATGCAGATACAGTACGACTATTCATACACACGTACCAGCCATCTAGAAATGGTCCTCTATAGTCCCCAGACCAATCTCCATCTTCAGTCTGGTTTGCTGCAGCAGTGGTCTTTCCCATTCTAGATGTCATCACACAGACCACATGGCCCCTCCCCCTCTGGTCATGCACCTTAACCACACACCCTTGTTTAGTAAGTACCTCCAAGAAAGCTTGTGCAGCAAATGCAGAGTCCCACAACTGTGAGCCGTTAGTGCCCTGATAAGAAGAGGTGAGGGATAGGGGAGTGAAGAGGGAGAGGGGGAAGTGTGCACACATGTTCTGCTCCTGAGGATCATGTGACCGTCACATGCATTGTACATTGCCCTCAGATCTCCAAGGTGATCCCGATGCTGCAGAGAAATAATAAACTTCCCTCGCACAGCCAAGTCTGGAGTTACAGTATAAGATCATGGCCACACCACCCAACCATCTGTTATGCAATAAGCATTTCTTCCTCATTGCAGACAGAACCAAACATTGAAAGCTAATGACAACGTATAATCAACTGATTTATTTCAATATATGTAATGGGTTTATCTAATGACACTGCAATTTAATAATAAATTCAAATACATCTCACTGATAACAACTGACTCTTATTATCAAACCACTACAGTATGCTATTACTTCCAACCTTGCTCATCTGTCTGTAGTACTTGGAGCAGATGGGAGGGTTTGCTGGCACCTGGGTGTGTGTGTGTGTGTGTGTGTGTGTGTGTGTGTGTGTGTGTGTGTGTGCACAGTGTATGCGTGTGAGCATGGTATAAGTATGCTTACAGGTTCATGTACACATTAATCTGATGCACTGCGAATGTATGACTGCACACCAAATGCAGACAATGCAACACCCACACACATATGCACATGTACTAACACATTTGCATCAATAGACATGCACATACACACACAACTGAAAAACCAGTGGACAGCCTTCATACATGTACAATCAGAGAACCTTCTGTCTTTGTATGCTCCAGCCTTTGGTGGTGTCAAGACACAAAGATGACAGCCCTGCAGATGGCCCCTCCCCCTCTGGTCATGCATCTTAACCACACACCCTTGTATAGTACGTACCTCCAAGAAAGCTTGTGCAGCAAATGCAGAGTCCCACAACTGTGAGCCGTTAGTGCCCTGATAAGAGGTGAGGGTTAGGGGAGTGAAGAGGGAGAGGGGGAGTGTGTGTGTGTGTTTGTGTGTGTGTGTGTGTGTGTGTGTGTGTGTGTGTGTGTGTGTGTGTGTATCATTACTTGCATTTGCATGCCTTCAACTCCAATCCTGCATAGTAATACACTTCCCTCACACAGCCTAGCCTGGTCACATCACCCAACCATCTAAGCAAGTTTCTACCTTCTTGCAAACAAAACAACTGAGCACCAAACATTCAGCCATGTAACAAGATTGTTGGCAACCCCTGGGAGGCGGACATCAGTTGTCCATGAACTCCAGTTGCTCTCCCCATGCCAGCTGTCTACACTGAATGTATCTACTGCCCCTGTCCCTGGGGATGCAAAACACACTGGCCTATGCCATATTGGTTGTGCATTAAACTCATCAAGGGACTACATCCAAAGCTGAAGCTTTAACACAATACTCCGATGCTCTGAAAACTACATATAAATTTAAAACATTCAATGAAACTGTAACTCACAGGCAACCTAGCAATAGCAATTGCCTATTTCTCAATACGGTTGACCATACAAACTTTAATACCAATCATGTTTAGATATTTACATCACATGTCTTGACAATGCTCTACAAGTTCACAGTAATGCACATTACATCACATTCACTTTTCAAACACAATACTTCAATACAGTGTTAGCACCATAGTTAGCAATGAACACACTGCCATCTCTGGGATCTAGTGCAGTACCATGGGGATTCTTCAGATTCCCCACTGTGTGGATCTTGTTCCCTTCATGATCATAGATGGAGAGACAATGGCCACTATACTCACTGACAAGGCTGTAACCTTCACCATCAATGGCTATTCCAATGGGACGATTAGGATCACCATACATTCTGACATACACACCTTCTTTGGTAAACACTTTGATAGTGTCTGAACCATGAGCTGCAACATGAATGTTTCCCTGAGGGTCCAAGGCAAGACCCCATGGAGACTGAAAACTATGATTGCCTGAGCCTTTACCTACTATGGTTAATAACCAACCACCATTTTCATTGAATATTTGTATCCTATGGTTATGATTTTCAGACACAATCAGTTTGTTGTTGGAGTCGATGATGACAGCCACTGGACTATTGAACTGTCCCTGACCTGATCCCTGCTGACCAAACTTATGAAGGAACTTTCCACTTGATGTCAGCTTCTGTACACGATGGTTGCCATAATCAGCAACATACAACACATCTCCCTTGATGGATATACCATATGGAGAAGAGAACTGACCATTACCACTTCCACTACTACCTATGGTATTCTTCAGTTGACCTGTTTGATCAAACACATAAATGCAGTGATCATAGCTCCCTACATAGATGTCTCCATTGTCATGGATGGCTACACATAATGGCCTATTACACTGGATCACTTGTTGGGCATTACATAAGGTATGGTAGTCACGTTTAGGCCTCACATCAAGGTCATTAGGACTATTCTGTACATGCTGACCATCCATTGTGATGAGGAGCTGGTGAGGACCAGCAGTTTGAGGGGTGAGGGTGATGGTGTAGGTACCATCCCTGTGGTCCTCCACCTCTCCATACACAACTGCTCCATTATGGGTCTTGGACCTCATCTCACCCTTCATTTCGACACCACCATGTGGGTACTCCTCCCCCTTTGAGGTCTTGCTTTGTACCTTCACATGGTACCTGGTACCCACCCTGGCTACTGATGTGGACATCCATGTGCTTGAAGATGGAGAAGGGAAGAATACAATAATTTCACCCAATTTGGACAGTTGTGTGACTAGATCATCTGTTTTCACAGACACAGATATGTTGCTGTGTTGGTTTGGAGTGAGGGAAATGGTCTGGACCCTCTTGAGGGTGGCCTGCAGTTCAGTGGGTATGAGTCCTCCCAATGCTACAATCTCATGGTCAGTGTGGGTCTGCAGGATCTGGGAGGCCATATCAGTGTAGTGACCAATGTCTCCAACCATCTTCTCAAACTGTTCCTTCTGGAGGGTCAGAGCTGTTGTTTTGGACAGTGAAATGGCCTCCAACTCTGACAATAGTGTCTTTTTCCTTTCTTCCAATGTTTGTTGGAGTATTTCAAAGGCTTGGTTGATTGCCAAGAAAGCATTTCTTTTGGATATTTCCACTTCTTCTATCATCCTGTTATTTTCATCAATGGCTCCAGTCAGCTTTGTCACCACCTCTTTTGCATCTAAAAGTGCTCCTGAGATTTCCATTTGATGGGTCTTTGCTGCTGTTGATATTTCGATCACAGAGTGGCTTTTGTGGGTAATTGTACTGCAGAAACGGCATACCAGCAAGCTGCAAGTCTCACAATATAAATTCCAGTCATTGTCCTCATGGTTAGGCTGAGAGCAGTAATGATCTCTTGGCTTCATGGTGGTGTGCAGTTGTCTGGCTCCCTCCTGGTCCAGTCCAACAATTTTGTGACAGAAGGAGTGCAAACATGACAGAATTCTTGGATCATTGTAGGGCTTGGAGCACACACCACAGGTCATGTGTGGAAAGGGTTTCTCCATAACCACACTGTTGGTAGTGAAGAGTACAATAACTAAATTTAGCAGCTTATGCAGTCCTTACAAAAAACTTGAATTGTTTAGCCTATTCAAATCAACAATAAAAAAGGGCAGGTGAAATACAGCAGCAGGGTTAGTATTGCAGTATAGACACCTAGTTAAAAAAGGGTAGGAGATATATGTTGCAATACAGCAGCAGGGTTAGTATTGCACCTAGTTACGCAAGATGGAATATAAATGACCACTTGGGTGTGGTCCTCAATCACAGAAACAAAACAACTAACAATTGATTAATAGCAGCCAAAGAGTTAACTACCACTGTGTCTATGTCTTAGGCAATTCTGTTAGTGCTTGCATGAGGTTATCTAAACCTGGTCGTGTCTATAACGAGGTCTAATAGGTTATTTTCAAAACATAATCAGTATGCTAATCAACATTAGGTGATATATGATGCGATACAGCAGCAGGGTTAGTATTGCAGTACAGGAATCCAGACACCTGATGAATTCATAGCTAGTTATGTAAGATGGAATATATAAGAAGTCGATAAAACATAGACTAATAATAAGTTATTTTCAAAACATAATCAATTTGCTGGCTATGTTAAACCAGTGGTTAAGGTAATTGAATTTTAATATCAAATGGATACTTTAACAGTACAACCAGTTTCAAGCCATAGCTAAGTGAAAGGAATACTATAACATAACAAATAAATAAAAACATCATCAAGTACAAAAAGCTAACACTTTGCCCATACGTGTTCATGTAGGTTAACAACAGTGATTAGGAAGGTAGTTTGGAAGCAGTTATTTAGATAGACAGTTCTGAAAAAAAAAAACAAAAAAAAAAAACAACATACTGCAGAATCAAGAAAACATGAGCAAAATGACACAAAGTGTTCAGAGCTTAACTTGGTTGGCAATGCATTCCACTAGCAGTGGAAACATATGGAGCCTGGGTTGAAGAGGCATGCAATGCTTTCTCCTGCATAGCCATGCGTGAAGCCATCCTCACAAACTGTAGCAAATCCTAAGCCTTGGAGGATCTATATGGCCTGACTGAGCATTGTGCTTGTGAGAGCAAACGCCAGGGCCATCCTTGCTAGATCCTTGCAGGTGGCAGACATGCAGGGTCGATGCAATGGACTACTGATCTTTCTGTGTGTATATGTGTGTTTATTGGTTGGATTTGAATTTTTTTGTACCATCCCTATACTGTGTACAAATTAAAAAAATATTCCATCGACACAATTTGACAAATTGTTAAATACATAAATTACAATCAACGCAAAGTCTGGATCGTTTGAAGCCCGTCTTTAGAAATTCAATTATATGCTATACCAACGAACGTTTCTTGATTTGAAATTTCTTTTTAAAATTTACGGCATATAAATTCTACAACCAGCAGATGATTTAAGGCATGTGGTTGTTCCTGATTTGCCCAGATACTGCTCTTGATACCATGCCAAGACCTGCATGAGGGAGATGTGGCCATATACCCTTACTGCATGTGGGATGTGGTCGTTGACCTCTGTTGTCATGCCAACATGATGAACAGTTAGTGTGGAGTAGGGTCATGGCATAACAAGAGACAACACCACACCTGCTGACATTCTTGTTGCTGGAAGGGACAGAGGCAAACCTGCCACATTAGATATCACCATTACATCACCACTGCTCTGCCATCTTAGGTTAGGGAAGCCTATGCAGATGAGGACCACAAGCTCCACTCCAATGGACCCAAATGCCAGGAGTTGGGTTGGTCCTGCATGCCATTGGCTGTGGGGAAGTATGGCAATTGAGGCAAAGAGGCCACAACACCATCTGCAGGCTAGTGTTCCACCTGCCCCTTCACCTGTCCTCCACCAAGCCAGTACTTGTGGCTTACACTTATGGCCAGCTGAAAAGCCACATAGGATCGAATTATGTCTGTGCCAGCTAACAATACTGGCAGAAAGCGAGATTTGAAAGAGTCTGAATCCTTAAAATGGATTAAACGGATTGGAAGTGTAATTGTGATGTGAAAGCACAAGAACTAAAAACGCTAATCTATTCCATTACGTAGTTTAGTTGATTGCTTACACTCCAGTGAATACATTCTGCAGTCTCCATCGTTACACTGGATTAACCCTTCAACTACAATAGGCATAGTTGTTCTGCCCGATGATTACGTTTGCAGTGAGGAGAGCACATTGTACGAATACATTGTGCACATGTGTTGTTGTCTGATGTATTATTAACCTTGAATTGGGGGTATGGTGAGACAGGCAAATTAAAGGAGCATACCGTACTTTCTCCGCTTCTTCTACGCTCAAAGTGTAAGCAAGGTATGGTGATAGGATCTTACGTGAGTACAGTGTCGACGACCACGCAGCCCTGCATGTAGATGGTATGTCGCGTCACGCTGATACATGCATATCTATGGTACATGTAAGAGGGAACCGTAGCGATGCATCTTGTGTCGCTCTCCCTTCCCTCGTAGCGTTGGGTGTACATGAGTGTGCATGTAATGTTCCAATGGTGTAATCAGTAAACCAAGTGAAGCTTTGTGAAGCATTATACCAATAATTATCGGTAGGGGGGGGGGGGGGGGGGGGGGGGGTTCCATAAATGACATTCATATTATTGATGATGTTTTCGCGGTAATTAAGTTAGTGCAAAAACGTCATCCCACAATGCGTGACAACAGCTAGCTATAGACACCGCACGTTTAATGCAATCAGTAGCGCGAGTGCGTAAAGGTGGACAGTGTATTTGGTGCGAAATGGGAATGGCCCCTGCGCGCGCGCTCGTTTAACATGTGATAGGAAGCGAGCGCGCACAATGTGTCTTTGTTTGATTCTGTGCAAAATAACCACCGCTGATCGATAGCAGCCGCTTAAAACGACATGAGGGCTCCATTGTAAATGAACTATATAAAACAATGGGGTGTATGCGCTGCTCTCTCAATACAGGGTTAGTACATATAAGCAAGCATATTACTTTGCACACTACTTTTGGTGTCTGGATGAGCCTGCTACTACCAACATGTGTGAACCTGCTCGCCAGTTTAGGCATCACTGCCTTTCCATGGTTGTGTTTTGAAGAAGGCAAGATGTTTTGTATGATATGCACATCACAGGATGGAACAACAGGCCAATTTGTTGATGATAGCACCAGCTTTCATACACATTCACTAACAAAACATGCTGAAAGGTACATGTACACAGGCAGTTGTGTCCCATATATCATGCCAATGTTATCTAAAAACTGTAGCAGCCAGCATAAGTCCTGCATGCACACACTGAGTGGTCATACTTCAAGAGCTGAACAGTCAGTGATGTCTCGATTGGCTGTGCTGTTTCGAAATGCCCATGCCATTGCCAAGGCTGGTAGGCCATTCAGTGACATGGAGTGGATGTGTGCTCTGGACGAGAAGAAGGGTCTTGATGTCGGAGCATTATATAGGACTGATAAGAAGTGCTGTGAATCTATATTGCAGAAGAGCAGCGGGTGGGTTTGCAACAAAAGCTTCAGTCAAACAACTTCTTCTCTATCATGGTGGATGGCACCACTGACTCATCTGTTAGTGATGCAGAAATTATCTATATAAGGTACACTAGTACTTTGCTTGCTCAAATTCTTATATGCATAGGCAGGCTGTGAAAGGAGTGGTTTCTGTCCACTTTCTTGCCTATGTGAATATCACTCGAGGTACAGCTGACCACATATTAAATGCCATTGTGCTGGCATTGGAAAAGGGTCTCCAGATGACAAAACAGACCATCTTCACCAAGCCGGTTGGATGTGGCAGTGATGGTGCATCTGTAATGACTGGATGCAAGAGTGGTGTCAGCACTCGTCTGAAGGGGGAACAACCACTGTTGTTCACACTGCACTGCATGGCACATCGACTGGAACTGGGGTTCAAGGGAATTATTGGAGCAAATAGTTTTATGTCCACCTTTACAGAGCTGCTATTTGCCATCTATAATTTCTACCATTCCAGCGCACTGAACAGAGAAAACCTCAAGTCATCCTGTGCTGCAGCAGGTGTGAAGTTTCTAGCACCCAGCAGGGTTGGTGGTACAAGGTGGTTGCCTCACACCATGCTGGCACTAAAGAAGCTGTGGAACATATATCCAGCCCTAATGCAGCATTTTGAACAGGTTAGAACATTAAGATGGCACTGCAAAGCTAGCAAGGTAGTTAGTTATAATCACTTATTTAGTTGTCCATTGCAACAGGTGCAGGTGTGTCTACAGATAGCCAGGCCAAAGCAAAGGGCTTTCTAAAAAAGGTCTCATCTAAACGAACCATCTTGCTTGGGTCGTTTGTTACGGATGTTGTAGACACTCTGCATGATGTGTCATTGGCCATACAATCTTCATGTTATTCCCCTGGGTACATCATTAAAACGTTAAAGTCAACTCTGAATACGCTACAGGCACTAACCGAGAGGTGAATGCCAAGTTGCCAACTACACTGTACATAATTCAAAGTCACTTCTCTATTGCATGCATGTAGACCTGGCCACTATTTAACATCAGCCCTCAAAGATGAGTCATCGTTTCTGGGGGTCCCTTTATCGGGGAAGTACGATGCTGTTCAGCTGAAGGCTGACATGAAGTGCCTTGTGGATGGCCTCACAGCACAACTGGAGGTGCGACTTGGGGAGAATGGCAGTGACGAGTGCAATGCATTTTCTCTCCCTACACTCTTGGCCTCACCAGACAGAGGATGCAAGTATAAGTTTGCACTATTTCTATCAAAAGAATGTGCTGCTAAGCATTCTATTTATTAAGTAGCATTTGGAAATCAAGATGTAGCCCTCCTGCAAAGGCACTTTGGACCCATTTTTGAGAATATTGTGGTGTGGATGCCAGTGTTGTACAAACAGAATGGGATTTGCTCAAGGATGTAGTGTAGGTTCAGTTCACGTGTAAAGGCTTAAGTATTGAACTGGTACATACTTTAGGTACTCTCTAAAGGCTAAAGTTCCACCTAAGGAGCCAGAGTGGGTAGATGTGTTCAAGAAAGCCCAAATTCTTGTCCAAATCCCAGTGAAAAGTTCTTGGGCAAGAAAGGCCAAGAATCGGGCAAGAATGGCAAGATCTTGGCAAGAATGGCAAGATCTTGGCAAGACTCTTATGCCCTTGGCCAAGATAATTTTTCTCCTCTAATAATATTAAACAATATAATTGTTAAAATTGAAGAACTCATATCCAAACATAGTATTACATACACTTTAGTTCAATGATGTTCATAAATGTTGGGTTGCTTCACAATGATGTCAATATCACTATGCTTAGCAGGAATGTGTACACACTTCTGATGTATTGCTTCAACTCGTACTGCTACTGCTTTGTTTGAAACAGATATTTTCTTTACTTTCTTGAAACATTTATTTAATGAAGGTATTGTTAGCATAAAATGGTCTTCTTGCTCTGACATGTACAGCTTGAAGTAAATTTTCTTCAACAGTTTCAAATTTGTCAATAATTGCAGTTGGTTCTTCATTAAAATAAAACAACTTTTCTGATGGACCCCATCATTGTATTGGGTCCTACTTGAAACATACATACTGAACTGTCTCTTAATTTCATTGGATTCTTTCTAGCTTGGTATGATGTATGTTTAAGCATATATGAATTACATGATTTGAGTCCATTTTCTGGAATTGTGAGCCCTGCATTTCTAAGGATTTGCTTTTCACTCTCATCCAATGTGATAGTTTTGATTTTTCCCAACAGGTCCATCTTCAAAATAGTGAGATAAAACCTTTTGGTCTTGTCACTTTCTTGATTTGATTTCATTACTGCATTTTTGTGCAATGACAAGCTAATTTTCATGCAAATTGCATTGGTGAGACTAGGCAAGAAGTTTCTGCAGCCATGCTGGTCCCTTTTAATCATGCCATTCATATTTTCAAATCCAAAACATGAGTATGCCCAAAGTGGGCCTAACTGCCGCACAGATGCACATAAATGTATGAGACTGTGCACATTAGGAGTACACATACTTTCTGGGTGCAATTCTGGCATAAGATTGTAAAATTCAAGCAGCATCCTTTCTGCATCATTTATTAACTCCACTGAGAGGTTGGTGCCCAGCAGAATATGCATAGAACTTACAAGGAGTGCAAAATGATGAACATAGTCTGGTGGCAGATTGTCTTTAAGAATGGGCAATGAATAATACAGTAGCCAACTTCTGACTTCAGATGCTTTCCAAAAATGTGAGACGGAAATTGGGCAAGGAGATCATGGGGTGGCTTGATTCTGAGTAGCATTTTATCAATTTCTTTCACCCTGTTTCCAATATAAAACTTTAAATGCAGTCCTTTCTGGAACACCCACACTACAACTCCTCAGGTATTCTTTGTACCGTTTTCGCTTATTTTTGCCAGTTTGATCGCTCATGTTTGAACACAAATTTTGCGCAAGCAATTAATAGTTGACACGTAAAAAATTCTCACCACGTGTGCGTTAATCATGGCGAAAAGCAAGCGCACTGTAAGCTACCATAATTTTACTGGAAATGGATGAAAAGGAGGCTGAAAATAGTAAGCGAGTGCTTGTGGGTATACTAAACTGAGAATGTATGCATATAATGTAACTGCATGTACATGCACGCGCGTGCGCGTACAGTAGTGGCTTGCACATATATAGCGACAATTTGCATATCCCACATATGGAAAGTAAGCCCCATTCATTTTATGATTTGTATCGATATGCGCTCAACTGAGGTACCTGTTTATCATTACTCTAATTATACAGCTGGGCATTCCTTTTATACCACTTACCATGGTATTTAATACTAAAGAGCTAGGCGTCTGTAGTGAATGTGTGATTGCATATATTGGATCAAACTGATAGCTGTGTTTTGTTTACTGTGATCATATATATTTCAGGTGGTCAGTAAAAAGAGATTGGGGGAAAATGAACAGACTGACTTGGGACGATTGCAGGTACACATACAACTCTTAGCACTGCTATTGCACATATTGTCTGCATTTATGTTTTTTGTATAAGAAAAAACTCAAAACAGACCCTCATGCTAAGGTATAGATGCCTAAGTTTATGCCTGTATTATTGTTCTCCCTTCCACCAATGGGTTGAAGCTGCAGGAAATTGGATTTGATTCCCTTAATTGAACACTTTTAAGCATTGCAGATATTTTGCAAAACCAGGGCACTGGAGTGGCAGCTAGTGTTGGTGGTACTGCACCACTCTCTGGTGCTGGGGCACTAATTGTAGATGCTATTTCACAGTCCTGTCACGTTGATGGTCTTGCTACATGCAGTGTTAGTGTACTTGGTGCTGAAGGTAAGAAACATGAATAAAGCTTGTAATGTATGTGCTTTTGATCTACATGTATGTGCATCAAATAGGTACAACTGTCCAAGATGAAAAAAGTTTCATATCTGTATGTATGTGCATTATTGTTACAGAATGTCAACTAACAGTAATTCCTTCTTAGAAAGGTGGTATAGAATTGCTAAAGATAGACTCAACAGACATTGTAAAGTATGACCTTGCCTTGTTGGACGCACTTTTTACGGATGAAGAGCAAGCAACACATTGCTACAAAGCATCAGGAAAATCGAACAGTTCCAGTGTGTCAGCAAAACCACCAATGTCACCAGGAAGGGTGAAGACACTAGAAGGTAAGCAGTTAGACGTGATTACTTCATAATAGAATGAAACAAATTATTCAGAATGCATTGAAAAAAGTTTGGAGCAGTTGCAATGGCTGCAAGTAAAGATAAAATAAGAACGTCTCTGAAACAAAAATGCAGGACAAACACAGGAAATTAGCAGACCAGTTAAAAAGGTAAAATACAATAACATATATAAATGCATGTATGACATATATGTTTGTCCTGTGCACAGTGACCCCAACTGACTAAACTTTTCTTCGTCATGTGAAACTTTCGATTTTCTGTATATATGCATTATCTCATTGTATGTATCCGGTCCTCTTATACACATGTTATCAGTATCATATCAGCTATATCACAATGTATGATAATGTACACGTAGGCATGTGCTATGTATATATAAATGGATGCAATTCAAGATATCAGCATGGCCATGGGCAAGATATGGGCAAGATCATGGGCAAGAACATGGCCATGGCCAAGATCATGCCATGAACTTGGGTAAGATCATGCCATGAACTTGGGCAAGATCATGACCAGATCTTGGCCGCCATAATCTTGGCACATGGGCAAGACACTTGCCCAAGATCTTTAATGATCTTGCACAAGATCTTGCCAAGATTTTGCCCAAGATTCTTGGCCAAGAACATTACCTTGCCCAAGATTCTTGGCCAAGAACTTCTTGCTGGGAATGTGCTCCAGCTCGTTGATCTGTTACTGTCTTTGCCTGCCAGCAGTGCAGACTGTGAACGAGGATTCAGCCTGACTAAAGTTATTAAGTCAGACTGGAGGAGCAGGCTAAGGGACACCATGGTCACTGATTTGAGCAGCACAGTCCTGAAATTGCTGACTTTGATCCCACACCATCCATACTTAGGTGGAAAGGGAGCTGCAAACGCAGGCTATCTCTGTGCAGCAAATCTAGCTGATGAAATGGAGTCAGATGATGAAATGATCGATGCTTTTTAAAATGAAGTTACATTTAATCTTTTGCATGTGGTTAATATGTGCACGCGTTGTTGTAACAACATGTTATGGTAGCTGCAACAACATGCTATGATAGGCGTCCCACATAAATGAATGTCATTTATGGTAACCGTTAAGTCGACCCCTGATTATGGGCTTCAAGACTCTTGAAAGCTTTTAGTTTTTCCCTAGTGTACCCTCCTGGTGTATCAATCAGATGCGTATTAATAGCTGGGAAATCGACTGCCAGCCATTGTCTAATATCATCTATCCAGTGGCGATCGCTAAAACAATAAGGATCCATGGTTTCATCAAATGTATCTCCAACAGTCCGTGAAAACATTGGAGCTTTCTGACGTAGCGCGCCTTGTCGTTAGCAAATAAGCCGTTGATATAGTCATAGTTCATGTTGAATTACATCATACACTTCGAATTAACGCACAATTGTCCCCCAGTAAGAACGTTCCCGGGATGTCACTGCAAAAGGTCTATAGGCATATTTGATGTGCCCGATGATTACGTTTGCAGTGAGGAGAGCACATTGTACGAATACATTGTGCACATGTGTTGTTGTCTGATGTATTATTAACCTTGAATTGGGGGTATGGCGAGACAGGCAAAGGAGCATGAGTAGACCTGCAGCTAATACACTATGTGTATCCATCGCCAACTACATCCAGAGATTTTCTCCGCTACTTCTACAGCTCAAGGTGTGATAGCGTCGCTCGATCGATTTTACGCGAATACAGTGTCGACAACCACGCAGCCCTGCATGTACACATGCATGGTATGTCGCGTCACGCTGGTACATGCATATCTATGGTACATGTAAGAGGGAACCGTAGCGCGATGCACCTTATGTCGCTCAGCCTCTCCCTTCCCTCGTCACCCGGAGAGCGTTGGGTGTAAACGTGCGTACACATGTAGTACAGTGTAATGTTCAAATGCATTAGAAAATCACGTCCATGATCCAAATGCACCGCCTAAGAATGACAACGACACAAGCCATGAACGGTATGTGTTTAACCCTTACAACGCAACTGAAATGCACTCGCCTCTATTGAACTGTGAGAAACTCTAGCTAGGCCAATATACTTCACACCATTTTTCCCACCCAGTTAAAACAATAATGGTTTACCTATTCTTTGGCTCCAACGTTTCCATGTGTCGAGCTGTTTACTTGTGCACAACTTCGAGGTCACGCGATCACGTGAATGTTTTGAAAATGACCTTAATACATATTATTTCACACACATCTGTTAAAATGCAGGAACAAATTTTTAATGCCTCTTTCAACAGTGTAATTCAACTGTACTTGTGTTAGAGATCATCATTCTCTGCTTGTGTTCCATACTGCACCAAAGAGATATCAGTCAGTATTAACAAGTAAACTGATTTTAGAAATGTTCCAATGTCATTTCCTGTTCTCTCCTTGTTCCACCTGTATAGCATATCACACACCCTTACCCCATGCATACATTAGTTCGTATATAATCTATGTCCCATGTCAGATTCATTGTGCACATTGTCACACAAACACAAAATCACACACAAACACAGAAAAGAACAAATTACAAAACATACACTCCCACCTACAAATAGACGGACAAACACACTTTGAGTGGGAGTGGGGCCATCTTCTAGGATTAAACCAAAGCAGGACTGAAAACACCACTCCCATACCAGATTACAACAGTTGCACCCAACCCACAAAGTTCTATGTCCATCATTTGCTCTCCAGCCAATCTTCATGGTCGATATCATTGTCAAGGAACCTTCCACTCTCCAGACCTGCCAACAATACATATCAAAACACAATAAGGGTATCATTACACTCCCTCCTCCTGCCCCCAGTACAGCACTACCTCACAATACCAAATAGGTTTAGTGCCATTGTGCACGCCTGCAACAAATAAACACACAACCACATAGATGTACAAAGAAAAGGTCGAGTTATATGCCTAGGTCTTTTGAGAACTCCAACCATCTCTGGGCTGAATCCTTCCCATACCCATCTTTGGCAGATTCTGATTTCCAGCAACCATGCCGCTTAAATAGCGTATCCTGCACACCAGCATTGGCTGCCGCTATGGCACCCCCTGCAGGTAGGCAATGCATACCAAACAATGCAGGGTCAAACCCAAGCTTTGCTATCTTATCCAGCAATAGCTCCCTTAGCCTAGAGTAGCTGAGGCCACCAGCATTATGCAAACTCTCTCCTTCCTTTGTCAGTACTATTGCCCGAAACAGCATTCCATGGGATCTAACTTCCCGATATGAAAATATCTTTCCATCATGCTCACAGGGCATGTTACTGACCCAGTGTGTGCAATGACTAAGGATGCACACTCCCGGTATTGGTCCGTCTTACTGGACTGCACATTGATCACCATTGTACTTGTGCACGCCTGCAACAAATAAACACACAACCACATAGATGCACTGATGATGGGGTCATACCATCACCTCCTCCATACAGTGGCACTGATGATGGGGTCATACCACCACCTCCTCCATACAGTGGCACTGATGATGGGGTCATACCACCACCTCCTCCATACAGTGGCACTGATGATGGGGTCATACCACCACCTCCTCCATACAGTGGCACTGATGATGGGGTCATACCACCACCTCCTCCATACAGTGGCACTGATGATGGGGTCATACCACCACCTCCTCCATACAGTGGCACTGATGATGGGGTCATACCATCAAATGCCAATTGAAGCACTCAACATTACAGCTCAAGCCACACTAAGGCTCAAGGCTCAAGAAAACACAGCTTCTCTTCTGGATTTCAATACAATTGAAGACAAAACCAATTCTTGTTTCACTCACCCTGGTATGAAAATTGAAGCCACTTTTGAGGCACTTTGTCCGGCACACTCTCTGTATAATCATCACTGCAGGGGAGGACAATTGCAATGGGTGGAGGAAGGGAAGGTGTGGGGAGGAGGGAGAGAAGGAAGATGAGGGAATGGGGAAAAGGATGGGTAGGTAGGGAGTCAAAGAGAAGGAGAAGATAAATAATACAATGTGCGAGGATATAGAGCAATGACAAGAGAGGGTGTGATAAGGACTGTGGGCGGGTGGGTGGGTTGGAGGAGGGATGAAGGGAAGGGACAATTCCTCACCTGTCATGAGCAGCACCAGTGTAGAGGTCACTCAGGTGGATGTACTCAACGGAGGAGGCATTCTTGTTGAGAAATGCAACAATCTGATTGGACAGCAGGAGAGTGACGGCCTCTGAGGAATCCGAAACGACCATCAGGGAGGAGTCAAGGTCTTTGGTGCGCACAACGGTGGAGTAATTTTTCTGGGTGAGGGAGGGAAAGGCAGAGGAGGTAGGAATGATGGTGGGAGGGAAAGGGGGCTGAAGTCCTACACACATTCACCACACACACATAAATACACCAACACACACACTACAAACAGAGCCACACACATACACACACATGTACACACAAATGTGTACCAGAGGTCTCTGTGAAAATGCTGCACCAATTCAAACTTGGCCTCCCACACACACCCTCCCCCAATCATGCTAACCCACACACCAAATCCTCAAGGTCCTTGCTCTGCTTAAGGATGGTCTTCTTCTGGCCCAGAGCCAGCACCATATTGTCCATATCATCAGCTGCTGGCTGAAAGGTGAGCATCTAAAAGGGTTGGATGATGAGGCGGTGATGGGGAAGAGGTAGAGGAAGGAATACGAGGAGAGGAGAGTGAGGGTGGGAAGTGAAGAGGGAAAGTGGAGAGGGAAGGGCAGGGAAGAAAGAGGAGGTGAGGGAAGGGGGAGTGGGAAGTGGGGAAAGGGGAGTGGGGAGGGGGTGGATTGTGGTTGGGAAATGAGGGAGGATGGGTGCAGGAAATGAAAGTTTGAACACAGGATTCAACTTGCGTCCTTGCATAAAGGTGATGGGGATAGGACTTACAACAGTATCTGGGGAGGGGCGTACCAGAGACAGCAGCAAAGTGAACAGATCTTGCCTCCGCTGGAGCTGTTAGTTGGAAAGGTGGAAGCAATGGGTAGAGATGGGGCCTTGCAAGAGATATACAAAAGTTTCAAGGAACTAAAAACTAGTAGTTGAGGTGTCTAAAAAAAATTCACCACATTTCCACTCTACAATGGATGGCCAATTTATTTGGTTCTGCGGAAAAAAACATAGGGGGTAGAGGATGTAAGGGAGAAGAAGGTAATGGAGGAATGTGGAGAAGGAATACACTTGACAAGTGGGAAGGATGAGAGGGAGGATGTGTAGAGGAGGTTTGTAGGAGGTGATGGGAGTGTGGGATGGTAGAGAGAGGGATTGTGGAGAGAGGGATGATGGGTGGAAAGGAGAGGGAGATGGTGGATGGAGAGGAGTGTGGATGGTGGATGGAGAGGAGGGTGGGATGAAAGTAATGGCAGGATGTGGGAGGAGGGGTGTGGTGGGTGGTCTGTTGATTTGAGGAAAAAAAAGATACAGGAATAAAGAGCTTGATGAACATGAAGAGTTTGTGGCCACAGGTTGTGTGTGGTGGAGCTGATACATATCACACAACGTACCAAAGCACCTCTGTTGTGTGTGTGTGTGTGTGCACCTCTTTTCAACCTGAACACAGGTTGAAAAGAGGTGCACACACACACATACACACACACACAAATGATCTAGTGAAAGCATAGGGCAGGTGTATAGCGACATAGTATTGCAAGTGAACATGGGGATAGGCGTGGCATAAGATCAAATGACAAAGATGAAGTATTGTGCAGTAAGAAAGCGTGACTAACAGGTTGATGATAACAGAGCAGAAACAAGAAAAAGGACACATGCACATAAACACACTCACACACACATACGTTGATAGTGGAGTCCAATGTCCATCTCAAGCCGTTCTGGGAGGCTGACTGCTCGAACTGGTGGTTGTGGCAGGTCTGGTTGTCTATGCTGTCACGTATTTCGTTGGACACACAAGGAACTCTTCCATTGCTTCGACATGGTACATGGTGTGTGTGTGTGTGTGTGTTGTATGTGTGTGGTATGTGTGTGTGAGTATATGTGTGTGTATTTGTGTGTATGTGTGGTGTATGTTGTGTGTGCATGTGTATGTGTGTGTATGTGTGTCTGTGTGTCCTCCTGCCTACCCACCTCAACCTCACTGCTACCCACCTCATCTTCCACCACCTCTCCTTCACTACCCTGCATATCACCATAACCAGTGCTCCTCCCCTGACTACACATCCCCACACCCATGATCACCCTTCATCTTCACCACCATCCACCAGGGGAGGGGGGGTGGAAGGTAGGGGTTGAGGAAGGAGGTGGAAGGAGGAAGGAGGGGAAGGAGGAAGGGTGGGAAGGAGGAAGGAGTGGGTAAGGAGGAAGGACGTGGGGGAAGGAGGAACGGCTGGGAAGGAGGAAGGATGTGGGAAGGAGGAAGGTAGTGGGAAGGAGGAGGAGTGGGAAGGAGGAAGGAGTGGGAAGGAGGAAGGAGTGGGAAGGAGGAAGGAGTGGGAAGGAGGAAGGAGTGGGAAGGAGGAAGGAGTGGGAAGGAGGAAGGAGTGGGAAGGAGGAAGGAGTGGGAAGGAGGAAGGAGTGGAAGGAGGAAGGAGTGGGAAGGAGGAAGGAGTGGAAGGAGAAGGAGTGGGAAGGAGGAAGGAGTGGGAAGGAGGAAGGAGTGGCAAGGAGGAAGGAGTGGGAAGGAGGAAGGAGTGGGAAGGAGGAAGGAATTGGAAGCAGGAAGGAGTGGGAAGGAGGAAGGAGTGGGAAGGAGGAAGGAGTGGGAAGGAGGAAGGAGTGGGAAGGAGGAAGGAGTGGGGAGGAGAAGGAAGATAAGGGAGGGAGACGAATTGGTAGGTAGGAGTCAAAGAGAAAGAGAAGATAAATAATACAATGCAAGGATATGGAGGCAATGGACAGCAGGAGGGTGACGGCCTATGAGGAATCCGAAACGACCATCAGGGAGGAGTCAAGGTCTTTGGTGCGCACAATGGTGGAGTAATATTTCTGGGAGGAGAAGGGAGAGGACTGTGGTGGAAGGTAGGAGGGAGGGAGGGAGGGAGAGGACTGTGGGTGGAGAGAGGGAGGGAGGGAGGGAGGAAGGGAGGGAGGGAGGAAGGGAGGGAGGGAGGGAGGGAGGAAGGGAGGGAGGGAGGGACACACTTGAATACATATATTTTGATCTCACATGTGCAGTTCTCAAAAGATGCAATACAATACCCATAATGACGGGATGGATGACCCCACTGCCTCCACAATGCCGTCAACATACCACAGTCACAGGTTCCTTCCAAACCTTAGGTTTTGCCTAAATGCTACTTAAACCCCCTCATTATGCGGGACCCATTTAACAGCTGGAGCCCCTCCAACCCATGCTACCGTCCTAGCTTTTGGACTCAGTGGACTCACTGAGGTGCTACGCGTACAGCACCTGATGAAGCTCCCTGCACTGGGAAGCTTGGCACTCCTTGTCTTGCATCGGCCCAGGTTCTCCAGCGTTGGTAGGCCCCAAGGTATTTCTTGGTGGTGCTCTCTGCTTGGCTCCTCAACACTGTTGCTGGTACAGTGTAGGATACACACTGCAATCCAACACCAAAGTATATTCTCATTGCAAAGCACTGTCGTATTGGGGAACCTCCAGCTAAACAAGTGTGAGTCTGCTCTGAAAGGTCTGACCAACCTCTCTTACAGTGGCCATGCCCATGTGTTCACTTTAAATGGTGCCCAGCTGGCCACATCATAGGACAGATTCCCAACAACAGTGTCCCATGGGCTCCATATTTCTCAGCATGCCTAATAACCCTTGGTATGGGAGGTGGTCCCCACCAGTTGCTCTCCCCATGCCAGTCTACAGTGAATCCATGATTCTACTGCTTCTGTAGAGATTCTAGCACCCTCCCCCCTGTCATTATTTCCCTCTGCATATCTTCATCTGGCAACCAGTTGCCCTGAGCGATATGCATGCCATGCTCTACTGTATACCCACCTTACCTTGTGTCGCTAGCATCTGAGTACACACACCTAGCTGCAGCTGGCCTATGCCATATTGGTTGTGCATTAAACTCATCAAGGCATTCTGTCCAAATCTGAAGCTCTATGCTACCATGCTTGCCAGGTTTCCAACAACGCATACAATGCCCATGTCATGAACCTGGCTACATGCCACACCCACTGCTATACCCATGGATATTATTCTACCTAAGACATGCCACATCGGGCTTGATTGTTTTACAGCTACTTCTAGTCAACGCTGTATAAGGCTCTAATGTATGCCTCAGGTACTTAAATACACCCTTTTCTCTAAATCCAAGGTCAAACCAAGCAAGGACAGAACCACTTTTAAAAGTATCCTAAACCCATGATGATGCACAAAGCTCCTGTACCCATAAAGGCAAACACCTTCCTCACCAATGGAAGGTGCTCCCGCACATGTGCTACACAATTAGGTGTCCCTATGTCAGCACTCCTACACCAAGTGCTCTCACCAGCCACGTGTCCACTACCCTTGGACAAAGGATACAGCACACTCTTCACACACTGAAGTGGTCCAGCTCACCACAGTGAAAACATGACCCCATGGGCCTGGAAACCACACCACCTGCCATCTTGAGGGTTAGGGGAGCTTAGTTGCTGTGTAGGTTGGGAGCTGTGTCCTATCTGGTGGCCGCCTCCTCTCTCACCCTGACATCGTGCAGCTTGCGTTTCTTGGCCATCTTCTATTCCACTGCTCTCTCAGCCTTCTCCATTTCTTTTTCGTCTTCTGAGTAGGAGGCCAAGGTGTCATCCTCACATTCCACCATGACCCCACCCACCCCTTTAGGAAACCACACAAATACAAATGACTTACAACCGAAAAAGCCACACCCATGCAATTTGGTTCAGGCATCACTGCCACCATTGGAGTAACATTACATGGCATTGTTTCTCCGAGAAGGGACCTAACGTGTTTTTTTTCAAGATATCTAATTTTTTTTTTTTTTTTAACATTCTAAAAGTCAAAAGTCTGAAATGTGCTATACACATTGCTTCTGGAATCTGTCATGGAGTTGTAAGTCTTCTTATTTTAAACAGCCATACATTTCAAAGCAGGCGTTATATTTCTATTGCATAGTAGAAATGTTATAATGTTATAATGTGTGCACTACTTTCCCTTTTTGCTGAAATGATCCCATATATAAACTCAATTAATACTGTAACCGACAGGCAACAGGACAGCTGCAAATTACTCAATACGGTTGACCATACACATTTTAATATCAATCATGTTCACATATTTACATCACATCCACTTGAAAATGTTCTACGAGTATCACATTAATGCACATTACATCACATTCACTTTTCAAATACAATACTTCAATACAGTGTTAGCACCATAGTAAGCAATGAACACACTGCCATCTCTGGGATCTAGTGCAGTACCATGGGGATGCTTCAGATTTCCCACTGTGTGGATCTTGATCCCTTCAGGATCATAGATGGAGAGACAATTGCCACTATTCTCACTGACAAGGCTGTAACCTTCACCATCAATGGCTAGTCCTCTGGGACCATTAGAATCACCATACATTCTGACATGCACACCTTCTTTGCTAAACACTTTGATAGTGTTTGAACCTTGGGCTGTAACATGAATGTTTCCCTGAGGGTCCAAGGCAAGACCCCATGGAGACTGAAAACTATGATTGCCTGAGCCATTACCATCTATGGTTAATAACCAACCACCATTTTCATTGAATAATTGTATCCTATGGTTATTAAAGTCAGAGACAATCAGTTTGTTGTTGGAGTCAATGATGACAGCCACTGGCCAATTGAACTGTCCCTGACCTGATCCCTGCTGACCAAACTTATGAAGGAACTTTCCACTTGATGTCAACTTCTGTACACGATCGTTGCCACTATCAGCA
Source organism: Ephydatia muelleri (assembly GCA_013339895.1). NCBI lineage: Eukaryota > Metazoa > Porifera > Demospongiae > Spongillida > Spongillidae > Ephydatia > Ephydatia muelleri. The sequence goes on along the minus strand of JABACO010000004.1, from coordinate 6,378,494 downwards.
ACATACAACACATCTCCCTTGATGGATATACCACGTGGATAAGAGAACTGACCATCACCACTTCCACTACTACCTATGGTACTCTTCCGTTGACCTGTTTGATCAAACACATAAATGCAGTGATCACCACTCCCTACATAGATGTCTCCATTGTCATGGATGGCTACACATCTAGGCGCCTTACACTGGATCACTTGTTGGTCATTACATAAGGTATGGTAGTCACGTTTAGGCCTCACATCAAGGTCATTAGGACTATTCTGTACATGCTGACCATCCATTGTGATGAGGAGCTGGTGAGGACCAGCAGTTTGAGGGGTGAGGGTGATGGTGTAGGTACCATCCCTGTGGTCCTCCACCTCTCCATACACAACTGCTCTATTATGGGTCTTGGACCTCATCTCACCCTTCACCTCTACACCACCATGTGGGTACTCAGCCCCCTCTGAGGTCTTGCTTTGTACCTTAACATGGTACCTGGTCCCCACCTTGGCTACTGATGTGGACATCCATGTGCATGAAGATGGAGAAGGGGAGAATACAATAATTTCACCTAATTTGGATAGCTGCCTGACAAGATCATCTGTTTTCACAGACACAGATATGTTGCTGTGTTGGTTTGGAGTGAGGGAAATGGTCTGGACCCTCTTGAGGGTGGCCTGCAGTTCAGTGGGTATGAGTCCTCCCAATGCTACAATCTCATGGTCAGTGTGGGTCTGCAGAATCTGGGAGGCCATATCAGTGTAGTGACCAATGTCTCCAACCATCTTCTCAAAATGTTCCTTCTGGAGGGTCAGAGCTGTTGTCTTGGACAGTGAAATGGCCTCCAACTCCGATAATAGTGTCTTTTTCCTTTCATCCAATCTTTGCTGAAGTATTTCAAAGGCTTGGTTGATGGCCAAGAAAGCAGTTCGTTTGGATATCTCCACTTGTTCTATCATCCTGTTATTTTCATCAATGGCTCCAGTCAGCTTTGTCACTACCTCGTTTGCATCTTCAAGTGCTCCTGAGATTTCCATTTGATGGGTCTTTGCTACTGTGGATATTTCCTTCACAGAGTGGCTTTTATGTGAAAGTATAGTGCAGTGAGGGCATACCAGCAAGCTACAAGTCTCACAATAAAAATTCAATTTATTGTCCTCATGGTTAGGCTGAGAGCAGTAATGATCTCCTGGCTTCATGGTGGTGTGCAGTTGTCTGGCTCCCTCCTGGTCTAGTCCAACAATTCTGTGTCTGGACACTATTCGATTGCGCTTGTGGTGTTCAAGGCAGAAGGCACACAGAAAGTGATGGCAAGCACAACAGAACACCACTGCAGGATCACTGCTTCCTTCAGCGCATTGGTCACATGCTACATCACTGTTACTGGTCATCTTGGACATGTACCCTGCTACCTCTACTTCAAATCCAAGATGGAGGTTCTGAGGGAGAACACTGGCCCCTCCCACTGGGATGTTGATGTTTTGTTCACAGATGGGACATTGGAACATTTGTTGGGAACCACTTTTCTCTATCTCATGATGGAGACATTGTAGACAGGAGTGCAAACATGACAGAATTCTTGGATCATTGTAGGGCTTGGAGCACACACCACAGGTCATGTGTGGAAAGGGTTTCTCCATAACCACACTGTTGGTAGTGAAGAATAAAATAGTGCAGTCTATACAAAAGCCCTTGAATTTATGGACCTACGCAATTCAAAATCAATTAAACTACTGTACATGTGTTACAGCTTCAGGGCTAGTATTGTAGCATAAGAATCCAAACACCTGATGAATGCTTAGCTATAGATATGCATAACAGCATATAAATGACCACCGGACAATAGCTAAAATATTATGGTTTCTCCATAACCACACTGTTGGTAGTGAAGAATACAATAACTAAATTTAGTAGTCTATCCAGTCCTTACGCAGCACTTGAATTATTTAGCCCATTCAAATCAACATTAAAATGGGTATGTTGCAAAAAGTGCAACACAGGGTTAGTATTACAGTATAAGAATCCAGACACCTGGTTAATTCTTAGCTAGTTATGCAAGATGGAACATAAAAGAACACAGGAGTGTGGTCCTCAATCACGGAAATAAAAGGAGTACATAGCAGCTGACTAGTTAACAACCGTTGTAGTCTCTATGTCTTAGACAATTCTGTTAGTGGTTACCTAAACCTGGTCGTGTCCATAATGGTCAAAACATAATCAATGTGCTGAATTTGTTAAACCAGTGGTTAAGGTAATTGAATTTCAATATCAAATGGATACCAATTAACAGTACATAGCCATACCTAAGTGAAAGAAATACTATTACAAAACAAATTAATAAAAACATCATCAAGTACAAAAAGCTAACACTTTGCCCACACGTGTTCATGTAGGTTAACAATAGTGATTTGGAAGGTAGTTTGGAAGCAGATTTTGAGGGTTATTTTGATTATTTGATGACGATAGACAGTTTCTGAAAAACACAATACATACTGTGTACATATTTTAAAATAGAAAATATTCCATCGATGCAATTTTACAAATTTTTCAATGCATAAATTGACCATCGACGCAAAGTCCGTATCGATTGAAGCCTGTCTTCAGAAATTTCCATCACAATAATTGACAAGCATGCTATGCCAACAAACATAATTTCTTGATTTGAAATATCCTTCTTATATTGATGGCTTATAAATTCCATTACCAGCAGATGACTTATGGGATGTGGTTGTTGCTAATTGTGTCCAGATACTGCTCTTGATCCTCTTGATCACCATGCCATGACCTGCAGGCATGAGGGAGATGTGGCCATATACCCTAACTGCATGTGGGATGTGGTCGTTGACCTCTGTTGTCATGCCAACATGATGAACAGTTAGTGTGGAGAAGGGTCATGGCATAACAAGAGACCACACCACACCTGCTGACATTCTCATTGCTGGACGGGACAGAGGCAAACCTGCCACATTAGATATCACCATTACATCACCACTGCTCTGCCATCTTGGGTGAGTCGTGTGAACAGGATAGGGAAGCCTATGCAGATGAGGACCACAAGCTCCACTCCAATGGACCCAAATGCCAGGAGTTGGGTTGGTCCTGCATGCCATTGGCTGCGGGGAAGTATGGCAATTGAGGCAAAGAGGCCACAACACCATCTGCAGGCTAGTGTTCCACCTGCCCCTTCACCTGTCCTCCACCAAGCCAGTACTTGTGGCTTACACTTATGGCCAGCTGAAAAGCCACATAGGATCGAATTATGTCTGTTCCAGCTAACAATACTGGCGGAAAGCGAGATTTGAAAGAGTCTGACTCCTTGAGATGGATTAAACGGATTGGAAGTGTAATTGTGATGTGAAAGCACAAGAACTAATCACGCTCATCTATTCCATTACGTAGTTTAGTTGATTACTTACACTTTAGTGAATACATTCTGCAGTCTCCATCATTGCATCGGATTGGAAACTCATCACGTGCGCCATTCATATGCCCACGAGCTATGCGTGCAAGTAAGAAAGAGCGAGAGTGGTAGTGTGGCTTCGTCACCCGGAGAGCGTTGGGTGTAAACGTGCGTACACATGTAGTACAGTGTAATGTTCAAATGCATTAGAAAATCACGTCCATGATCCAAATGCACCGCCGAAGAATGACAATGACACAAGCCGCCATGAACAGTATGTGTGTTTAACCCTTACAACGCAACTGAAATGCACTCGCCTCTACTGCACTGTGAGAAACACTAGCTAGGATAATGAACTTCACACCATTTTACCCACCCAGTTTAAAAAAATAATGGTTTACCTATTCTTTGGCTCCAACGTTTCCATGTGTCGATCAGTTTACTTGTGCACAACTTCGAGATCGCGCGATCACGTGATTGTTTTGAAAATGACCTTAATATCACGTGAATGTATAAAAATGACCTTATTAAAATATCTCAATGTTATTATTTCACACACATCTCCTGTTAAAATGCAGGAACAAACTTTTAATGCCTCTCTCAACAGTGTAATTCAACTGTACTTGTGTTAGAGATCATCATTCTCTGCGCTTGTGTTCCGTACTATACTACACTGCACCAAAGAGGTACCAGTATTAACAAGTAAACTGATTGTACAATAATTAGAAATGTTCCAATGTCATTTCCTCTTCCCTCCCTATTCCCCTATATAGCATATCACACACCTTTACTCCAGGTCAGATTGGTTAAATGTTCATTGTGCACATTGTCACACAAACACAAAATCACACACAAACACAGAAAAGAACAAATTACAAAACATACACTCCCACCTACAGATAGACGGACATACATACTTTGAGTGGGAGTGGGCCCATCTTCTAGGATTAAACCAAAGCAGGACTGAAAACACCACTCCCATACCAGATTACAACAGTTGCACCCAACCCACAAAGTTCTATGTCCATCATTTGCTCTCCAGCCAATCTTCATGGTCTATGTCATTGTCAAGGAACCTTCCACTCTCCAGACCTGCCAACAACACATATCAAACACAATGAGAAAATGTTGCATCATTACAAATCTGATGACTTGTAGGCATGTGTAAAAGAGTGGTGGATTGGCTAGACACATGGCCCATCCTAACAAAATACCTGTACAGTCCAGATCTATTTTGAATAGTTTACAGTGCACATTTGCCACACACACATTTTGCAGCATGTTCACAGACACTTAGACTGACACCCAAAGGTGTGTAACCCTATTTAAACCACCAAACACATGATCATATTTTCACACATGTACCATGACAGCTGCAAATGTGGGTGTGTCTTTTACTGGGAATGTGAATCAGCCAAGCTGATCACAGCTGAGCACATAACAGTATGTGATTGTGTATGTGTACATCATTAACTAATTCTACAGACAATGACTTAGGAAATTATTTCCTCACTATATAACTGGGTTAAAGGCTCATTTGCACCCTGCCACACACACACACACACACACACACACACACACACACACACACACACACACACTTACGCACACTGTACAAACACACTCACACACACACACACACACATACACACACACTAACAACACACACAGCTCATAGTCTGACTGTTCTGGCTTCACAAACAACTTAGTTTTGCATTAAAGGAAAGGGCTCCTGAATTGTAGAAATTTTGTCCATAGTATTTTACAACTGAGGGTTTGGGTGCAGACTGCAGAGATAGTACCAGTACAAGTTAAATGTACTTATTACCACTCTCCCACTTTCATACTGGATGCCGATTGTTGTCTCTCCATCTGATGCATTCAAAATAGTACTAATGTTGTGTTATCCTCACATATGGGATGGTTGTATTTCAATGAGCTTTTTCAAATCAAAACTTATACACAAGCTAGCATACACATCACACATACATATAGAGATCATAGATACTTACACACACACACACACACACACACACACACACACACACACACACACACACACACACATGCATGCAGACTGAGAGGGAGAAAGGATAGATTTATAGCCATTTACACAAGAGATACACACACATACACGCGCGCACACACACACGCACGCACAGAACACTTACATGTATACTCTCACTTGGTACAGCCAACAACTAATGCTACTAGTTAGTACTCCTTGGTACAGCCAGCGAATATCGAATAGATGTCCTGGACTCGAGCTCGAGCCAGCTATACTAGAGCTCTAGCTAGTACTCAGTAACTTAACTGTAATAGCGTATACGTATACGCTAAGCTAGCCAATGTACCAGTTAATTTATTGTGTTGCATGTAGCCATATATCCGTATCCATGGAAGCTACACTCAACAAGATGGCGCTAATTGAATCCTAGTCCTTGTGACCCAAAACAATTTAAAATTCAAATGGCCAAAATCTAAACTAGGTAAATTTTTTTAATTTAAATACCTCTAAAAATAATAATACAACTGCACGATCACTTATTCTGGAGGCCCACAAAAACTGAATCTAAACTTGTGTAAGAATTATGAGCTGCAGAATACATTAATTAAGTGTGCAAAAGTTGGATTTCCATACATCTCTATGGAAAGTGGTGTTTTCACAAAATTACAACCATTTGCAATACAAAACAGTGTTTTTTGGTCTAAATCAAGGTCATATGTACATGAAGCAATGTTGATAGCCACAAATAATGTACCTACGTTTATAATCAACAATCAAGTCTATGGGAGTTATCCGGAAGTATACGCGAATGTACAAACCGCAACAATCGTCAATTCCCTTTGACCACACATTTCTGGATATGCTTTGACACTTACAAAACATGTAACCCTGCAGGTTCATGATAAACCATCCCTTGCAGCAAACGTGTGCTGTTGTACAGCTGTACCTCAATGATAGGCCAGTGATGCTGTAATGAATATAATGAGGTTATGTACCTCTCTTGGTATGGGCTTATGTATATGAATGCTTCTGAGTGACACGTGTAAATCAGTTAAAATAAATATAGAAACTAGTCATCTGTGTGCCATTTGCCACACTTGATGCTTCAAAGCTTCTTGCACTTGGCCTCATGCCAAAGCATGTCTGTTCGAGTACATGTGTAATGTGAGTGCATGTGCATTGTTTACATGACCCGCCTCCTTCGATACAGAACACTTCAATGATGTTATGTAATGATGGAATACGTTGTCTGCAGAGCGTCTGAGCATGCAAGCAGAACACGAATATATTCTTATCACGATACAAATGATGGGTAGTTAATAAGCAACTGGCGTAACTATCAGCCAATGTCTCTTTGAACCCAGCTTTACAGCAGCACACATAGGTCTGCGTCCTCTGATATATTCTGAGTAGCTATACTGGACCTACGAATGCAACATGCAATAGGTTGGGTTCATTAGTGGGTGGTGCAACATAAAACACACACATTTTAGCATGCAAGGCCTAATTTTAATGCTATAATTCTACTCCAAACACTGTGGAAAGCAGCCCGAGTCACCCAACTACATGAATCACGTGATCTGAAGGACTAGCTGGGAGGGTGATAGTACTGAATCTCTCTACTGGGAGGAGGTGCTCTGTTCTGTGAATGAACATATTATGGTGTCTGTAATCATCAGGGGGAGGATATGACTGGTCCTCGAGGGGGAGTGTGGGGGAGACATGACTGGTGAGGGGAGTGTGGGGGAGACATGACTGGTGAGGGGGAGACATGACTGGTGAGGGGAGTGTGGGGGAGACATGACTGGCGAGGGGAGTGTGGGGGAGACATGACTGGTGAGGGGGAGAGTGGGGGAGACATGACTGGTGAGGGGGAGTGTGGGGGGAGACATGACTGGTGAGGGGGAGTGTGGAGTAATTCCATGCCTAGTGTACGCAACTTTCTGCATGTCGGTCTCGAATTTCTCCCAAACTTATTTTATGGGTAAGGGGGTCATGAGACATGACTAAATACAAAAGGTCACCACCTAGAGGTCTGTGGTCGTGGAGATATTATTGGACATGATTGTGACCTTTTCCTTGGACACTGTGTTTTTGATGCCATGTATTTTGTGTACCCCTTCACATATCACAATCAATTTAGCATTAAATAAAAGCTCCTTCATGAAGGTATTATGAGGGATATTTAAACTTTATTAAGTGGGTGTGGTGAAATAATTTCTGTCGTTCACCTTTTGTATAATTAGATAACAATTGATCTGCCATACCAAATTCTACCTTTTAAATGTCACAAAAAGTCTTCAATATGGAGAGGTTATATGCAAAATTTGGAGGTGGGATGGCACTGGGTTTAGGATGTAGCACCTGGAAAGATACTGATTCCAGCTGTGATGGCCTGTCTCCAACCTAACCACATAAGTTTAGGTTTTGAAAGGCTATCAAAACATCTCTGACTTAACACAACTGTCATAACCACTGAGGCCCAAGGGTTGCTGGGAAACACAGGCATACAAAGAATACAGTATAGATACTTCTCTCCTGTCCCTTCCCTTCCATACATGCACACACAGGTAAATATATAAACTCTTTCACTACTTGCGATCCTGAAGTGCTTGTGTTGCTCTGTCCATTTCATTGTCAGTAAGAGTGTAAGTTTGTCCAGGGTAGGTTGTAGGCTCAACAAAAGTCAGAATGACACTGATGTGCACTGTTAATATGTCAGCTTTGTGAGGATAGAGAAATGACCTGCTAGGCCCACGTGGATGAAGGAATGACAATGTCACTTCCTGCATTTCAGGATTAGTTCCTGTCACACAGGCAACCCACCAGGCACCATCGTAGATAGCAGTCACATAACCTTTTACATCACACATATTTCTTTGATGTGATACCACAACTTGTACAGCTTTGATCACAGCTTGCACTGTACTCCAGCACTTGCAGTGTGCTAGTGTCAACAGGCACAAAGCAGTGCAACCTTTGGGTACCGGCTATGGTTTTGGCCTTGGAAGACCTTTCTTGCAGCAAGGTTTCTTCATTGCCCCATTCTTCAGTGGTGATGAATTTAAAAGTGATACCCCCTGTAACTGGGTCTGCATTGTGCCTGTTGACACTAGCACACTGCAAGTGGATCAAAGCTGTACAAGTTGTGGCATCACATCAAAGAAATTGACTGGTGAGGGGGAGTGTGGGGGAGACATGACTGGTAAGGGGGATGTGGGGGAGACATGACTGGTGAGGGGGGAGAATGACTGGTGAGGGGAGTGTGGGGGAGACATGAATGGTGAGGGGGAGAATGACTGGTGAGGGGAGACATGACTGGTGAGGGGGAGACATGACTGGCGAGGGGAGTGTGTGGGAGACATGACGGTGAGGGGGAGTATAGGGGAGACATGACTGGTGAGGGGAAGTGTGGGGGAGACATGACTGGTGAGGGGGGAGTGTGGGGGAGACATGACTGGTAAGGGGGAGACATGACTGGCGAGGGGAGTGTGGGGGTAACATGACTGGTGAGGGGAGTGTGGGGTAGACATGACTGGTGAGGGGGAGTGTGGGGGAGACATGACTGGTGAGGGGAGTGTGGGGTAGACATGACTGGTGAGGGGGAGTGTGGGGGAGACATGACTGGTGAGGGGGGAGACATGACTGGTGAGGGGAGTGTGGGGTAGACATGACTGGTAAGGGGGAGTGTGGGGGAGACATGACTGGTGAGGGGGAGACATGACTGGCGAGGGGAGTGTGGGGGAGATATGACTGGTGAGGGGAGTGTGGGGTAGACATGACTGGTGAGGGGGAGTGTGGGGGAGACATGACTGGTGAGGGGAGTGTGGGGTAGACATGACTGGTGAGGGGGAGTGTGGGGGAGACATGACTGGTGAGGGGGAGACATGACTGGTGAGGGGAGTGTGGGGTAGACATGACTGGTGAGGGGGAGTGTGGGGGAGACATGACTGGTGAGGGGGAGACATGACTGGCGAGGGGAGTGTGGGGGAGACATGACTGGTGAGGGGAGTGTGGGGTAGACATGACTGGTGAGGGGGAGTGTGGGGGAGACATGACTGGTGAGGGGAGTGTGGGGTAGACATGACTGGTGAGGGGGAGTGTGGGGGAGACATGACTGGTAAGGGGGAGACATGACTGGCGAGGGGAGTGTGGGGGAGACATGACTGGTGAGGGGAGTGTGGGGTAGACATGATTGGTGAAGGGGAGTGTGGGGGAGACATGACTAGTGAGGGGGAGACATGACTGGCGAGGGGAGTGTGGGGGAGATATGACTGGTGAGGGGAGTGTGGGGTAGACATGACTGGTGAGGGGGAGTGTGGGGGAGACATGACTGGTGAGGGGAGTGTGGGGTAGACATGACTGGTGAGGGGGAGTGTGGGGGAGACATGACTGGTGAGGGGGAGACATGACTGGTGAGGGGAGTGTGGGGTAGACATGACTGGTGAGGGGGAGTGTGGGGGAGACATGACTGGTGAGGGGGAGACATGACTGGCGAGGGGAGTGTGGGGGAGACATGACTGGTGAGGGGAGTGTGGGGTAGACATGACTGGTGAGGGGGAGTGTGGGGGAGACATGACTGGTGAGGGGAGTGTGGGGTAGACATGACTGGTGAGGGGGAGTGTGGGGGAGACATGACTGGTAAGGGGGAGACATGACTGGCGAGGGGAGTGTGGGGGAGACATGACTGGTGAGGGGAGTGTGGGGTAGACATGATTGGTGAAGGGGAGTGTGGGGGAGACATGACTAGTGAGGGGGAGACATGACTGGCGAGGGGAGTGTGGGGGAGACATGACTGGTGAGGGGAGTGTGGGGGAGACATGACTGGTGAGGGGGAGTGTGGGGGAGACATGACTGGTGAGGGGGAGTGTGGGGGAGACATGACTGGTGAGGGGAGTGTGGGGCACCCCAGTAGTTGGAAAGCAACTGATGGTATGTCCAGCTCAGCCAAAGGTCACGGCATGCAGTCAATCTAGAAAAGCCTTAAGATCTGAAAATCTCTACCACACACACATGCACATGGCTCTATGAATGTATAGCTGTATGCATACAACTTTGTCTCCCTCCCCCTCCCCCCCCCCCCCTTCACACATTCTTCACTCTAATCGTATGCCCCAACATACGTATACATGCCAGTGTGTCCCGATGTATGTCCATTGCCAGGCTTGGCCTATTACATAGTACAGTGGCTGTACCTTGCCTTCCCATAAGTCTAGGGAGAAAACTGATATAGTATACATAGCACAGCACAGTGAGCTAGCTAAATAAACTACAAAGGTGTTTAGTCCTGCACATACACACATGCATAGGCACACACAAGGTGTACACTTACATGACGTGCTGCCATATCCAATGATATCCTCTGTAGAGGAGAGATTGCTCTGATTGCCATAGCTATCAGACCTGCAGGATATACATGGTTAGTCTGTGTACAGAGGTCTGGTATGTATGTATGGGATCAGGCACAGAATGTAGTCTGGATCTGGTATGTACAGGAAGTGGAATACAGGGTTATTCAGTGATTTACCGCCAAGTTTGCAACAGGGGGTGGATTTTGTAATATATAAAAAAATAGGGGGTGGGCAAATATATGTCTTCCCTCTGTACTGTTAAATGGCACGTCATTGAAGCAGCGCGGATGTCGACCACCTGCAGCCCGGCCCGAAATGGTTTTCTGTTTTTCAATACGTAAATCAGCAGTACACTTTTACATATATGTGCATGTGCATCAGTATCAAAAGGATGGTGGGTGCAGACTGCAGAGATAGTACCAGTACAAGTTAAATGTACTTATTACCACTCTCCCACTTTCATACTGGATGCCGATTGTTGTCTCTCCATCTGATGCATTCAAAATAGTACTAATGTTGTGTTATCCACACATATGGGATGGTTGTATTTCCCATGCATGGTCCCAATGAGCTTTTTCAAACCAAAACTTATACACAAGCTAGCATGCATACACATCACACATAACATATAGAGATCATAGATACTTACACACACACACACACACACACACACACACACACACACACACACGCACACACATGCATGCAGACTGAGAGGGAGAAAGGAAAGATTTATAGCCATTTACACAAGAGATACACACACATACACGCGCGCGCACACACACGCACGCACAGAACACTTACATGTATACTCTCACTTGGTACAGCCAACAACTAATGCTACTAGTTAGTACTCCTTGGTACAGCCAGCGAATATCTAATAGATGTCCTGGACTCGAGCTCGAGCCAGCTATACTAAAGCTCTAGCTAGTACTCAGTAACTTAACTATAATAGCGTATACGTATACGCTAAGCTAGCCAATGAACCAGTTCATTTATTGTGTTGCATGTAGCCATGTATCCGTATCCATGGAAGCTACACTCAACAAGATGGCGCTAATTGAATCCTAGTCCTTGTGACCCAAACCAATTTAAAATTCAAATGGCCAAATTCTATACTAGGTAAATACCTCTAAAAATAATAATACAACTGCACGATCTCTTGTTCTGGAGGCCCCCAAAGTCTGAATCTAAACTTGTGTAAGAATTATGAGCTGCAGAATACATTAATTAAGTGTGCAAAAGTTGGATTTCCATATATCTCTATGGAAAGTGCTGTTTTCACAAAAACTACAACAATTTACAATACAAAACAGTTGTTTTTTGTTCTAAATAAAGGTCATACGTACATGAAGCAATGTTGATAGCCACAAAAGTGGTATCCTATATAGACCTACGTTTATAATTAACAATCAAGTCTATGGGAGTTATCCGGAAGTATACGCGAATGTACAAACCGCAACAATGGTCAATTCCCTTTGACCGCACATTTCTGGATATGCTTTGACACTTACAAAACATGTAACCCTGCAGGTTCGTGATAAACCATCCCTTGCAGTAAACATGTGCTGTTGTACAGCTGTACCTCAATGATAGGCCAGTGATGCTGTAATGAATATAATGAGGTTATGTACCTCTCTTGGTATGGGCTTATGTATATGAATGCTTCTGAGTTACACGTGTAAATCAGTTAAAATAAATATACAAACTAGTCATCTGTGTGCCATTTGCCACACTTGATGCTTCAAAGCTTCTTGCACTTGGCCTCATGCCAAAGCATGTCTGTTCAAGTACATGTGTAATGTGAGTGCATGTGTGACCCGCCTCCATCAATACAGAACACTTCAATGATGTTACGTAATGGTGGAATATGTCATCTGCAGAGCGTCCGTGCATGCAAGCAGAACACGAATATTAACTTATCACGATACAAATGATGGGTAGTTAATAAACAACTGACATAACTATCAGCTAATCACTTTGAACCCAGCTTTACAGCAGCACAGATAGGTCTGCTTCCTCTGATCTATTCTGAGTAGCTATACTGGACCTACGAATTCAACATGTAATAGGTTGGGTTCATTAGTGGGTGGTGCAGCATGCATAACCTAATTTTAATGCTATAATTCTACTCCAAATACTGTGGAAAGCAGCCCGAGTCACCCAACTACATGAAGCACGTGATCTGAAGGACTAGCTGGGAGGGTGATAGTACTGAATCTCTCTACTGGGAGGAGGTGCACTGTTCTGTGAATGAACATATTATGCTGTCTGTAATAGTCAGGGGGATCGAGGATATGACTGGTCCTCGAGGGGGAGTGTGGGGGAGACATGACTGGTGAGGGGGAGTGTGAGGAGACATGACTGGTGAGGGGAGTGTGGGGGAGACATGACAGGTGAGGGGAGTGTGGGGGAGACATGACTGGTGAGGGGGAGTGTGGGGGAGACATGACTGGTGTAGGGGAGTGTGGGGGTGACATGACTGGTGAGGGGAGTGTGGGGGAGACATGACTGGTGTAGGGGAGTGTGGGGGAGACATGACTGGTGAGGGGAGTGTGGGGGAGACATGACTGGTGTAGGGGAGTGTGGGGGAGACATGACTGGTGAGGGGAGTGTGGGGCACCCCAGTAGTTGGAAAGCAACTGATGGTATGTCCAGCTCAGCAAAAGGTCACGGCATGCAGTCAATCTAGAAAAGCCTTAAGATCTGAAAATCTCTACCACACACACATGCACATGGCTCTATGTATGTATAGCTGCATGCATACAACTTTGTCTCCCTCCCCCTCCCCCCCCCCCTTCACACATTCTTCACTCTAATCGTATGCCCCAACATACGTATACATGCCAGTGTGTCCCGATGTATGTCCATTGCCAGGCTTGGCCTATTACATAGTACCTTGCCTTCCCATAAGTCTAGGGAGAAAACTGATATAGTATACATAGCACAGCACAGTGAGCTAGCTAAATAAACTACAAAGGTGTTTAGTCCTGCACATACACACATGCATAGGCACACACAAGGTGTACACTTACATGACATGCTGCCATATCCAATGATATCCTCTGTAGAGGAGAGATTGCTCTGATTGCCATAGCCATCAGACCTGCAGGATATACATGGTTAGTCTGTGTACAGAGGTCTGGTATGTATGTATGGGATCAGGCACAGAATGTAGTCTGGATCTGGTATGTACAGGAAGTGGAATACAGGGTTATTATGTGTGGATGTTGTGAAGGAGGGGGGGGGAGAGGGTGAATGTAAAAATAATGTGTCTTGCGTCACACCATACCACTAGATGTGGCTGCATATGGCACACTGCTCATTTAGAGGTGGTTTAATACAGCAGCAAGGCCACACCAAAGCGTACCACAGACAGGTACGTTGAAAGCAATTGAAGAGTGGTCAGGCTAGCAGAGAGCAGGGGGAGGGTTGGAGGGAGAGGGGCAACCAATCCCCTGCCCTCCCCCAGAAGCCAATTGACATATTTCCTGCAATCTGAGAGGCATTATTTGGGTCAGGATGATGAGAACAGCACAACAAATATATGATTTGTCAATGCCAATTTTGTTTTAGTCCAATGAAGTTTTGCCCTTAATATTCAAGTTGAACTTGGCTGGTTCATTATGCTTTTTGCTATCTGGTAAATAGCCTTTATTCTAGAAAACAGATGGCGTTCAAAAATCATACTTTGTCATTCTATACATGGACAAAAGCAATGGAATCTTAGAGTCTGACAATTTAGTACAACTTTGGTGACTTTGTTAGTCCCATCTTTTTGTTATAACTCAAATGCATTAGGCTATGCCATATTTAATGATGAACAATCACTCAGGACAATTAATAAATTCCCCTGGATATCAAAGCTAACTACCATTGATAACTAATGTGTCATCCATCCCCCCTGTACGGTCATTAAATGGAATAACTAGTCCATTTCCGAACGCTGTTCTCCAAAAGCTTTGTCAATGTGTGTGTGTGTGTGTGTGTGTGTATGTGCGTGCATGTGCATGTAAGTGTATGCGTGTGTATGTGCATGTTACAAAGGGTGGATTGAAAGCTAATTGCGTTTGTGTACATGTGAGTGCATGTATATGCGTGTGTAAGTGTATGCGTGTGTATTTGTGTGTCACACGCACGAACATACTATTTAACTTTATTTATACAGTACAGTGTAGGCTACAATAATGGTAGATTGAGTTGGGTGGTATGGGTGTACAAGTCTTCTTATAGGCATACATGCATAAACACAAGCGTCGGTACACACATAGAATGCAATACGTACTATAATAACTGACCTTGTATTTGAAAAACAATACGTAGAGACTCCACTTGAGGGACCTTATGGGTTTTTCTTCATATGCTAATGCTTCCAGTGAGCATAACTTAGTACCCTGGATTACTGAGTACATGCACCGTACAATGACACACGAGCTACTGTACTGTACAACTTGCATCATGTTGCATCATGGGGGAAGGAAAGAGATGTAGCAGGGGGGATTAGAGGTAATTCAACTCCAGATGGACTACAAACCTTTACCACAGGTGAACCACAAAGTAAATATTTATATTCTACAGGGCCTGACCAGGACGGAATACCCCCTCCAATTCTCCCTCTCTTCCTCCCTTTCTCTCTCACTCTCTTCTTTCTCTTTCTTTTTATAGGGTACCTGTGGTGAAACACCAATTTGTGTGCACCTGTGTGTTCTGTGCGTGTGTGTGTGTTTGTATGTGTGTGTGCGTGTTCTGTGTGTGTGTGTGTGTGTGTGTGTGTGAGTGTGTGTGTGCACCTGTGTGTTCTGTGTGTGTGTGTGTGTGAGTGTGTGTGTGTGTGTGTGTGTGTGCACAGGCGCATTCCAGTGCCACTGGGAACCACCCTATTCACAACGTACATGTTGAGGTGTGTTGTTCATGTATGCACCGTATCATACGCCCTCCTCCCCTCCCCTCAATAGGTCTTAATGGCCTGTTGAAAAAGGGAATCCATGACTGACTGGTGAGAGGGAGTGTGGGGGAGACATGACTGGTGAGGGGAGTGTGGCGGAGACATGACTGGTGAGGGGAAGTGTGATGGAGATATGACTGGTGAGGGGGAGTGTGGGGTAGACATGACTGGTGAGGGGAGTGTGGGGGAGACATGACTGGTGAGGGGGAGTGTGGGGGAGACATGACTGGTGAAGGGGAGTGTGGGGGAGACATGACTGGTGAGGGGAGTGTGGGGGAGACATGACTGGTGAGGGGGAGTGTGGGGGAGACATGACTGGTGAAAGGAGTGTGGGGGAGACATGACTGGTGAGGGGGAGTGTGGGGGAGACATGACTGGTGAGGGGAGTGTGGGGGAGACATGACTGGTGAGGGGAGTGTGGGGGAGACATGACTGGTGAGGGGGAGTGTGGGGGAGACATGACTGGTGAGGGGAGTGTGGGGGAAACAAAAAGATGGTCCCAGCTGGGCACATAACACTATGTGATTGTGTATGTGTACATCATTAACTAATTCAACAGACAATGTCTGGTAGGGGGAGACATGACTTGTGAGGGGGAGACATGACATGTTCACAGACACTTAGACTGACACCCAAAGGTGTATAACCCTATTTAAACCACCAAACATATTTACACACATGTACCATGACACCTGCTAATGTGGGTGTGTCTTTTACTGGAAATGTGAATCAGCCAAAGATGGTCACAGCTGGGCACATAACACTATGTGATTGTGCATGTGTACTAATTCAACAGACAATGACTTAGTGAACTATATAACTGCATAGCATATCACACACCTACCCTCTTGTCACAACACCAGATTGGTTAAAGGCTCATTGTGTACCCTGCTACACACACACACACACACACACACACACACACACACACACACACACACACACACACACACACACACACACACACACACACACACACACACAATGAGAGGGAGGGAGGGAGGCAGTGAGGGAGCAACCAATGGCATCACTCTTATACTACAACATATACCTGTTCTGGTTTGCCTGTTCCTGACCTTGATCCTGTCCTGTGTGGAGGTAGAGGATGTCCTCATCCCCCTTGTAATGATCCATTTATAACTTACAATCATATAGCTGAATACACTATAACCTTGGAGTCAGCATTAATCAATAATGGAGCACTTATATACTCTGGAGTCTATAATGGAGCACTTCATCCTGAAGTTTCGCTATACAGGGAAATCATTTATGGTGTGTAATCTCTTCATACTGACAGTGGCGGACACACGGGAGGGAATGTATTTGCATGGATACCTTCATGGAACACATAACAATTCGCAAACACATACATGCATACAAAACATGAAATTAGTTGTGACAATATGCCACCTTCACTAGAACATGGAGGGAGTGGGTGAGGGAGTAAAGCAGTGAGGAAGGAAGGGAGGGAGGGAGATGGTTTCAAGCAATGGCACCCCTCTTCTACTACAACATGTACATACACCAAAAGGTAAACGTGGCAGTACACCTGCACACTACAGCATACGAGGGAGGGAGATAAATTTCAACCCATTGCAGGTACCACTCTCATACTCACATGAACAGATGCCAACGTTGTACTTGAGACCTCCACACATCTTCACAGAGAAGATGGTGCCCTGATCAAACACCTTGCGTGTCTGTTCCACAGTACATTGCGTGACACATTCTGGAACAGTAAGTAGAGATGTAATGCAAGGGGGAAGAGGAGGTGGGAGGGATATGGGGAGAGGGGAGGGGCAAGAATCATAATGGGAAAGGCAGATGGTGCCAATACAGGGGTGTGTTTAGCTAGGCGCTTAGGTGCTCGAGACCCCCCCCCCCCCCCTCCCGCTCCGTCACAAGAACTACAAGACATGGCATGGGTCACCACAAAGAAGCTGTGGTTAGGTGCACATTACCCGTCACAACATGCTCAGTGGAAAGGTCATTCTGAGCTAATGCTGAAAAAGACTGCTTTGTGTTCGTGCATGACAACTGAAAGTATCACTTCTCCATATACACTGCGACGTCCTTATTAGTATATACCGGAAGCAATAGATGAATTCTTTCCACGCAATCCTCTCTTGCTAATTGACCACACTTTGCATGGATCTTAGTATTTGCGATAAACCCTCCTCCCTCAAATCCTGGATACGCGCCTGCACCCGATCCATCGTATGCGACGTCGCGTCACGCTGGTACGTGCATATCTTATGGTACATGTGAGAGGGAACCTTATCTCTATGCATCGTGTGTCCCCCTCCCTCGTCATCCGGAGGGCGTTGGGTGTACATGTACGTGATGCAATGATCAAAACGATCAAAATGCACCGCCTATAAATGACAATGACACAACAAGAACAAGCCATGAACAGTACGTGTTTAACCATTACAATATTAATGCAACTGAAATACACACGCCTCCGAGAACGCCTCGACATGTGAAAAACACTAGGCCAAAATACTCACAACAATTGTTCCACACAAATCTTTGGCTCCAACGTTGAAAGGACACAACTGGACTTCAATCACGTGACTATTGTTAATTTGACGAATTTATTAAATGACCCAATATGTGATTTCACAATAATCTGAAATGTTCCAATGTCATTTCCTGTACTTCCTCCCTTTTCCACCATATAGCATATCACACACCCTCACCCCACGTCAGAAAGTTTCACACAGCCACACAAACACATTATCCAGCAGGGCACAATAAGAAAGCATTCTGTAACCACAAAACCACACTATAAGAATGACAAAGAAAACAATGCTTTTTGGGTGTCTTGGAGACGGACTGATGGCAGTGATGATGATTTTGATGACCTGTTGGATAGGATGAAAGACACACAGTGCTTCAACAGAACAATAGAGGAAGCCACTTACCATCCAGTCTTGTGGGTCAGTATGACATGTAAAAGGAGGAATAAAGGTTTGTTTTACATTTGGTGACATGCAGACAGTGAAAATGGGTGGGTATACACAACAGCTCCAAGTGTACACACACAGGTGTGCAGTCATGGGATGGTGGGTGAACAAAAGCCTGAAACCTGAAAGAGATTGGTCTCGGGGTGGTGGGTTGCCATAGTTACGTGCCACACTTACCCAACAGTTGCATGAGCGTCACGTCACCATCATGTCTACTGCGACAATGACTTCATGTCAGCTACACTCATCCTGAAGCTCTTGAGCTGGGCCCTTGTGGGTGAACTCTTCATAGAAGAACAATATGCAAGCTGAGTTTAGTTTTGCATCTTCAGTTGTACCTTACTCAACTATCATGTGTGTGTGTGGGTGGGGTGATGGTGGGTGGGGGAGGGGGTGATAACTGGCAGTACTGCCATGTATGCATGAAAAGTCAGACATGCTACCACCAAATGTTGTGGTTGTACAGTATGCAAATCCAACACATTCATCCTATGCATGCAATATTGTAACCACACACTAAGAATGGAGACTTGCTAGGTGGAGTTGGCCTAACAACTCCTTGACAACTGGTACTCAGCAGCCCAGCACACTAACACACATATAAACCCCCAAAATCAAACAAGATGATGTCATGATGATGTAATCAATGCCATGACAATGGACACCACATGCAAGATCAATCTATGCTTCAAGCTGTACCACCATGTACTACATTTGTCTGCTGTAATGAAAGCTTGAAATTCCCATTGTCAGTTTCAGTGTGCAAGTAGGAATTTGGGTGTGACAGTACTTCACGTATCTAAAATCTAATTAGTATTTCAACGATTTGCTATACTCCACTCCACTATAAAACCATCCATACATATAGTAAGACTTCAAATGGCTCAGATTCAACACATCACATGTGCATACAACACACCCTATGAGCATACAACCATATGTAAAGACAACATACCACATGTGCACAACACAAACACACCATGCAGATGGACAAGAGACACACTCCATGCAGACAGACAAAAGACACACTCCATGCAGAAGCACAAGAGATACACACATCCCATACTCATTCTCATATATACACACCTCCAACCTTATGGTCTCCATTGCCCTCCATTATAACCTCTCTCCCCTGGCAAAGCTCAAGCTACATCCCGCTACTTAAGAATCTCAGGATGTCTCCCACATTGCTCTCACAAGTTCTGCCATATCTCCCCTAGCATTCAGATTCCATCTCTCTGTCTCACAGCATCCGTGTCAACTGGAGTGTCTCTGTGGAACATGTGGATCCAAGCACTCCACACGTTTCCAATGTCATACTAAGGATCAGTTATCATTGAAAGTAGTGGGAAAGTTGGAAACAGCAATTCTGTTAGCCAGGGTTAGGGTTATAGACCCATATACATGTATACTACATGTACACACACACACACACAGACACACACACACACACACCAAACACACACACACACACACACACACACACACACACACAAACACACACATACCTGCAAGTCATGCACTTCCACATTCTCATCATGTGCTAGCTGTTAGGACTGCACACACCCACTGGGGCATGCAACCCAAGGGAAGGGGCTGGGGACACCACCATTAATTAATAGACTCGGATTGGATATTGTTTAAAGTACTTAGCTCTAGTTAACCGATGAACTGGGCTGCTATGGCATGCAAGACATTCCTGCAGACTCATGTCAATGCCACATGGGATTAGGGATCATAAACTACCATTCTGCCAATATAATGATTAGCCAAAATGATTACAAAACAAGTTTACATGGAGGCGAAAAATGAATTCATGGAGCAACAGAGCATTAAACATTAAGTTAAAATTGGTTACTCCGTTGCCCCATTTTGGTTGAGTTATTAATACCATGTATGACGGACCAGATAAATATAATACATTTATTTAATACTGGTAATTGACTGGCATAGAGAACTGCACACAGTTGACCATATAAACTTTAATTTCAATCATGTTCAAATATGTACACAATACTTCAATACAGTGTTAGCATCATAGTCAGCAATGAACACACTGCCATATCTGGGATCTAGTGCAGTACCCCAGGGATTCTTCAGATTCCCCACTGTGTGGATCTTGTTTCCCTCAGGATCATAGATGGAGAGACAATCGCCCCAACACTCACTGACAAGGCTGTAACCTTCATCATCAATGGCTACTCCTCTGGGAACAATAGTATCACCATACATTCTGACATAGACACCTTCTTTGCTAAACACTTTGATAGTGTTTGAACCATGGGCTGCAACATGAATGTTTCCCTGAGGGTCCAAGGCAAGACCCCATGGAGACTGAAAACTATGATTGCCTGAGCCATTACCATCTATGGTTAATAACCAACCACCATTTTCATTGAATATTTGTATCCTATGGTTACAATAGTCAGACACAATCAGTTTGTTGTTGGAGTCAATGATGACAGCCCTGGGCCAATTGAACTGTCCCTGACCTGATCCCTCCTGACCAAACTTATGAAGGAACTTTCCACTTGATGTCAGCTTCTGTACACGATGGTTGCCAGTATCAGCAACATACAACATATCTCCCTTGGTGGATATACCACATGGATGAGAGAACTGACCATCACCACTTCCACTACTACCTATGGTATTCTTCAGTTGACCTGTTTGATCAAACACATAAATGCAGTGATCATCACTCCCTACATAGATGTCTCCATTGTCATGGATGGCTACACATATTGGCCTATTACACTGGATCACTTGTTGGGCATTACATAAGGTATGGTAGTCACGTTTAGACCTCACATCAAGGTCATTAGGACTATTCTGTACATGCTGACCATCCATTGTGATGAGGAGCTGGTGAGGACCAGCAGTTTGAGGGGTGAGGGTGATGGTGTAGGTACCATCCCTGTGGTCCTCCACCTCTCCATACACAACTGCTCCATTATGGGTCTTGGACCTCATCTCACCCTTCACCTCGACACCACCATGTGGGTACTCCTCCCCCTTTGAGGTCTTGCTTTGTACCTTAACATGGTACCTGGTCCCCACCTTGGCTGCTGATGTGGACGTCCATGTGCTTGAAGATGGAGAAGGGATGAATGCAACAATTTCACCCAATTTGGACAGTTGTCTGACAAGATCATCTGTTTCCACAGACACAGTTATGTTGCTGTGTTGGTTTGGAGTGAGGGAAATGGTCTGGACCCTCTTGAGGGTGGCCTGCAGTTCAGTGGGTATGAGTCCTCCCAATGCTACAATCTCATGGTCAGTGTGGGTCTGCAGGATCTGGGAGGCCATATCAGTGTAGTGACCAATGTCTCCAACCATCTTCTCAAACTGTTCCTTCTGGAGGGTCAGAGCTGTTGTCTTGGACAATGAAATGGCCTCCAACTCTGACAATAGTGTCTTTTTCCTTTCTTCCAATGTTTGTTGGAGTATTTCAAAGGCTTGGTTGATGGCCAAGAAAGCATTTCTTGAGGATATCTCCACTTGTTCTATCATCCTTTTATTTTCATCAATGGCTCCAGTCAGCTTTGTCACTACCTCTTTTGCATCTTCAAGTGCTCCTGTCATTTCCATTTGATGGGTCTTTGCTACTGTGGATATTTCCTTCACAGAGTGGCTTTTATGTGAAAGTATAGTGCAGTGAGGGCATACCAGCAAGCTACAAGTCTCACAATAAAAATTCCAGTCATTGTCCTCATGGTTAGGCTGAGAGCAGTAATGATCTCTTGGCTTCATGGTGGTGTGCAGTTGTCTGGCTCCTTCCTGGTCCAGTCCAACAATTTTGTGCTTTGAAAGTTTTCGGCTGCTACTATGGTGGTCACGACAATGCTTGCACAGGAACTGGCGACACATACAACAGAACACCACTGCAAGGCCATTGCGTCCATCTACACATTCACCACAACACACCTCACTGTTACTGACCATCTTGGACATGTACCCTGCTACCTCTACTTCAAATCCAAGATGGAGGTTCTGAGGGAGAACACTGGCCCCTCCCACTGGGATGCTGGTGTTTTGTTCACAGATGGGACATTGGAACATTTGTTGGGAACCACTTTTCTCTATCTCATGATGGAGACATTGTAGACAGAAGGAGTGCAAACATGACAGAATTCTTGGATCATTGTAGGGCTTGGAGCACACACCACAGGTCATGTGTGGAAAGGGTTTCTCCATAACCACACTATTGGTAGTGAAGAATAAAATAGTGCAGTCTATACAAAAGCACTTGAATTTATGGACCTAGGCAATTCAAAATCAATTACATGTATTTTGATATGTTACAGCTCCAGGGCTAGTATTGTAGCATAAGAATCCAAACACCTGATGAATGCTTAGCTATAGATATGCATAACAGCATATAAATGACCACCGGACAATAGCTAAAATATTATGGTTTCTCCATAACCCCACTGTTGGTAGTGAAGAATACAATAACTAAATTTAGTAGTCTATACATTCCTTACACAGCACTTGAATTATTTAGCCCATTCAAATCAACCTTAAAATGGGTATGTTGCAAACAGTGCAACACAGGGTTAGTATTACAGTATAAGAATCCAGACACCTGGTTAATTCTTAGCTAGTTATGCAAAATGGAACATAAAAGAACACAGGAGTGTGGTCCTCAATCACAGAAATAAAAGGAGTTAACAACCGTTGTAGTCTCTATGTCTTAGACAATTCTGTTAGTGGTTACCTAAACCTTGTCGTGTCCATAACGAGGTCTAATGGTCAAAACATAATCAATTTGCTGAATTTGTTAAACGAGTGGTTAAGGTAATTGAATTTCAATATCAAATGGATACTTTAACAGTACAACCAGTTTCAATTAACAGTAGCCATACCTAAGTGAAAGAAATACTATTACAAAACAAATAAAACATCAAAAAGCTAACACTTTGCCCACACATGTTCATGTAGGTTAACAATAGTGATTTAGAAGGTAGTTTGGAAGCAGATCTTGAGGGTTATTTTGATTGTTTGATGACGATAGACAGTTTCTGAAAAACACAATACATACTGTGTACAAATTTTAAAATAGAAAATATTCCATCGATGCAATTTTACAAATTTTTCAATGCATAAATTGACCATCGACGCAAAGTCCGTATCAATTGAAGCCTGTCTTCAGAAATTTCAATCACAATTATTGACAAGCATGCTATGCCAACAAACATAATTTCTTGATTTGAAATATCCTTCTTAATTTGATGGCTTAAATCAATGGCTTTTAAATTCCACTACCAGCAGATGACTTATGGGATGTGGTTGTTGCTAATTGTGTCCAGATACTGCTCTTGATCCTCTTGGTCACCATGCCATGACCTGCAGGCATGAGGGAGATGTGGCCATATACCCTAACTGCATGTGGGATGTGGTCGTTGACCTCTGTTGTCATGCCAACATGATGAACAGTTAGTGTGGAGTAGGGTCATGGCAAAACAAGAGACCACACCACACCTGCTGACATTCTCGTTGCTGGAAGGGACAGAGGCAAACCTGCCACATTAGATATCACCATTACATCACCACTGCTCTGCCATCTTGGGTGAGTCGTGTCAACAGGATAGGGTAGCCTATGCAGATGAGGACCACAAGTTCCACTCCAATGGACCCTAATGCCAGGAGTTGGGTTGGTCCTGCATGCCATTGGCTGTGGGGGAGTAAGGCAATTGAGGCAAAGAGGCCACAACACCATCTGCAGGCTAGTGTTCCACCTGCCCCTTCACCTGTCCTCCACCAAGCCAGTACTTGTGGCTTACACTTATGACCAGCTGAAAAGCCACATAGGATCGAATTATGTCTGTGCCAGCTATATAGAAAATAAAAATACTGGAGAAAAGCGAGATTGGAAAGAAGTCTCCTTCGTTACACTGGATTAACCCTTCAACTGCAATAGGCATATTTGTTGTGCCCAATGATTACGTTTGCAGTGAGGAGAGCACATTGTACGAATACATTGTGCACATGTGTTGTTGTCTGATGTATTATTACCATGCAGTCCTGCATGTAGATGGTATGTCACGTCACGCTGGTACATGCATATCTAAGGGCCATTGTAACTGAAGCTGCCATTTTACTCTAATTTGGCTTTAGGAAGGCTGGCCTTTACTCGCTGGATCAAGCAATGGTAGATTATAGTGTGTTAGAGATCACGTAATTCGTGAAGAAGCAGAACTGTTGTCTTTAGTTAGCGATCCTTCTGAATAAGAATTCAGGTGTGGCCTTTGCTTTCTTGAAGAACGTATAGGACTTACAAAGTTACAGCTGTATGGTGGAGAGTGGCAAGGAGACAAAGAAGACACGTCAATTTTCTTGTTGAGGTCTTCCACTAAAAATATATTCAGAATCTTCTCTGAATAATGCAGAAGAGACGTCAGTGGATGATGCTTCCTCAGTTGAAGGGGATGATAGAAAGAGGCCACAACACCATCTGCAGGCTAGTGTTCCATCTGCCCCTTCACCTGTCCTCCACCAAGCCAGTAGTTGTGGCTTAGACTTATGGCCAGCCGAAAAGCCACATAGGATCAAATTATGTCTGTGCCAGCTAACAATACTGGCGGAAAGCGAGATTGGAAAGAGTCTGACTCCTTGAGATGGATTAAACGGATTGGAAGTGTAATCGTGATGTGAAAGCACAAGAACTAAAAACGCTCATCTATGTAGTTTAGTTGATTGGTTACACTTTAGTGAATACATTCTGCAGTCTCCATCATTGCATTACATTGGAAACTCATCACGTGCGCCATTCAAGCCTGCGGGCTATGCGTGCAAGTCACATTTCTGATCCTGCCAAAAGGGGTGGATTCGGGTCGACCAAGGCAGAAAGAAGCGCTTTTTCCCCATAGTAGGCATATGCATTTGCATTGTCCACTTTTACGTGTTCTCTGTGTTGTTTGACAGTTATACTAGTTGGATAAACCATTTTGAGCAATTGTCTTATCTGCTTTGCTTCAATGTTTGAGAATGTTTGGCAATAATTTATTATCTGTACCTTTATCATCTTTCCATCGCTACCTATGCCTTTCATTATTGTGTTAGTACATTACATACTCTTTTCTAGGTGGCGGAGTGATTGTTTGAGCGTCACCAGTTGAACGGAAGGTAGTTATACCATTTTGAGGGTCCTCATTTCCTGTACTTTTTGAGTTGTTTCTGGAGGACCTAAACACTTGAAAGGTGGGTAATAAGAAAGAGCCAAGGTGGTAGTGTGGCTTAGGCGTATTTTGACCACTAACAAGCTATATTTGCGCTGTACACGCTCTTCCAAATCTAGGTGCGTTATGGGAAGAAAATTTCGCCTTGCCACTATTGTAAATGTGCGGAATGCAGCAAGGGTGGTGCTCTAAGTCTTGTGGTGTCTCTTCCGTGGCAAGCGCTTGTGATTCATGTGTCTTCAGGGCTTTCAGTAGTCTCCCCGATCAAAGATAATGCCCCGACTGCCTGTCCCAGCACTTCCAGGACTAGTGATTGCAACTCATCAGAATTTTTCAATGCCATAGTTTCCTTTCCCCTTTCTGCTTACATATGGCACGTAGTTAACATCAGAGCTTCTTGGTGCTCGTCTGTTGAAGATAACTCTCCCTTTACCATGGGTTATAGCTTCCATCAACCCGCTGTTGACCCGCGGGTTTGCATCCGAGGTTTCTCACAAGCCACAGCATGGATAGAAAGATACAAATCAGTGCAAAAGAAGAACCTGCAGAAGGCCAAGGCACTGAGAAAAAAAAAACTGAATACTTAGATCCAGAAGTGTATGTATGTCTTAATTTGTATGGATTCTATACCTAAGCTGGTGTTAATTAGGTGTTAATTATCGATCTTACGCGTCGACGACCACGCAGCCCTGCATGTACACATGCATATGTCACGTCACGCTGGTACATGCATATCTATGGTACATGTAAGAGGGAACCGTAACGCGATGCATCTTGTGTCGCTCTCCCTACCCGAGAGCGCGTTGGGTGTAAACGTGCGTACACATGTAGTACAGTGTGATGTTCAAATGCATTAGAAAATCACGTCCATGATCCAAATGCACCGCCTATGACACAAGCTATGAACAGTAGCCCTTAGCCCTTACAACGCAACTGAAATGCACTCGCCTCTACTGCACTGTGAGAAACACTAGCTAGAACAATATACTTCACACCATTTTTCCCACCCAGTTTAAACAATAATGGTTTACCTATTCTTTGGCTCCAACGTTTCCATGTGTCGAGCAGTTTACTTGTGCACAACTTCGAGGTCGCGCGATCACGTGAATGTTTTGAAAATGACCTTAAAGGTCTTGTACATTATGTTATATGATCACATTAATTAATTAGAAAGTAGTTGATTTTATCTTTAGTTGATTTTATCTTTCCATCGATTAAAGGTACTAGTATTTAAATACGTATTTGCCTAACTATCTCATTATAAATCCATAAAGTCATTTTGATGAATAAAGAAATTTCAATTTAAATGATCATCTTTTAAATGAACACACACAACCCACGTGAACTTTAACCAGCTGCTCTCCAGTCTGCCACACACACACAAACACACACACAACTACAAACAGTCACACACACAACCACAGTCACACATACAGTCACGCGCACATACACACACAACCAGTCTCACACACACATACGATGTAACATACACACATACATGCATGCACATACACATACATACACACACAAACACCCACACAGTCACACATACACAAACACATGCCTAGTTGTGACCATATTTAGTTGATTAACAATTATTAACAAGTTACATGATCAGGGAATCATTTTGTGGTGCACACTCTCTTTCACACTAGAACTGTCAGGGTGGACACACGGAGGGCAAGTTAGTGGCATTTGGATACCCTCATCGAACATACATATAAAATAGATCATCTTTTACAACTCTGGTACCTTTCAAGTGAACAGGAAAGGGATGGGGGAGGGAGGCAGAGAGTCCTGGTTTGCCTGTTCCTGACCTTGATCCTGTCCTGTGTGGAGGTAGAGGATGTCCTCATCCCCCTTGGCCGGGGCACAGTCCTCCTCCACAGTGTAGAGGTGGGGATGATGGCTGCTGAAGGTGGAGGGGAGGAGGTGGGTGCTTGCTTCACATCATCAAGGAGGAACAACCACAAATGTGATTTGCTTACATGCACTGGACATGAGCACATGGGGCAGCTATTCATTGACAAGGTAAATGTACACCTGAACACTAAGGATACATGAGGGAGGGAGTGAGGGAGATATATTACACCACTCACAGAAAATATGGTGCCCTCATCAAACATCTGTACCACAATTATAGCATTGTAATAATAGCCGAGGATACAGGCAGCAGCCAAAGGGATATATGAAATCAAGCAGCACTACAAAACTATCGCCTCCAGTCACTTGAAATCCTATGCTTTTTATATACACTAGAAGGGAGCCAGTCAGTCTGGAACTACTGTCTAGGGTCCGAAGTGCATGGCATGATGTACACGTGCATGTAGTTCTCCATTACAACATGACACATACTGGAGCAGCAAGAAGAGACATAATGGAGGGGAGGGGGTGCAAGGAAAAGCAGCAAAAAGCCTCCCAGTCCCCCTTCCCTTCTCTCAATATGATACCACAGGGGGAGGGGTTCCCTCTGACATTTCATAATTGACACCATCCACACCTCCTTCGTACACATGCACCCTCACACACCCTCCATCTGTACATGACTGCTCTGCAATATGGTTACATCTACCAGAAGTTCTGCATTGTGCAGTTATCCATGTATCACATATGACACACCTTTATGGTGACACACTATAGGAATGGAACTGTGTGTAGAGGAGATGATGAGGGAGACAATACAAGGAGAGGGGTGAGGGTGTGCAGCAAAGTCACTCCTCCATCAAAGAGGGGAACTGACACTTTCACTCATCTTCACTAAGCTCCTTTTTAAAGCCCCACAGCTGTTGGCTTGACACCTACATGCATGTGACTAGGATGCAACAGGCAGCACTTCCAATGTCAAATGGACCCAACTCATTCTCATCATATGCTACCTGTTAGGACTGCACACACCCACAGGGGCAACCTATGAGGGAAGGGGCTGGGGACACCACCATGATGTAATGAATAGGCACTGATTGGATGCAAAGTCAACTATTTGATTTGAAAGCCACACATACATACATAGTCAAGTACACAACCCACATGCAGTCACATGGCAGGATCACATGGAACACTAACTTATTAATTAGTAAAGTTATCAAAATTAGCATGTAAACATGCTGCCTTCCTTCAAATACTGGCTCTGCTCGAAAGTAGAAACATTCTGCTCACATGGCACAAGATAAGCTGCTATCCAGCACTTCTAGAAGCAGTGTTGGATGTGCATGGACAGTCAAGATGGCTCAACTGCAGCGCAACACACACACTTAGTCAGGTATCTACCACTGTCCATGACATGCTGCTCTTGTTGTACGATTGGCACAGCAACCTCGGCTGCCATGACACAAGTGACTTCCAGCGACTTGGCAACTCTGGAAACCTCCATGTCTTCCCAGGAGTGACCCTTTTCCACTTCATGCTGTCACACCAGGTCATGGCAAAACTGACCAAGGCAGGCATCACTCCCTTCTCCCACTTTGCTTCCCACATCCTCATGTGGGGTGCGGCTAGTGTCATCAACCAACCTGACCCCAGCGGGAAGCGGCCCATTCATCATGCATACCAGGTGGCAAAGACCCTGGGTATCTCCAGGTGGGAGAGCATGGTGTCTCCATTTGTGGAACATGGTGCCCATAGGGATGCTGTGGACCACAGTGGAGCGTGTGTGCCTTTCCATCCAGCCACCGTAATGTGCTTGTCTTGCTTGGCTGCTAAGAAGATTGTGTGTGCAGGAATACCTTACAGGACTCTAACTATTCTGCCCTCACACATAAAGGAATTTATTGCTTTTCATGATCCATCATAGCATGCCATGGATGTCTGTTCATACAACTTTTTAATGTGTAAAGAGTTTATTTCAAGAAAGCACTTGTACTATCACACTTGAAAAAAAGGCATCAGTTGTTGCATTTAGTACAGCACTATCTCACAACCGATACCAAATAGGTTTAGTGCCATTGTGCACTCCTGCAACAAACAAACACACAACCACATAGATGTACACCTTTTCTTTGTAGATGTACAAAGAAAAGGTCGAGTTATATGCCTAGGTCTTTTGAGAACTCCAACCATCTCTGGGCTGAATCCTTCCCATACCCATCTTTGGCAGATTCTGATTTCCAGCAACCATGCCGCTTAAATAGCGTATCCTGCACACCAGCATTGGCTGCCGCTATGGCACCCCCTGCAGGAAGGCTATGCATACCAAACAATGCAGGGTCAAACCCAAGCTTTGCTATCTTATCCAGCAATAGCTCCCTTAGCCTAGAGTAACTGAAGGCCACCAGCATTATGCAAACTCTCTCCTTCCTTTGTCAGTACTATTGCCCGAAACAGCATACCGTGGGATCTAACTTCCCCATATGAAAATATCTTTCCATCATGCTCACAGGCATGTTTCTGACCCAGTGTGTGCAGTGACTAAGGATATACACACCCGGTATTGGTCCGTCTTACTGGACTGCACATTGATCACAATGCCTTCAGCATTGAAGGTGATATCATAACATTTGAGCTTTATTAGCTCATTGCATGCAGAAAACCAGCAAATGCCACCAAACAAACAGCCAGCAACCTGACATCAGACAAAGGTGGCTCTGGTCCAGTGGCCTCCACCATGGCCTTCAATATATTAGCCATCACAGGTTCCTTCCGAACCTTGGGCTTAGCCAACATTCGCTTCAATCCTTCCATGGTGGGCTTAACTAAGGGTAACCCACCCAATTGCTGCAACCCTGCCAGCCCATGGAATCATGAGAGAGCATGTAACTTGGCTAGCCTTCTCAGCTCTTTGTTGTGACAATATGCCACCTTCACTAGAACATGGAGGGAGTGGGTGAGGGAGTAAAGCAGTCGTAAGCGAATACAGTGTCGTCGCATCACGCTGGTACGTGCACATCTTATGGTACATGTGAGAGGGAACCTTATCTCTATGCATCGTGTGTCCCCCTCCCTCGTCATCCGGAGGGCGTTGGGTGTACATGTACGTGATGCAATGATCAAAACGACGTCCATGATCGAAATGCACCGCCTAAGAATGACAATACAGTACATGTTTAACCCTTACAATGCAACTGAAATACACACGCCTCTACTTTGTTTGAGATTTCTATACTTATCTATATAAATGCAGTTACTTGAATGTGGACACTACTAAATGAGGACTAAAAATTTGTATTAAAGTTCAGAACGATATAAGGCAATGCCTTTGATCTCCCTGAATTCTGGAAAAATCAATATATGCATTTAATACTTATAAAGGACAAATAGTGCAGCAGTGGCGTAGCGAGGGGGGGGGCAGGGGGAGACATATGTCCCCGGGCGCAGGGTTGAGGGGGCGCCGAAATAGACGAGAGATAATTAATTATCGCGTCAACGACAACTCACAAACGCATGGGCGGATACCGGGGGCAATTGTAAACCCGTTCATATAATATAAGGCTCCTCCCCTTCCCTCTTTTCCGCTAGGTACCCCCCCCCCCTCCCCTCCGGGCCAGAAGCCGACAGCACCCCCCCCCCCCCCCCCCCCCCCCCCGCGGGCGCCAGTATAGTGCATTATGTCCCCGGGCGCACAACACTCACGCTACGCCACTGTAGTGCAAGTCGACGGGAATGATCTATTGCGACGGGACCGAGAACAACATACTGACTCCATCAGTGACCTGACTGTACATTATATGCACATATAAGAGGGGTCCCAATGGTGCACACATAAGAGGGGTCCCAATGGTGTATTGTCAACAGCAAAAAGAAAATAACACCACAATAACCCCCAAGGCTGATCAAACTCCATACATTTCAACGAGCGCGTGCGCGGAAAATTAACGGACGTTTGCAATTACGCGTCAGAATACGTAATGAGCGTCTGGCAATGCAGTTGTGATCGACGTGAACGCTTTTGAACCAGAGACGATCCTTAGTATTGTATGTAGTTATGTAGGTAGCTGCATGGTAGAGCGTATACTGTACGCTGAGTGGACTTGGTGTTGTGTGTGGGTGCATACATGGCTGTACGCTGAGTGTACTTAGGGATGCGTTGTTAGCAAACGATGAATGTACGTATATAGTAATGTGTTGATAGCCGTGTATGTGCGCTGAGAATGCAGTATCAGACCTTATCATGCGCTGCATCCATCCCCCTACATGAAGACTGTATGATATAGCTATTGAACTAACCTGTTGGTAGCAATGACACGTTTACGGCCGTCTATAACCACTGGAAATGTCGTGGAGTACTGTCCGAGTACATGCTGTACCGCCAGAGCTGAGTGGACGCAAATTAGCATCTTCTGCGTATAATCGGTTAATAACCTATGACCACATGTGACCTCGAAAGCACACCCAGCATGTAGATGGTACTTCGTGTCACGCAAGAGGTTACTATGTGTCGTCTCAGAGAGAGCGTATGGTTGGGAATATCACACCCATGATCCAAATGCATGGCTGACAAATGGTATGATCAGAGATAACACATGCAGTAAGGGATTGGAAGTGGATCACATACCTATGCGTGCATGGGACATCCGAGGTAATCACACCTCTTAATTGGTGAAAAGAGGTGCATATTTGGCGAAGGGCCATTGGATTTTCTCTTGAATCTCTTAAACAGTAAGCTAAAACATTACAGCAAAGTGATCAACAAATAGCACTATCAATACTGATTTGACTAATGCATACTTTTTATATTAGCCTACATGCAATTCATAGCTCTTGTTTTTCCAGCATATCTATCTAGCATATGCATCAAAACAGGGGGGGGGGGGGCATGGAGGGTTCTCCCCCTCCCCCCGAGATTTCAAGGTGGGAAGGGGGGGGAGGGGAAGTATCTACCCCCCACCCACACGTTTTGCATAACTAATTTATGCACAGTACTTTCTCCGCGATGTGGTGCCCACCGTTTGAGCATGAAGCGTCGCAATAACTCCTTTTTGCGAATAAGTCGTGTGTGACCAAATCTGAGATTTCCACGGATCGTGTACCATCCAGCACAGATGCGCCAACCATTGCCACGGCACCTTTATAGATGAGTTTACCTATTGTATCTGTATAAGAACACTTCTGCATCACTTGTCTCTTCAAATTCAAATGCATTTCCAAATTCAGGATGCGCTACACAGTCAAGTACAGCATCAACTCTGCTCGAATTCTACAAGAAGGATATTGACGGGAAAAAGTTGTTTGGCAGATGGACATGCTAGCTAGCGGATCTTGTAGCTGAAATGAGACAAACATCACTCGCATTTTCCAGCTTGAAGAGTGTCACTAACGTTAGGACACTCATAGATATTGTGAATATTAATTATCCAGGAAGAGCTGAAAGGTACTTCCTTCTCCACATTGAGAAGGCTTAATCCCTATCTGAGGTCCACCATGACCCATGCAGGAAAATTCTACATTGCCATAAACAAACAGATGATATATTAGTGCTACAGTATTAGCCGTAGAAAACAATTCTTAGGTGTGTTCTAGTTACGATAAAAACTTTAAGCCCCCCCCCCCCCCCCTCCCCATAGACGCCACTGCCAAGGATACGCTAGCTAAGTATTTAAGTGCGTCAACTTCCAATCCTGCTACTATATTGTCTCTATAGTATGAGAACAAACCACGAGTAGTACTTAAACTTTCAAACTCCAATGAAAAGGAAGCGCCACTGTGCGAAATCCTTTTTCGGATCGGGTAGCAAAAACACGGACACCAAATCAGCTCCATCGTCCACTTCCCACCAATCCTTCCTCTAGCTTTTTACAAATACTTACGCGTTTTTTTGCTCCAATGTTTCCACAAGCGATTCGGTAGCGCGATTCACAATAAAAATTTGCCACATATTCGTATTATAAATAAAGACAGTAACAGGTCTTTGTGCTTGCTAATGCATGCATGAGGGCCACGTCCTGCAGAATATGTCATGTCTGAAGATGTAAGACCACTGTCTGCATTACCAAAAGGAGTATCACTCGACTGCGTATTGCCTTTTAATAGACACAAATGAAAATGCGCAACAAAGTGAAAGAGATTGCAAATGGTGGATTACTAAGTCTTAGTGAAAGGTACCATGGGCAGGAAGGAATGTGCTACAAAACCATGCAAATGCAAGCTTCATGTATAAGAAAAGGACAGAACTGATCGAGCATCTGTCCTTACAAATGTAACGTTGAAAGGGGAAAATTGCAGAGGCGTTTAGAGGACTAGTCGACTTCATAAACCCCATGCCGTTGTGACTTGTGAGCAATGATCGACG
This sequence comes from Ephydatia muelleri, assembly GCA_013339895.1. Taxonomy (NCBI): domain Eukaryota; kingdom Metazoa; phylum Porifera; class Demospongiae; order Spongillida; family Spongillidae; genus Ephydatia; species Ephydatia muelleri. The sequence goes on along the minus strand of JABACO010000004.1, from coordinate 6,344,437 downwards.
CCATCACTTTGCAGTATCTCAAGGCGGGGTTAAACTTGACAACAACCCCATCTCCGTACCAAGTAATAGTATTATAGAAAGGGGAGGGGCATTACATGAAGGGCCCTCCTGCCCTCTATACTGCAGTGATTACGATGTATAGACTTCCAATCAAAAGTAAACCGGATGCACAAAAATAATATCTTTGGATTAAATTATTCGCCACAATGCACAGAACGCGAGCATAATCAAGTGTAACACAGGCAGAAGATGTAACAATTTAACCCTTTATTTTCATCTGCTTCATTTTGGGTCCCATCTTCTTCAAGGTGTTCTTTCTCCTATGCATTGCCATGTGGTGGGGTTTTGAAAGCTAACCAATGATGGCCGGAAACACACACATACGTATACCTCCCACTTCCTTGTTTTCTCAGGGTCTGGCTCATTCAGCATCTTCACCTTTTCTGCCTTCTTTTTGTCTTCCTTTCTTTGCTGTGCAGCCAGTCATACATTACCTTGCCAACACACATACGCACAGGTACAGACCCACATATGAACACACACACACCTCTTGTCTCTGGGAGTGCTGCAGTTTCTCCAAGTTCTGTGTCACCTTCAATCGACCCTTCTGCACTTTTTCTTTGCCCTACAAAAGTGGCCTCATGACTCAATGAACCAGGTCAACTCCTAAAATGTCTAACCAGATAACCAAATCTCTAGCAAGATAACCAGACTGAAAGTGACCTACACACTATTAGTTCTAATTAGTCAGCAACTAGACATGTGCAAGCCACCAGATCCCCATTTCACAATACACTGAAACGTCTCTGCATAGCTATACAGTAGGTGAGGAACCACATAGCTGGGTGAGGAGGATGGGGGAACCACATAGCAGGGTGAGGAGGATGGGAGAACCACATAGCTGGTGAGGAGGATGGGGGAACCACATAGCAGGGTGAGGAGGATGGGAGAACCACATAGCTGGGTGAGGAGGATGGGGGAACCACATAGCTGGGTGAGGAGGATGGGGGAACCATATAGCTGGGTGAGGAGGATGAGGGAACCATATAGCTAGGTGAGGAGGATGAGGGAACCACATAGCTGGGTGAGGAGGATGGGAGAACCACATAGCTGGTGAGGAGGATGGGGGAACCACATAGCTGGGTGAGGAGGATGGGGGAACCACATAGCTGGGTGAGGAGGATGGGGGAACCATATAGCTGGGTGAGGAGGATGAGGGAACCATATAGCTGGGTGAGGAGGATGAGGGAACCATATAGCTGGGTGAGGAGGATGGGGGAACCACATAGCTGGGTGAAGAGGATGGGGGAACCATATAGCTGGGTGAGGAGGATGGGGAAACCATATAGCTAGGTGAGGAGGATGGAGTTGCAATGTATGAAACAGGTACAGTCTAACCTGCCAAAAGTGGTGACCCAAGGGCCAGAATTAGAAGGCCATGTACATGCACATATCCAGGAATGATCTACTGGATCCATCTATATTAAACTAAGTTAGGGGGAGGGGAGGGGCCAGACTATTGCATTGAATTGCGACTGCTTTCATGATGTAACAACTTTTGTCCATCATTATGTGCATGTACAAACACACATATACATATGGGATCGTGTCTACACAAAAAGACACAATGCATGTATTATAAAATTTCCAGTACACGCAATAGAAATGTTATGCTTGCATTAATTAAAAATTCAGAGCCTTCCGACTCCACAACAGATACTCCAATTCTCAGTGCGTAAGAAGCAATGTGTAGAGGACATTTCAGACTTTTAATTATCCAAAAATTTGAAATCTTGAAAAACCATGCATTAGGTCCCTTTTCACAGAAACGATCCATATGCATAATTACGCACATGCAGACACACATATGTACCACACACACACACACACACACACAAGCAAATATGCCCACACGTACATGCACAATGTACACACCATGAAGCCACAACAAATGTTTCACAATTAAAGAGATGGTGTGAAAACACTACGCACCCACCTCTCGGCCGAGCCTTATGGACTTAACATGATCCAGCAGAGACAGGGCAAACTGGACAAAGGACTGGGGATCCTGGGCACTCGTCACTGTGGAATGGGGAGGAGGCATTAGTACTTGGAACTCAGGTTGTCCAATCATTGATTAAATCATCACCCTCTACCCTCCCATCTCACTGTCATGAATAAAGAAATGTACTTGTATCAATCAGTTTTCAATTCACCTATATAATGAAATACCTCCAATAGTACAGCTAAAATGGCTACACTATCAGGACTACAGGATGCACAATAGAATGGACCTAAAATTAGAAATACAGACAAACGAAATACAGACAAACGAAATACAGACAAACGTAGGGCTATTTAGCTATTGTTTCCACACTGTTCCACACTGCACCTGGACTGTACCTTGTACCACACAATACCAATATTCCTTTCTCAATAAATCTACTAACTAATTTCACTGGTTTCTTTTCCCACCACAATGTCTGACGAATCATCACGCCTTTTATTAGAACCAGAAACACCTGCAGTCTATTTATTACAACTCAGTTTGATACCAACCATGATGGGGTCATACCACCACCTCCTCCATACAGTGGCACTGATGATGGGGTCATACCATCACCTCCTCCATACAGTGGCACTGATGATGGGGTCATACCACCACCTCCTCCATACAGTGGCACTGATGATGGGGTCATACCATCACCTCCTCCATACAGTGGCACTGATGATGGGGTCATACCACCACCTCCTCCATACAGTGGCACTGATGATGGGGTCATGCCATCACCTCCTCCATACAGTGGCACTGATGATGGGGTCATACCATCACCTCCTCCATACAGTGGCACTGATGATGGGGTCATACCACCACCTCCTCCATACAGTGGCACTGATGATGGGGTCATGCCATCACCTCCTCCATACAGTGGCACTGATGATGGGGTCATACCACCACCTCCTCCATACAGTGGCACTGATGATGGGGTCATACCACCACCTGCTCCATACAGTGGCACTGATGATGGGGTCATACCACCACCTGCTCCATACAGTGACACTGATGATGGGGTCATACCACCACCTCCTCCATACCGTGGCACTGATGATGGGGTCATACCACTACCTCCTCCATACAGTGGCACTGATGATGGGGTCATACCACCACCTGCTCCATACAGTGACACTGATGATGGGGTCATACCACCACCTCCTCCATACCGTGGCACTGATGATGGGGTCATACCATCACCTCCTCCATACAGTGGCACTGATGATGGGGTCATACCACCACCTCCTCCATACAGTGGCACTGATGATGGGGTCATACCACCACCTCCTCCATTAGTCTCGTACCCAGACCCTGTTTCCCACAGCTGCGGATGGATTACATCACCGCTACGTGGAAAGAGCGGTGATGTAATCCATCCGCAGCTGTGGGAATCAGGGTCTGGGTACGAGACTACTCCTCCATACAGTGGCATTGATGATGGGGTCATACTATCACCTCCTCCATACAGTGGCACTGATGATGGGGTCATACTATCACCTCCTCCATCATACAGTGGCACTGATGATGGGGTCATACCACCACCTCCTCCATACAGTGGCACTGATGATGGGGTCATGCCATCACCTCCTCCATACAGTGGCACTGATGATGGGGTCATACCACCACCTCCTCCATACAGTGGCATTGATGATGGGGTCATACCATCAAATGCCAGAGCACGCAACATTACAGCTCAAGCCACACTAAGGCTCAAGGCTCAAGAAAACACAGCTTCACGTCTGGAATTCAATACAATTGAAGACAAAAAGAATTCTTGTTCCACTCACCCCGGTATGAAAATTGAAGCCACTTTTGAGGCTCTTTGTCCGCCACACTCTCTGCATCATCACTGCAGGGGAGGACAATTGCAATGGGTGGAGGAAGGGAAGGTATGGGGAGGAGGGAGAGAAGGAAGATGAGGGAATGGGGAAAAGGATGGGTAGGGAAGGAGTCAAAGAGAAGGAGAAGATAAATAATACAATGTGCGAGGATATAGAGCAATGATGAGAGAGGGTGTGATAAGGACTGTGGGCAGGTGAGTGGGTTGGAGGAGGGATGAAGGGAAGGGACCATTTCTCACCTGTCACGAGCAGCACCAGTGTGGAGGTCACTCAGGTGGATGTACTCAACGGAGGAGGTATTCTTGTTGAGAAATGCAACAATCTGATTGGACAGCAGGAGGGTGACGGCCTCTGAGGAATCCGAAACGACCATCAGGGAGGAGTCAAGGTCTTTGGTGCGCACAATGGTGGAGTAATGTTTCTGGGAGAGGGAGGGAAAGGCAGAGGAGGAAGGAATGATGGTGGGAGGGAAAGGGGGCTGAAGTCCTACACACATTCACCACACACACATAAATACACCAACACACACACTACAAACAGAGCCACACACATACACACACATGTACACACAAATGTGTACCAGAGGTCTCTGTGAAAATGCTGCATCAATTCAAACTGGGACTCTTACCCCTCCCACACACACCCTCCCCCAATCATGCTAACCCACACACCAAATCCTCAAGGTCCTTGCTCTGCTTAAGGATGGTCTTCTTCTGGCCCAGAGCCAGCACCATATTGTCCATATCATCAGCTGCTGGCTGAAAGGTGAGCATCTAAAAGGGTTGGATGATGAGGCGGTGATGGGGAAGAGGTAGAGGAAGGAATACAGAGAGGAGAGTGAGGGTGGGAAGTGAAGAGGGAAAGTGGAGAGGGAAGGGCAGGGAAGAAATACGAGGTGGGGGAAGGGGGAGTGGGAGGTGGGGAAAGGGGAGTGGGGAGGGGGTGGATTGTGGTTGGGAAATGAGGGAGGATGGGTGCAGGAAATGAAAGTTTGAACACAGGATTCAACTTGCGGCCTTGCACAAAGGTGATGGGGATAGGACTTACAACAGTATCTGGGGAGGGGCGTACCAGAGACAGCAGCAAAGTGAACAGATCTTGCCTCCGCTGGAGCTGTTAGTTGGAAAGGTGGAAGCAATGGGTAGAGATGGGGCCTTGCAAGAGATATACAAAAGTTTCAAGGAACTAAAAACTAGTAGTCGAGGTGTCTAAATAAAAATTCACCACATTTCCACTCTACAATGGATGGCCAATTTATTTTGTTCTGCGGAAAATAACATAGGGGGGAGAGGATGTGAAGGAGAAGAAGGTAATGGAGGAATGTGGAGAAGGAAAGCACTTGACAAGTGGGAAGGATGAGAGGGAGAATGTGTAGAGGAGGTTTGTAGGGAGTGTGGGATGGTGGAGAGAGGGATGGTGGGTGGAAAGGAGTGGTAGATGGTGTGGATGATGGATGGAGAGGTGGGTGGATGGTGGATGGAGATGGTGTGATGGTGGATGGAGAGGTGGGTGGATGGTGGATGGAGATGGTGTGATGGTGGATGGAGAGGAGGGTGGGATGAAAGTAATGGCAGGATGTGGGAGGAGGGGTGTGGTGGGTGGTCTGTCGATTTGAGATAAAAAAAGATACAGGAATAAAGAGCTTGATGAACATGAAGAGTTTGTGGCCACAGATTGTGTGTGGTGGAGCTGATACATATCACACAACATACCAACATACACTGTAGGAAAAGTTCTTCTGAAGTACCTCTACCTCTGTTGTGTGTGTGTGTGTGTGTGTGTGTGTGTGTGTGCACCTCTTTTCAACCTGAACACAGGTTGAAAAGAGGTGCACACATACACACACACACACACACACAAATGATCTAGTGAAAGCATAGGGCAGGTGTTTAGCGACATAGTATTGCAAGTGAACATGGGGATAGGCGTGGAATAAGATCAAATGACAAAGATGCAGTATTGTGCAGTAAGAAAGTGTGACTAACAGGTTGATGATAACAGAGCAGAAACAAGAAATAGGACACATACACATAGACACACTCACACACACATACGTTGATAGCGGAGTCCAATGTCCATCTCAAGCCGTTCTGGGAGGCTGACTGCTCGAACTGGTGGTTGTGGCAAGTCTGGTTGTCTATGCAGTCACGTATTTCGTTGGACACACAAGGAACTCTTCCATTGCTTCGACATGGTACATGGTGTGTGTGTGTATGAATGTGTGTGTCTGTGTATGTGTGTGTATGTGTGTATGTGTGTATGTGTGTGTGTGAGTATATGTGTGTGTGTGCGTATTTGTGTGTGTATGTGTGTGCATGTGTGTGTATGTGGTGTGTATGTGTGTGTAAGTGTGTGTATGTGTGTCTGTGTGTCTCCTGCCTACCCACCTCAACCTATAGCTACCCACCTCAACCTCACCCCTACCCACCTCATCTTCCACCACCTCTCTTCACTACCCTGCATATCACCATAACCACTGCTCCCTCCCCTGACTACACATCCCCACACCATAATCACCCTCATCTTCACCACCATCCACCAGGGGAGGGGGGGTGGAAGGAGGGGGGAGGAAGGAGTGGGAAGGAGGGAGTGGGAAGGAGGGAGGGGAAGGAGGAAGGGCAAGGAGTGGGAAGAGGGGAGTGGGAGGAGGAAGGAGGGGGAAGGAGGAAGAGGGGGAAGGAGGAAGGAGTGGGATGAGGAAGGAGTGGGAAGGAGGAAGGAGGGGGAAGAGGGGGGGAAGGAGAGGAAGGAGTGGGAAGGAAGGAGGTGGGAAGGACGAAGGAGTGGGAAAGGAGTGGGGCAAGGAGTGGAAGGAGGAAGGAGTGGGAAGGAGGAAGGTAGTGGGAAGGAGGAGGAGTGGAAGGAGGAGGAGTGGAAGTGAGGAAGGAGGACAGGAGGAAGGAGTGGGAAGGAGGAAGGAGTGGGAAGGAGGAAGGAGTGGGAAGAGAGGAAGGAGGAGAGGAGGAGGAGGAAGGAGTGGGAAGGAGGAAGGAGTGGGAAGGAGGAAGGAGGTCGGAAGGAGGAAGGAGTGGGACGGAGGCAGGAGTGGGAAGGAGGAAGGAGTGGGAAGGAGGAAGGAGTGGGAAGCGAGAAGGAGTGGGAAGGAGGAAGGAGTGGGAAGGAGGAAGGAGTGGGAAGGAGGAAGGAGTGGGAAGGAGGAAGGTAGTGGGAAGGAGGAAGGAGTGGGAAGGAGGAAGGAGTGGGAAGAGAGAAGGAGTGGGAAGGAGGAAGGAGGGGGAAGGAGGAAGGAGTGGGAAGGAGAGGAAGGGAGGAGGGGTGGACGGAGTGGGAAGGAGGAGGGGTGGAAGGAGTGGGAAGGAGGAAGGAGTGGGAAGGAGGAAGGAGTGGGAAGGAGGAAGGAGTGGGAAGGAGGAAGGAGTGGGAAGGAGGAAAGTGAGAAGGAAGATAAGGGAGGGAGACGGATTGGTAGGTAGGGAGTCAAAGAGAAAGAGAAGATAGCTGGAGCCCCTCCAACCCATGCTACCATGAGATACCGTCCTAGCTTTTGGACTCAGTGGACTCACTGAGGTGCTACGCGTACAGCACCAGATGAAGCTCCCTGCACTTGGAAGTATGGCACTCCTTGTCTTGCATCGGCCCAGGGTCTCCAGCGTTGGTAGGCCCCAAGGTATTTCTTGGTGGTGCTCTCTGCTCGGCTCCTCAACACTGTTGCTGGTACAGTGTAGGATACACACTGCAATCCAACACCAAAGTATATTCTCATTGCAAAGCACTGTCGTATTGGGGAACCTCCAGCTAAACAAGTGTGAGTCTGCTCTGAAAGGTCTGACCAACCTCTCTTACAGTGGCCATGCCCATGTGCTCACTTTAAATGGTGCCCAGCTGGCCACATCATAGGACAGATTCCCAACAACAGTGTCCCATGGGCTCCATATTTCTCAGCATGCCTAATAACCCTTGGTATGGGAGGTGGACCCCACCAGTTGCTCTCCCCATGCCAGTCTACAGTGAATCCATGATTCTACTGCTTCTGGAGAGCTTCTAGCACCCTCCCCCCTGTCATTATTTCCCTCTGCATATCTTCATCTGGCAACCAGTTGCCCTGAGCGATATGCATGCCATGCTCTACTGCATACCCACCTTACCCTGTGTCGCTAGCATCTGAGTACACACACCTAGCTGCAGCTGGCCTATGCCATATTGGTTGTGCATTAAACTCATCAAGGCATTCTGTCCAAATCTGAAGCTCTATGCTACCATGCTTGCCAGGTTTCCAACAACGCATACAATGCCCATGTCATGAACCTGGCTACATGCCACACCCACTGCTATACCCATGGATATTATTCTACCTAAGACATGCCACACCCACTGCTACACCCATGGATATTATTCTACCTAAGACATGCCACACCCACTGCTATACCCATGGATATTATTCTACCTAAGACATGCCACACCCACTGCTATACCCATGGATATTATTCTACCTAAGACATTCCACATCGGGCTTGATTGTTTTACAGCTACTTCTAGTCAACGCTATACAGCACACTGGCCCACACCTTCACACACCGAAGTGGTCCAGCTCACCACAGTGAAAACATGACCCCATGGGCCTGGGAACCCCATGCCACCCACCATCTTGAGGGTTGGGGGAGCTTAATTGCTGTGTAGGTTGGGAGCTGTGTCCTATCTGGTGGCCGCCTCCTCTCTCACCCTGACATCGTGCAGCTTGCGCTTCTTGGCCATCTTCCATTCCACTGCTCTCTCAGCCTTCTCCATTTCTTTTTCGTTTTCTGAGTAGGAGGCCAAGGTGTCATCCTCACATTCCACCATGACCCCACCCACCCCTTTAGGAAACCACACAAATACAAATGATTAACAATGACTTACAACCGAAAAAGCCACACCCATGCAATTTGGTTCAGGCATCACTGCCACCATTGGAGTAACATTACATGGCATTGTTTCTCCGAGAAGGGACATAACGTGTTTTTTTTCAAGATATCTAATTTTTTTTTTTTTTTTACATTCTAGAAGTCTGAAATGTGCTCTACACATTGCTTCTGGAATCTGTCATGGAGTTGTAAGTCTTCTTATTTTAAGCAGCCATACATTTCAAAGCAGGCGTTACATTTCTATTGCATAGTAGAAATGTTATAATGTGTGCGCTACTTTCCCTTTTTGCTGAAATGATCCCATATATAAACTCAATTAATACTGTAACCGACAGGCAACAGGACAGCTGCAAATTTCTCAATATGGTTGACCATACAAATTTTAATATCAATCATGTTCACATATTTACATCACATCCACTTGAAAATGTTCTACGAGTATCACATTAATGCACATTGCATCACATTCACTTTTCAAACACAATACTTCAATACAGTGTTAGCACCATAGTTAGCAATGAACACACTGCCATCTCTGGGATCTAGTGCAGTACCCCAGGGATTCTTCAGATTCCCCACTGTGTGGATCTTGTTTCCCTCAGGATCATAGATGGAGAGACAATGGCCATGGGTCTCACTGACAAGGCTGTAACCTTCACCATCAATGGCTAGTCCTCTGGGACCATTAGGATCACCATACATTCTGACATAGACACCTTCTTTGCTAAACACTATAGTGTTTGAACCATGGGCTGCAACATGAATGTTTCCCTGAGGGTCCAACGCAAGACCCCATGGATACTGAAAACTATGATTGCCTGTACCATTACCATCTATGGTTAATAACCAACCACCATTTTCATTGAATATTTGTATCCTATGGTTATTAAAGTCAGAGACAATCAGTTTGTTGTTGGAGTCAATGATGACACCCACTGGCCCATTGAACTGTCCCTGACCTGATCCCTGCTGACCAAACTTATGAAGGAACTTTCCACTTGATGTCAACTTCTGTACACGATGGTTGCCATAATCAGCAACATACAACACATCTCCCTTGATGAATATACCATATGGAGAAGAGAACTGACCATCACCACTTCCACTACTACCTATGGTATTCTTCAGGTGACCTGTTTGATCAAACATATAAATGCAGTGATCATCACTCCCTACATAGATGTCTCCATTGTCATGGATGGCTACACAAAATGGCGCCTTACACTGGATCACTTGTTGGTCATTACATAAGGTACGGTAGTCACGTTTAGGCCTCACATCAAGGTCATGAGGACTATTCTGTACATGCTGACCATCCATTGTGATGAGGAGCTGGTGAGGACCAGCAGTTTGAGGGGTGAGGGTGATGGTGTAGGTACCATCCCTGTGGTCCTCCACCTCTCCATACACAACTGCTCCATTATGGGTCTTGGACCTCATCTCACCCTTCACCTCTACACCACCATGTGGGTACTCCTCCCCCTTTGAGGTCTTGCTTTGTACCTTCACATGGTACCTGGTACCCACCCTGGCTACTGATGTGGACATCCATGTGCTTGAAGATGGAGAAGGGAAGAATACAATAATTTCACCCAATTTGGACAGTTGTGTGACTAGATCATCTGTTTTCACAGACACAGATATGTGCTGTGTTGGTTTGGAGTGAGGGAAATGGTCTGGACCCTCTTGAGGGTGGCCTGCAGTTCAGTGGGTATGAGTCGATCCTCCCAATGCTACAATCTCATGGTCAGTGTGGGTCTGCAGGATCTGGTATACCATATCAGTGTAGTGACCAGGAAAGATGGCGACTACGTTTGTGATGGTTGTGACAATGCTTGCATAGGAACTGACGACATGTACAACAGAACACCACTGCAGGACTATTGCTTCCATCCATACATTCATCACAACACACCTCACTGTTGTTCACCATCTTGGACATGTACCCTGCTACCTCTACTTCAAATCCAAGATGGAGGTTCTGAGGGAGAACACTGGCCCCTCCCACTGGGATGTTGGTGTTTTGTTCACAGATGGGACATTGGAACATTTGTTGGGAACCACTTTTCTCTATCTCATGATGGAGACATTGTAGACAGAAGGAGTGCAAACATGACAGAATTCTTGGATCATCGAAGGGCTTTGAGCACAACTGACAGATAATGACTTTATTAATAACCTCGCTGTTGGTAGTAATGAGATTTATTAAATTGAAATGAAGCACTTGACCTATTTGTCCATTCTAATCAAACTATAGTAGGTACTTCAAATACATGTACAGCACTAAATTAGTACAGTATAGCATTACAAGAATCGAAATACTTACTGTAATTGACATTTTGAGTGCATGTTACTGCATATGAGACACCATAGAGAAAGCTAATAATGGGTGTGGTAAGTCGTATTTATTGCTGTAACCAAGGAGGGAGTGGTGTGATTTTTGTCTGCCTTGGAGTAGGATCGCAAGTTTTACAGCGTTTTATTACACACATGATTGATCCACGGCCATTTGTTGAGGACTTTGCAACCACCTTAGGGTTAGGGTTGGGGTTAACCAATTTATTATTCGCTACGTTTTGCAATCACAATAATTTATTCAACTACAGCTTACACAAAACTGTAGATGTCCATATAGGGGGACTCCATGCTACATGGCCTGACAGAGTTCAGAATCTCAGTTGTTCCTTTGTGGGCATGATGTGTGCATTTTGTATCTACAAGTAAGATAGACTGATTGTTGTGCGATGTTTATAGCGGCTGTGCACTTGTGCAATACGTTACAAAAATAAAACAATTCTTCACCGCCAAGATCAAAGTTAAAGGCTTTTATAATGCGTAGAAAGCCAGCTGTCCAAACACCATTATTAAATACCATGAAAGAAGCTCTCTGATGAAGGAAGTTCTGCAGCCCCTCCCATGGCAGACCTGGCTAATCTCCTGACCATCAACGTGGTCCAGGACATCAGCATCGTACAAGGATATATTTGTTCAGTAACCTTGCATGTGAATATCGGGATTTTGCACACATAAATAATCTATGACCACGTGTGACCTCGGAAGCGCACCCTGCATGTAGATGGTACTTCGCGCCGCGCAAGAGGTAACTTTACAGCTATGTGTCTCGTGTTCCGGGCCAGGGCCGGTCCTTACCCTCGTCCCAGAGGGCGTTGGGGTGTACGTATGGTTGAGAATATCACAACCATGTTCCAAATGCACAGCTTGAGAATGGTATGATACGACGAGAACAATCCATGAGAAGCATGTAACCCTTCAAACCCAACTGAAATGTACACGCCTCTAGATCTGTGAGAATAACCGAAACCATATACATTATTAAAATAACCCCTGCACTACATCAGCTCTAACGTCCACTCCACACCAATCCTTCCTCCCTCTTTAAAAATACTAACCTGTTGTTTGGCTCCAATTCCATGTGTCGACAATTACGATTGGCCTTCAGTGGTCGCGTGATTATTTTCTTAAAAAAATTTTCCACTATAATTAATCTTATCTAAGGATATCATGATCAGTTATCGCTTTGTATTTTGACCTCAATCCTAAAATCTATTCGTGATTGTTTCGTTAAAAAGGTTAAACTATTCTAGTGTCCTCTCATGTCGCGCACTTGTACATACATACATTCGCATTATAAACTCATTCTCCACTTGATGACAAACACAATTTTTAAAACAATAAAAATATTGTCCAGTGTAGCACTGAAGTCCTCTCTGAAGATGGCCTCACCTGCCCCGCCCCTTCCTGGCACTGGTGCAGATGGAGGTGGCAGGGCTAGTGGCACATCTGGTGAAGGTGATGGAACAGGTGGTGAAGGTTACAGTCTTGTCAGTGAGTATTGGGGCAATGGTCTCTCCATCTATGATCCTGAAGGGAACAAGATCCACACAGTGATGGCGGTGGTGTGGTTCCCAGGCCTATGGGGTCATGTTTTCACTGTGGTGAGCTGGGCCACTTCAGTGTGTAAAGGTGGGGGCCAGTGTGCTGTATCCTTTGTCCAAGGGTAGTGGATACGTGGCTGGTGAGAGCACTTGGTGTAGGAGTGCCGACATTGGGACACCTAATTGTGTAGCTCATGTGGGGGAGGTAACACCTTCCATTGGTGAGGAGGTGTGTATGGCAGATGTTGGGAGGTTCAGGATGGGGACACGCTGGTACAATGTTCATTAGAGGACATATGAGCTTTGTGCACCACCACGGGTTGTGGATGCTGTTAAGAGTGGTTATGTCCTCCCCTTTTATTCTCTACCTACACCCTATACCCGACGTAATCAGTGTACAGCACTACTGAGGCTGATTATGTTGACAATGCAGTGGGTGAGTTTTTGAAGGGTGGGTGCATGATGACCATTGTATATCCTGTTGGACACCAGGTAAGCATGGTGTGATATGTTACCCATCAAAGCATAGAGCTTCAGTTTTGGAGATAGTCCCTTGATGAGTTTAATGCACAACCAATATGGCATAGGCCAGTGTGTTTTGCATCCCCACACTCAGTGTAGTATGTATTTGTATTGTGCATATTTGTGTGTGCTAGAGGATCTATGCATGGTTGTCAAAGCTTCACATTAGATCCCTTCCTACTTCCAGCTATTGCAGGTATTCTGAACCCAGGCATGTGAAGAAGCTGAGGTAGTGGGCTGTACTCAAGTATCTGGACCACATCAGAACTAATTGACCAGTTCACTGACTGCATTGGTGTTGGACCTGTATGCCCCTCCCCCATGACCACACCTAGCTACCTCCATCTGTAATCCTCATCCACTATTAAAGTCTTATTTGAACCACGCCTACCTTTATGCTACACCATGCACACATGTACAGTATCTTTGTTAATCTGCAGTCACTTTGCATTGACTGAGGCGTGCATAAAATTAAAGCCACTCCCTCCTTCCAGTGGTTGCCAACAATCTTCGTAAATGGCTGAATGTTTGGTGCTGAGCTGTTCTGGGGTCTAGATGGTAGGGTGATGTGACCAGGCTAGGCTGTGCAAGGTAAGTTTACTCTGCAGGACTGGAGTTGAAAAGGCAGGGAACGACCACACACACCCCCACACTCACACACATGCACACACACACTCCCCTTCTCCCTCTCTCCATCACATCTTATCAGGGCACTAACGACTCACAGTTGTGGGACTCTGCATTTGCTGCACAAGCTTTCTTGGAGGTACGTACTAAACAAGGGGGTGTGGTTAAGGTGCATGACCAGAGGGGGAGGGGCCATCTGCAGGGCTGTCATCTTTGTCTGATGACATCACCAAAGGCTGGAGTACATAGACAGAAGGTTTTCTGATTTTACATGTATGAAGGCTCTCCACTAGAATCTAAGTTGTGTGTGTGTGTACACGTCTATTGATGCAAGTGTGTTAGTGCATGTGTGTGGGTGTTGCATTGCATGCTTACACACCACCCAGGTGCCAGAAAACCCTCCCAACTACTCCAAGTACTACAGACAGATGAGCAAGCTACTGCATTCTAGTGGTAGAGGACTACTACAGAGTGTGATTGGATTGCTCAGCTCCCAAGTCCATCATTCCATCTGGACTGTGTGTCACTCACTAGATATACTAGGTCTGGGGACTAGGGCCTTTGCAGGGTGCTAGCAGATCTTGGTGTCCACGATGTATATGTAACACACATCACCTGATGCACTCCCTCCCTCTCCAAGGGGCTTTCTCCTTCAGTACAGTGGTTGGTTGTCTCCGCCCAGAAGTGGTGGCTCCTACGAGCTCCCAACCTACACAGCAATGAAGCCACCCCTAGCCCCCAATGCACATATGCACATACAGTAGTCATCCATAACCATGCCCCTCCCCCAACAACAGTGACCTTGATGAGCATGTTGAAGACCAAACGATGTTCGACTGTGTCAATGTGGTAAGTTGCTTTGCTGGCCATGATGTATGAGTAGGTGTGTCCATTGTGGGCGTGTAGGTACTATGTGACATTTGTGCACACCATTATGTGGTCATCCCTTTCCTCATGCACTATGCATGCACCTGACCTCTTACACACTTAATTCACATCTACACATTGTTTGCGCACCTCTGCACACATTTGCACACCTTTGCACATCCCTGCACACCTTTGTGCACCTCTGGACACCTTTGTGCACCTCTGCACACCCTTGCTCAGCTGCTGAAAATGCAGAACACCAATGGTGGCTACGCCTCCAACGAGACCAAGAGGGGAGTGGCCATCCTGGAGATACTCAACCCTTCTCAAGTGTTGAAATATTTGTGCAAGAAGACATGCATGTAACATACAGTGTACATGAAAACATGCTTGTTATTTACTTGTAACCCCACCTCTCCTCCTCCCCCCCTCTCTGAACACTACCCACAACACAGGGCACATGCACAGGAGATTAGGTATGGTGTATCAGTAATCTCAGACACTCATTATGTGTGTAACTTTCTTCATCTTTCCACACACCATACATGTACATGTATACCGTCCTCCACACACCATCCCTCCACACACCATCCCTCCACGCACCATCCCTCCACACACCATCCCTCCACACACCATCCCTCCACACACCATCCCTCCACACACCATCCCTCCACACACCATCCCTCCACACACCATCCCTCCACACACCATCCCTCCACACACCATCCCTCCACACACCATCCCTCCACACACCATCCCTCCACACACCATCCCTCCACACACCATCCCTCCACACACCATCCCTCCACACACCATCCCTCCACACAAGTAAACTATGTACTCTTCAGATAACTTCCATCCATCACTTATTTGCATAAACAAAAGATAGTGGGTGAGTGGCCCATTATGTCATTGCCTGTGTTAATTGCACAGACTGAGTGCAAATCGTCTGCAAACTCTCTTCACTTGTATGAACTCCTTTTTCCCCTTTCTCTAGCCTCCGTCAAGAAGCAGCCATACACACTCTGCATCGCTGGTTCATCTTCATACGTGAATCCCCATACAATACTGCCCTTCATATAAAAACTCACATCTAAATCACAGGTTTAAAAAAATCGTGGCTAGTTCTGTGTGTTTGTATATGTGTTTCCCCATGTATGCTGATGAGCGTTATTGCTCGCCTAACATTTTCTATCGGTTGGTTCCTCCACTACGTATGCTTAAAGTAACCCTCTCTTTTACCGCCAAAGACACATGGGCGTGAAAACGCACATATCACTGATAGTAATGCTTGTACTTGCGCGTCGATGGTTTTGTTTACAGATATGTTACAGCATTTGCAGATGCTATTTATTTTTACTAAACGTCTCAAAGTAATGGATTACGAGATATGATATTACTGTTGGTTTTGGTTCTTTGTAAATTTTGGTATTGTCTAATTATTGTCCTGCTGCAAACGTCGGTGCATGAATGTGTAATAATGACTTTAATAAAATATCTAATTTTACCTACGATTGATGTTATTATTTCTCATTTCTATTAAACTAAATAAGAGCAACGACTCTCTCGCCAGTGTAATTCAACTGTACTTGTGTTTATCAGCCTTACACATGTAACCAGCTCAGCAAAAGGTCACAGCATTCTTAATGCCTCTCTCACCACTGTGATTCAACCGTACTTGTGTTTATCAGCCTTACAACGCAACTGAAATGCACACGCCTCTACTGTGAGAAACACTAGGCCAGTGTTAAAAAATATTTACCTAATCTTTGGCTCCAACATTGAGGGTTTCGACACTCAACTCCACTTCAATCACGTGACTATTGTTGTTCATTTGACGAACTTATAAAATGACCTCAGATTATAGAAATATCTGTAAACTTGATTTCACAATAATCATAAATGTTCCAATGTCATTTCCTGTTCCCTCCTTGTATAGCATATCACACACCCTCACCCCACGTCAGATTGGTTAAAGGTTCATTGTGCACACTGCCACACAAACACAAAACCACACACAAACACAGAAAAGGACAGCAATTACAAAACATACACTCCCACATACAGATAGACACACATACACACTTTGACTGGGAGTGGGGCCATCTTCTAGGATAAAACCCAAAGCAGGACTCAAAACATCACTCCCATACCAGATTACAACAGTTGCACCCAACCCACAAAGTTCTATGTCCATCATTTGCTCTCCAGCCAATCTTCATGGTCTATGTCATTGTCAAGGAACCTTCCACTCTCCAGACATGCCATATCACAACACAATGAGAAAATATTGTATCATTACAAATAACTGACCTTGTATATGAAAATCTAAACGTAGAGACTCCATTGAGGTGTCTTGTCTTAGTTATAAATATCTTGCAGAAATTATAAATTGAGCTGTTATTGTGATTTGCATCAAATTATGCAATTAAGGTTATTGTGGTGCTTATTAATTATTCCGAATGGGGCCAGGGCACAAGCGAAGGGAGTAACGCTATATTTGGCATTGGCCGCCATTTTTAATTGTAATGGGTCATTGGACCTCCAGGAACCGACAGGTTTAAGGTAAAAAATATGTTTTCACCACAGTAAAACGCACTGAGCCAGAATCTGTTGCCGCAAGTGAAAATTCCATCACAAATCAAGGTTCATAGCAGGTGGAATACTTTAATTAGGTCAGGAAAAATGCATTTTATGTTCTGATCACCAATCGTGGAAATCACCCATTGTTACTTTAGATTGGATGGTTTGAAACTCACAGAACCTTTTCAGAGCACTCTTCTCATGTGGGCGTGGTTCCATCACATGAGTCATGTGTATTCAAATTCTTACTGAGTACTTTGACTTTCGTTCATAACTTTGGATGTGATGATCATTAAACTCTGAATCTCACATAGCCATTTGAGGTCCCTTTTCTTATTAGGACCGTTTGTTCATATGGCCCTGTTTCCATCAAGAGTCATGTGTTGGTTAAGCAACATTAGCTGACAAAAAGTGCCGTGCACTTTACAAGAGTGTGAGGGGTTAAGCAACTTGAGCCGACAAACAGTGCCCTGTAGGTGTGGTCTGCTTTGCTAGAGTGTGAAGACCTGGTTTAATTATTATTATGTTAACCAGATCATCGAGGCAGGTGTATATGTTACCATAAAACACTCTTTTGCCTACTTCTCTAGGTTCCTGAGTCACTTTTAGTTTGCTTGTACATGTATAGTTGACATAAAAATAAAAAAACTTGAACATGTACCACACCAATGTGACTTGCAGCTGAATTGAGATAAACCTCTCAAACACATGCAGAGTGACCTTAAGACGACTGAGCCTAAATATAGCTTACAAGCTATCACTAGGACTAGGGGAAGGCCCTTCATTAAGGTTTAGAGTGTAGGGTACACGCGCCAAAGGCACTCGAACTAGGTCGACTTTTCACCCACATTCTGACAATATTTCTTATCCTGAGCTTTTTACAACCTTTTGGCCTCATAAAAGGGTGCTTTCGGAGCCATATAGCACACTTTGTACACTGTATAAACTTTCCTGAGAGTGGCCATCACAAAGGAACATGATGGGGTCAACCACATATAGAGCCCTGTAGGTATGGCCAATCAAATAGACCTTAAGACACACAAGGTACTGTACTGTACAACTTGCATCATGTTGCATCATGGGGGGAGGAAAGATATGTAGCAGGAGGGATTTAGAATATTAGAGGTCATTCAACTCCAGAAGAACTACAAACCTTTACCACACGTGATCACAAAGTATATATTCATATTCTACAGGGCCTGACCAGGAAGGAATCCCCCTCACAATTCTCACTTTCTTCCTCCCTTTCTCTCTCATGCACTCTCTTCTTTCTCTTTCTTTTTATAGGGTACCTGTGGTAAAACACCAATTAGTGTGCACCTAAGTGTACTGTGTGTGCGTGTGTTCTGTGCGTGCGTGTTCTGTGTGTGTGTGTTCTGTGTGTGTGTGTTCTGTGTGTGTGTGCCTGTGACACTGGTATGTCGTTGCCACTGGGAACCAACCTATTCACAACGTACATGTTGAGGTGTGTTGTTCATGTATGTACCATTTCATTTGCCCTCCTCCCCTTCCCTCAATAGGTCTTAATGCCCTGTGGAATCCATGTGGATGGTGCAGCTGTGATATGCTCATCTTTAGAACATGTGCATCAAGACTATTGCATAGCTTGTCTACAGCGCTGTGCATTTATTACATATGGTTGACCTTTATGTTGGCTAAGCAAAATGTATTGAAATAGATATCTGAAAGGCTCTCAGCACACACAAACTTCATTCTGATAGTGGCACTACTGTCTAGTCAATAAGTGTGTCTTCTCTAAGCATTGCTACGTCATCTAAACTATTCAAGCAGAGTTTGATCTCCTGAGCCAATTTGAAACCAACACAAAAAACAGTGCCCATGTAAATACTGCATATGTGCACATAACTGAAACTTTAACACTTACAAAACATGTAACCCTGCAGGTACATGATAAACCATCCCTTGCAGTAAACATGTGCTGTTGTACAGCTGTACCTCAATGATAGGCCAGTGATGCTGTAATGAATATAATGAGGTTATGTACCTCTCTTGGCATGGGCTTATGTATATGAATGCTTCTGAGTGACACGTGTAAATCAGTTAAAATAAATATAGAAACTAGTCATCTGTGTGCCATTTGCCACACTTGATGCTTCAAAGCTTCTTGCACTTGGCCTCATGCCACAGCATGTCTGTTTGAGTAAATTCATGTGTAATGTGAGTGCATGTGCATTGTTTACATGACCCACCTCCTTCGAAACAGAACGCTTCAGTGATGTTACGTAATGATGGAATACGTTGTCTGCTGAGCGTCCGAGCATGCAAGCACAACACGAATATTAACCATCACGATACAAATGATGGGTAGTTAATAAGCAACTGATGTAACTATCAGCCAATTCTCTTTGAACCCAGCTTTACAGCAGCACACATAGGTCTGTGTCCTCAGATCGATTCTGAGTAGCTATATTGAACCTACAAATGCAACATGCAATAGGTTGGGTTCATTAGTGGGTGGTGCAACATAAAACACACACATTTTAGCATGCAAGGCCTAATTTTAATGCTATAATTCTACTCCAAATACTGTGGAAAGCAGCCCGAGTCACCCAACTACATGAATCACGTGATCTGAAGGACTAGCTGGGAGGGTGATAGTACTGAATCTCTCTACTGGGAGGAGGTGCTCTGTTCTGTGAATGAACATATTATGCTGTCTGTAATAGTCAGGGGGAGGATATGACTGGTGAGGGGAAGTGAGGGGAGACATGGCTGGTGAGGGGGCGACATGACTGGTGAGGGAGTGTTGGGGAGACATGACTGGTGAGGGGAGTGTGGGGGAGACATAACTGGTGAGGGGGAAGGTGGGGGAGACATGACTGGTGAGGGAGTGTGGGGGAGACATGACTGGTGAGGGGAGTGTGGAGGAGACATGACTGGTGAGGGGAGTGTGGGGGAGACATGACTGGTGAGGGGGAAGGTGGGGGGAGACATGACTGTTGAGGGGAGTGTGGGGGAGACATGACTGGTGAGGGAGTGTGGGGGGAGACATGACTGGTGAGGGGAGTGTGGGGGAGACATGACTGGTGAAGGTGTGTGGGGGAGACATGACTGGTGAGGGAGTGTGGGGGAGACATGACTGGTGAGGGAGTGTGGGGGAGACATGACTAGTGAGGGAGTGTGGGGAGGACATAACTCGTGAGGGGGAGTGTGGGGGGAGACATGACTGGTGAGGGGAGTGTGGGGGAGACATGACTGGTGAGGGGGAAGGTGGGGAAGACATAACTGGTGAGGGAGTGTGGGGGAGACCATGACTGGTGAGGGGAAAGGTGGGGGGAGACATAACTGGTGAGGGAGTGTGGGGGAGACCATGACTGGTGAGGGGAGTGTGGGGGAGACATGACTGGTGAGGGAGTGTGGGGAGACATGACTGATGAGGGGAGTGTGGGGGAGACATGACTGGTGAGGGGAGTGTAGGGGAGACATGACTGGTGAGGGGGGAGTGTGGGGGAGACATGACTGGTGAGGGGGAGTGTGTCGGTGAGTGGGGTGGCCATTGTCTCTCCATCTATGATCCTGAGGGAAACAAGATCCACACAGTGGGGAATCTGACGAATCCCTTTGGTACTGCACTAGATCCCAGAGATGGCAGTGTGTTCATTGCTAATAGGGGTGCTAACTCTGTATTGAAGTATTGTGTTTGAAAGTGAATGTGATGTAATGTGCATTACTGTGATACTCGTAGAACATTTTCAAGTGGATGTGATTTAAATATGATTGGTATTAAAGTTTATATGGTCAACCGTATTGACCAGCTGTCATGATGCCTGTCAGTTACAGTATTAATTGAATGTTATGAATTGTTATATGGAATCGTTTCCGCGAAAAGGACACATAATAAAGTATCTACTATGCAATAGAAATGTAACGCTTGCGTTGAAATGAGAAGACTTACAACTCTATGACAGATACTTTGATTATCAGTGTGTAAGATGGTGCTTCAAGCTGTACCACCATGCACTACATTTGTCTGCTGTAATGAAGTTTGTGAAACACAAACACACCTGGCAGAAGGACAAGAGACACACTCCACGCAGAAGCACAAGAGATACACACATCCCATATTCATTCTCATATATACACACCTCCAACCTTATAGCCTCCATTGCCCTCCATTATAACCTCTCCCCCCTGGCAAAGCTCAAGCTACATCCCGCTATTTAAGAATCTCAAGATGTCTCCCACATATAGCTCTCAAAAGTTCTGCCACATCTCCCCTAGCATTCAGATTCCATCTCTCTAGCTGTCTCACAGCGTCCGTGTCAACTGGAGTGTCTCTGTGGAACATGTGGATCCAGCACTCCACACGTTTCCAATGTCATAATAAGGATCAGTTCGTATTGAAAGTAGGGGAAGTCACCGATAGCAATTCTATTAGCCAGGGTTAGGGTTATACACATATATACATGTATACTACGTGTACACACACACAAACACGCACGCACACATACCTGCAAGTCATGTACTTCCACATTCTCATCGTGTGCTAGCTGTTAGGACTGCACCCACCCACTGGGGCATGCAACCCGAGGGAAGGGGCTGGGGACACCACCATTCATTAATACACTTGGATTGGATATTGTTTAAAGTACTTAGCCCTAGTTAACCGAGATCTGGGCTGCGTATGGGCATGCAAGACATTCCTGTAGTGCACATGAGCAAGCCTGAGACAAGCGAGTAGTGACACTGGTGAGATTTTCTTTTCCTTTTAAGGCCCATTTCCTATACAAGGACAGTGCAAACTCTGGTGTGGTGTGAGTGGGGCGGTGCCATATCACCACACAATGTTGTACATACGTACCGGTCACACCCCCAGACTCATGCCAATGCCACATGGGATTAGGGGATCGTAATGTTCGATAATCCGGAAAGTGATAGAGGTTAAATGCTAACCAACTCAAAGGGTTTTGAATTCCAGACACACATATTCAAATACACAAACCCAATACACTGGATCACACGCTACCATTCTGCCGATATAATAATAAACAAAACGTTTACATAACAAGTGTACGTGGACGTGAATAATGAATTCATGGAGCAAAAAAGCATTAAATATAGAAAAGATTAAGTTAAAATTCTCTAGTCAGTTGTCCTATATTGATTGAGTTATTAATACCATGTATGGACAAGATAAATTTATTTAATACTGGTAAATAGAGAACAGTACATTTCTCAACACATATATACTTTCATATTTAACTTCAAATATTTACACAATACTTCAATACAGTGTTAGGAACATAGTTAGCAATGAACACACTGCCATCTCTGGGATCTAGTGCAGTACCCATATGGATTCTTCAGATTCCCCACTTTGTGGATCTTGTTCCCTTCAGGATCATAGATGGAGAGACAATGGCCACTATTCTCACTAACAAGGCTTGTACCTTCATCATCAATGGCTAGTCCTCTGGGACCATTAGGATCACCATACATTCTGACATACACACCTTCTTTGCTAAACACTTTGCACGTGAATGTTTTCCTGAGGGTCCAAGGCAAGACACCATAGATACTGAAAACTATGATTGCCTGAGGCCTTTACCATCTATGGTTATTAACCAACCACCATTTTCATTGAATATTTATATCCTATGGTTATTACGGTCAGACACAATCAGTTTGTTGTTGGAATCAATGATGACAGCCACTGGCCAATTGAACTGTCCCTGACCTGATCCATACTGACCAAAACTTATGAAGGAACTTTCCACTTGATGTTAGCTACACGATGGTTGCCACTATCAGCAACATACAACACATCTCCCTTGATGGATAATACCCCATGGATAAGAGAACGACCATCACCACTTCCACTACTACCTATGGTATTCTTCAGTTGACCTGTTTAAGCAAACACATAAATGCAGTGATCATAGCTCCCTACATAGATGTCTCCATTGTCATGGATGGCTACACATAATGGCCTATTACACTGGATCACTTGTTGGGCATTACATAAGGTATGGTAGTCACGTTTAGGCCTCACATCAAGGTCATTAGGGCTATTCTGTACATGCTGACCATCCATTGTGATGAGGAGCTGGTGAGGACCAACAGTTTGAGGGATGAGGGTGATGGTGTAGGTACCATCCCTGTGGTCCTCCACCTCTCCATACACAACTGCTCCATTATGGGTCTTGGACCTCATCTCACCCTTCACCTCTATACCACCATGTGGGTACTCCTCCCCCTTTGAGGTCTTGCTTTGTACCTTAACAAGGTACCTGGTCCTTACCTTGGCTACTGATGTGGACATCCATGTGCATGAAGATGGAGAAGGGAAGAATACAATAATTTCACCTAATTTGGATAGTTGCCTGACAAGATCATCTGTTTTCACAGACACAGATATGTTGCTGTGTTGATTTGGAGTGAGGGAAATGGTCTGGACACTCCTGAGGGTGGCCTGCAGTTCAGTGGGTATGAGTCTTCCCAATGCTACAATCTCATGGTCCTTGTGGGTCTGCAGGATCTGGGAGGCCATATCAGTGTAGTGACCAATGTCTCCAACCATCTTCTCAAACTGTTCCTTCTGGAGAGTCAGAGCTGTTGTCTTGGACAGAGAAATGGCTACCAACTCTGACAATAGTGTCTTCTTCTATAATGTTTGTTGGAGTATTTCAAAGGCTTGTTTGATGGCCAAGAAAGCTTGGATATCTCCACTTGTTCTATCATCCTGTTAATTTCATCAATGGCTCCAGTCAACTTTGTCACTACCTCTTTTGCATCTTCAAGTGCTCCTGAGATTTCCATTTGATGGGTCTTTGCTACTGTGGATATTTCCTTCACAGAGTGGCTTTTATGTGAAAATA
Source organism: Ephydatia muelleri (assembly GCA_013339895.1). Lineage (NCBI taxonomy): Eukaryota > Metazoa > Porifera > Demospongiae > Spongillida > Spongillidae > Ephydatia > Ephydatia muelleri. Next base: position 6,320,347 of record JABACO010000004.1, on the reverse strand, counting down.
GTGCAGTGAGGGCATACCTGCAAGCTACAAGTCTCACAATAAGAATTCAATTTATTGTCCTCATGGTTAGGCTGAGAGCAGTAATGATCTCCTGGCCTCATGGTGGCGTGCAGTTGTCTGGCTCCCTCCTGGTCTAGTCCAACAATTTTGTGTTTGGACACTATTCGATTGCGCTTGTGGTGTTCAAGGCAGAAGGTACACAGGAAGTGATGGCAAGCACAACAGAACACCATTGCAGGATCACTGCTTCCTTCAGCACATTGGTCACATGCTACATCACTGTTACTGGTCATCTTGGACTTGTACCCTGCTACCTCTACTTCAAATCCAAGATGGAGGTTCTGAGGGAGAACACTGGCCCCTCCCACTGGATGCTGGTGTTTTGTTCACAGATGGGACATTGGAACATTTGTTGGGAACCACTTTTCTCTATCTCATGATGGAGACATTGTAGACAGAAGGAGTGCAAACATGATAGAATTCTTGGATCATTGTAGGGCTTGGAGCAGGTAATGTGTGAAAAGGGTTTCTCCATAACCACACTGTTGGTAGTAAAGGATAAAATAGTGCAGTCTATACAAAAGCACTTGAAGTTATGGACCTAGGCAATTCAAAATCAATTAAACTACTGTACATGTATTGCACTACAGCTTCAGGGCTAGTATTGCATAAGAATCCAGTCACCTGATGAATGCTTAGCTTTAGTTATGCAAGATAGCATATAAATGACCACTGGGCAATAGATAAAATATTATGATTTCTCCATAACCACACTGTTGGTAGTGAAGAATACAATAACTAAATTTAGACATTAAAATGGGTATGTTGCAAACAGCACAACACAGGGTTAGTATTGCAGTATAAGAATCCAGACACCTGGTTAATTCGTAGCTAGTTATGCAAGATGGAACATAAAAGAACACTGGAGTGTGGTCCTCAATTTCAGAAACAAAAGGAGTCTTTAGCAGCCGAAGAGTTAGCAGTCTCTATGTCTTAGACAATTCTGTTACTGGTTACCTGAACCTGGTCGTGTCCATAATGAGGTCTAATAGGTTATTTTCAAAACATGATCAATTTGCTGAATTTGTTAAACCAGTGGTTAAGGTAATTGAATTTTGATATCAAATGGATACCGATTAATGGTACATGTTTCTAGCCATGCCTAAGTGAAAGAAACTATTACAAAACAAATCAATAAAAACATCATCTGAAACATAAAGCTAATACTTTGCCCACACATGTTCATGTAGGTTAACAATAGTGATTAGGAAGGTAGTTTGGAAGCCGATTTTGAGGGTTATTTTGATTGTTTGATGACGATAGACAGTTTCTGAAAAACAAAGTACATGCTGTGTACAATTTTAAAAATAGAAAATATTCCATCAGGACAATTTTACAGAATTTTCAATGCCTAAATTGACCATTGACACAAAATCTGTATCGATTGAAGCCCGTCTTGAGAAATTTCAATCACAATTATTGACATGCATGCTATGCCAACAAACATTTCTTGATTTGAAATATCCTTTTTAAATTTATGGCTTATATATTCCATAACCAGCAGATGACTGATGGGATGTGGTTGTTGCTAATTGTGTCCAGATACTGCTCTTGATCCTCTTAGTCACCATGCCATGACCTGCAGGCATGAGGGAGATGTGGCCATACACCCTAACTGCATGTGGGATGTGGTCGTTGACCTCTGTTGTCATGCCAACATGATGAACAGTTAGTGTGGAGAAGGGTCATCGTATCACACCACACCTGCTGACATTCTCATTGCTGGAAGGGACAGAGGCAAACCTGCCACATTAGATATCACCATTACATCACCACTGCTCTGCCATCTTGGGTGAGTCGTGTCAACAGGATAGGGAAGCCTATGCAGATGAGGACCACAAGCTCCACTCCAATGGACCCAAATGCCAGGAGTTGGGTTGGTCCTACATGCCATTGGCTGTGCGGGAGTATGGCAATTGAGGCAAAGAGGCCACAACACCATCTGCAGGCTAGTGTTCCACCTGCCCCTTCACCTGTCCTCCTCCAAGCCAGTACTTGTGGCTTACACTTATGGCCAGCTGAAAAGCCACATAGGATCGAATTATGTCTGTGCCAGTTAACAATACTGGCGGAAAGCGAG